>BSBK01000490.1:1980000-2494207 GCA_027943335.1 Chamaecyparis obtusa | reverse complement strand
GTTTTGGTACAGAATAATTACCGGTATTAAAAAAACATTAAAGTTTTGATTTTTTTTATTCATTAAAAAAAAAAACATATTATAAATTATTGAAGGGGGGCGGGTTCTCATCCCCACCCCCCCCCGGACAACTTAAGCTGCCCACAACAATCAATGTTGTTGCTTGCGACAGCCTAGGGTGGGACCCATGTTCCCCCCATATACCTTTTGTTATATTTTATGTTTTTTAAATTTAAAAAAATATTTTTATTAAAATTATAATTTAATTAAAATTTATTAAATGTTAAAATTTATTTAATTGATGTTTAATTTAATTTTTAAAATTAGTTTATTTTAATTTATATTTATTATTAATTAAAGATTAATGTTTATTAATTTATATTTATTTGTTGAAAATATTTGATATCGTATATCTAGTTGTATGGTTATAAGCACGAGTGAATTTTTTTTATTATTATAAATATATTGTGTGAAAGTTGGTTATGTTACAATCAATTTGATCTTTAGTAAATGAATGTATTCGTTCCTTTTAATATCTGTATTTGTGATTTATTTTGTTCATTTCTTAAACCTTGATGTGATGATACTATTATTGGGGTCTTTAAGTTGACTTGGGGGTTAGTTGACCAGAGGCTTGGGGGTTGTTTTCTATGGTTGAAGATGGTTTCTTATGTCATACTTTGTGATGATTTGTTTGGCTTCGATATTTTATATCCAACCTTATTCATTTGAACTCATGTGTATTGTGAACACCTGGAGGGTGTGTGTATCCTTTATGTATGCATTATGATGTTGTGATAATGTTCTTGATCATTCTACCCCAACCTGGTTTTGTGTTGAATCTCATGATTTATGTGAGCACTTTGAGGGTGCATTTATGATGTCATGGTTTTGAGAACTAGTGTATGCTCCTTATGCTTTGTGAGAATTGGAATTCGATCATCATACTTTTTATGAGACCTATGTGGTTATTTATGACTTGTGAGCCTAGGGCAGGTTAAATAGGTGCATCTTAGGGGAGTGACTTACAACAGGGGTCGGGGATCCAAAGTGGTTAGTACCAATGTAACCTATTGTAATTTTATTAATAAGTGATTATTAAGTAATTAAAATTTGGAGAGTTCATTAAAAAGATAATTAGTGATAATGCCTCACCCATGCCTTGAGCACTTATTTAGGATAAGGATGGGAGTGGGATGACACCCAGAGAGTAGGTATGATTAGAATTCCTCATTTTTATGAGAGGGTATTCTAGTTCCCTATGAGTCGTATTGAGGGTTTGGAGTCCAGAGTAGCCAGTCCAGGGTAACTCAATGCTTCATCGAGGTCTGGAGTGACCAGTCCAAGGTAACTCAAGTAGATGACCATGTGATGACACTCCCATAGTATGCAACCTAATTCTCCTCTATAGTTTTTTTGCATTTACATCTGGTGGTGTGTCCTTTTTATTGTAGTATTACTTGGTGTAATGTATTTGGTATTTGGTGTTTTGGTACGTGTTGACATTTTGATATTTATTGTATTTTCTTTTATTATTATTTGGTGGTACCTTTTGAGATAGAGAGCCTTTAGGATCCATTGCTTATTTGTTTTGATTGAGTTTTTTATCTGAGTGGGCTTTGTTGTTGTCTCCTCAGCACAGTGGGTGTGGATAGTGTTATCTCTATTGAGCCTTCTAAGGTTGTCATTAGTACCAAAGGTGTGTAAAGATATCAGTCAGTCACTTACAATGAGCTAATCGGTAACATAAAGCAGAACAAACTAGTCGGTAAAGCCTATACACCGAGTAGCAGTCAGTTTATTGAGTACCAACAGACACCGACACCAACAGACAGTAAACACCGAGCATTGTAGTATACACTGATCAGTTTACATAGTGTTTACCAAGGATCATAGGAAATGACATAGTAATCAGGAATGGCACATTCTTCTATGCAAATGGTTACAATGATTTTTAAAACATTTTACCAAGATCGGGGAACATTTAATGTAATGATATTCATTAAATACAATGTATATCTTTTGTAATAGATGATCTAGGTTATCATTGTACACCGTAGATCTTAGGGTTATGATTATAGTGTGTAACCTAATTATGTTAAAGCAACAAAAACATAACACTATGTTTTTATTTGTTCACATCATTTTTGAAGAGAGCTGATATATGAATCACAGAGCACTTGAAGCATTTTGCCTATCTTCAAGTCTATCAGTTAACATAACAGAACTGAGCATAGTAGAATTCAGTTTGAGCCAAATTAGCAGAGGCTACTGAGCAGTTCAGAGTAGAGATTCATCACAAGTAAGATGATATTTTTATCAGAGCTTATAGATCTGTAACAGACAATTGAGTGTCAAATAGCAGATAAATACCTATTGCTTTCTGACAATTATAATAGACTTTTTGGATAAAATCTCTTAACAGAGTAGACTTAACAGTCTTATGTAAATCTCTTAACCAAGTGCACACTTCATTAGTGTTGCTAAAATCCTATAACTAGATAGATCTAGTTGATCTAACATGTCACTCCTAACAGGGTGAGATCACCAGAAGTAATCAAAACTTGTTGCCCTAACAGACAAACCTTTTCTATCTGTAGTAGTGAAGAATTTGTGGGTGTCATCCCCACCGCAGTTTTTACCTTCTTACAAGGGTTTCTGCGTTACCAAAATAATTGTGTCATGTGATTGTGTTATGGATTTCATGTTATTTACTTACTTATG
The DNA here is from genome assembly GCA_027943335.1 of Chamaecyparis obtusa. Lineage (NCBI taxonomy): Eukaryota > Viridiplantae > Streptophyta > Pinopsida > Cupressales > Cupressaceae > Chamaecyparis > Chamaecyparis obtusa. The sequence continues at coordinate 2,491,483 of BSBK01000490.1, read as the reverse complement.
TTAAGTAGATAAATGATTCATGCAATTATATTCAAGTTATATTGGTCAGTTATCACTGTTTATAGTTTTAGATCTGAAAAGTTTTACAAGTAAAGTTTTGAAGGCACTGATTCACCCCTCCCCTCTGAGTATCTATCTCTCCTAATTCCAACAATTGGTATCAGAGCATAGTTCTCTTATTGAATAGTTTAACCACTGAAGGGTAAAGATCTAAGTCATGGAGAGATACAAGCTTGACAAGACTATTGATAATCAGAAGATACAAATGCAAATGTTTGTGGAACATTATAAGCAAACCAAGGAAGGACTGAAGAAATTACTGGATGAAAGGAAGAACCTAGCAAGACTATAGAATGAGATCGGTTATCATGAAGAACCTATTGATGACATATTCGAGCATACTATATCTAGTTCTGGAAGCATCTCTGATGGATCTGAAAGCATAATCATTGATCTATCTGAAAAGAATCAATATTTAACTGGTCAAGTGAAAGCACTACAAATCAATCAAGAATCTCAGATGGTGAGAATGATAGATACAATGAACAAAGCAAATCAAGCTGAGCAAGAAAGAAATCTAGCAATCGATGACCGAAGACAGATGAGTGAACAACTTCAAACTAAAGAAAGTGAGATACAAAGACTCATTGACCAAAATTTTCAAGTAACTAATCAAGTGATGAATGTGAATCAAGAAGTAAACTGAGTGAATGCAGAATTGTGAAGAAAACTAGAAGATGTTGCAAGACTCAGAGAAGAAAATGAGAAGTTGAGAAATGAAATGAAAAATCAATAGCAACAAAATGAAATGAAGAAACTTGTTGAGGATAGCTCCAAGAAGATTGATGAATTTTTAACTAATCAGAGAAGATTTGGGAGCAAAGCTGGTATAGGCTACACCGGTGAAGGAGAAACATCACAACAAGCTGAACAAGTCAACATCAGTCAAAATTAGAAACCTAAAGTGTTAACATGTTATCATTGTGGCAAACTGGGACATACATCTAATGTGTGCAGAAGCAAAGCATAAGGTAAACCTCCTATCACTCCTAAGTTTAATGGATATTGTTATTACTGTGGTAAGTTTGGAAATCCTGCCTATGAGTGTAGAGCTAAGCAAAATGATCTTGCTAATAATACTACTATGGAGAAAATATGCTATACTTGTAACAATCCTGGACACACTGCATTAGACTACAAGGCAAAAATGAAGCAAGTCTGGACACCTAAGGAGAAACCACAACACAAACCATATCAACCAAAGAGACAAGGTAAATCTTATGTTTGGGATTATAATACATGGACTAACTGTGTTGTATGTGGTAGATATGGACACATTGCAGAAAACTATTATAGAAAGAGTCGGATTGGATAATCAAGAAACTGGACAAACTTTGGGATGGTTTGTTGTAAGGAAACTCAAGTGCGGAAACAACTTCCTACGCTAATCTCTATAGGAGAGTATTGTGCAAATTCTTATAAATCCTTACAATTTCAGATTTGTTAACTACTTTAACAAAGATATTGCAACCACATACCATACATACAAAAAAATAGAGAATGACACAATGATATACCCTGGGGAAAACCTTTCGGTAAAAAACCCCAGCACTCCAAAACCTGCATAATGTATTATCTTCAACACAAAGATTACAATACACTTGCAATGCAAGTTATTTCAGGAAATGAGATACAAAGCCAACAAGACTTAAATTTTTGTTATATCTCTCCCATAGGAGCAGCATCATATATATAGACTCCTCTGGACCCAAAAATAGGCACAACCACCAAGACCCATGCACAAAGCCACATGTACACAGTTGTTACATGCAATCCCAAGAATAGGCATCCATCCCTAGAATAGACTATGATAGCTTGTCATAGAATTTGCCAAAAATAACGGTCACAAGAGAAGTGTAAGAGAATATGTCATACCAACCTATTTTTGGCATATTCTCTTACACACACCAACCACTTCTTCTTGGGCACCCAAATAGGCCCAAGTCATAAGATGCTCTTACACCTGTCATATCACATTCCTTAAATAGTTCTTACATGTCATAGGAATCCGTCATGACCATTTCAGTCATGATCTCCTTACGCACAAGATGTCGACACATCAACATGCCAACTAGACATGTACACTCACACTTAATTACATTATTTGCAAAAAATACATTTACAAAACAAATAATAAGAATAGGAATTATCCAAGGTTGAGACACCTTATTCCTAACATTCTCCCACTTGTCAAACACCTTGTAAGAGCAACAGGAACATAACAGGAACTTTAACCGCTATAGGCCAAAAGGCCCATAGACTCTGAACACCATCTGAACTTCTCAGTGCCCACTGGTTTCGTTAATGCATCTATAACATTCTTCACAGTATCTACCTTCTCCAAATTTACCTTTCCATCTTCCACCATATCTCTTACAAAGTGAAACTGCACATCAATGTGCTTCGTTCTGGCATGGAAAGTTGGATTCTTTGCAAGGCAAATAGCGCTCTGACTGTCACACCAAATAGTAATATGTTCTGCATCAACACCAACATTAGAACACAATCTTCTAAGCCAAATGGCTTCTTTACAAGCATGAGTAGCAGCCATGTACTCAGCTTCTGTAGTGGACAAAGCAACCACAGGTTGTCGCTTACTCATCCAACTGATGGCACCACCAAACATAGTGAACACATAAGCACTGGTGGATCTCCTACTGTCAATATCACCTGCCCAATCTGAATCCACAAACCCACGAATACAAACTGAATGCAGAGATCCAGAAGAGTTACCATGATATAGAAGAGTACCCCTCAAATATCTGAATACTCGCTTAACTGCATCCCAATGTACCCGTCCAAGATTAGCCATAAACTGACTCAGGACTCCCACTACTTGGGCAATGTCTATTCTAGTATAGACCATAGCATACATAAGACTGCCAACTGCACTAGCATAAGGTACTCTACTCATGTCCTCCACCTCACTAGGAGATTTTGGACAATCATCTACAGATAACTTTGTTCCCATAGAAATAGGAACACATAGTGGTCTACAATCTGCCATGCTGAACTTGTCCAACACAGACTTCACATACTTACTCTGACTCAACCAAAGTTTTCTGTTAGACCTGTCTCTACTGATTTCCATACCCAAGATGTACCTAGCTGCCCCAAGATCTTTCATCTCAAACTATGTTGACAACTAAGATTTAAAATCAGAAATCATACCCTTACCCTTCCCAAACAGCAACATATCATCAACATATAATGCAACAATAAGAAGGCGATCATTTTCAACTCTAAAATAAACACAATGATCTGATTTTGATCTTACAAATCCAATTGACAACACAAAGGCATCAAAATTAAGGTACCACATGCTAGGAGATTGCTTCAAACCATATAGAGATTTCTTTAATCTGCAAACTAAGGATTATTTACCTTTAACAATGTAGTGCTCAGGCTGTGACATATAAATCTCTTCCTCTAAATCACCATGAAGGAAAGCTGTCTTCACATCCATCTGTTCTATCTCTAAATCATATGATGCAACAAGAGATAACAGAAATCTAATGGATGTCAACTTTGCAACAGGAGAGAATATTTCACCATAATCTATTCCCTCTACCTGTGAATACCCCTTTGCAACCAATCTAGCTTTATACCTTTCAATACTGCCATCTGCACATAATTTCTTCTTGAACACCCATTTACAGCCAACAGATTTTCTCCCTTTAGGCAAAGGTACAAGGTCCCAAGTTTTTTTTTTCTCCAATGAAGCCATCTCATCATCCATAGCCTCAATCTAGGAACCTGCATCTTCCATGCCCAAAGCCTCTTTCACAGATCTAGGCTCATCAGTGTTAGTAATCAAAGCAAAGGCACAACTGGAATCTAACATAGAATAACTAAACCTTTCTGGTTGCTTTCTTTCTCTCATGGATCTCCTCAAGGGTTGAGGTTGAGGTTGTTCTTCCTCTTCTTCTGAACTATCAGAGCTGCCAGAGCTCTCCTCATCATTAGACCCAACATGGTCTCTCTGTTTAGTCTTCTCAGGGGTAGGAGGCAACTGAACAACATCTTTTTCCTTTTCTTTTTCATTTGGTTGTAGCACAATAGGAGAAGATGTTAGCTCTCTGAAAATAACATTTCTACTATACAAAACCTTACTAGTCATAGGATCCCAAAGCTTGTATCCTTTCACACCAGCACTGTATCCGATGAAAATACATTTAATAGCTTTGTTTTCCAACTTAGATCTTTTCTCCTTTGGAACATGTGCATAAGATTCACAACCAAAAACATGAAGATGTCTAATTGAAGGCTTCTTACCAGACCACACCTCCATGGGTGTCTTACCAACAAGGGCTGATGTAGGAGATCTGTTAACCAGATAGCAAGCAGTGGTCACAGCTTCGGCTCAAAACCTTTGTTCTAAACTAGCTCCACTAAGCATACTCCTAGCCTTCTCCATCAGTGTCCTGTTCATTCTCTCTGCAACTCCATTTTGTTGTGGGGTATAAGGAGTTGTCTTATGCCTCTCAATACCTCATTCTTTACAGAACTGTTCAAACTCTGTTGAGCAAAACTCACCACCATTGTCAGTTCTCACACACTTAATCTTCTTACTAGTCTGATTCTCTACAAGAGCTTTAAATTCCTTGAATTGACTAAAGACTTGTGTCTTACTTTTAAGGAAATAAATCCACGTCCTTCTATTGTAATCATCTATGAAAGATACAAAAAATACAGACTTGGAGATTGAAGGAACTTTTATAGGACCAAATACATCAGAATGAATAAGATCCAAAACATCAGAAGATTTGTGAGAACTAGAGTAAAACTGAACATGATTTTGTTTACCATAGACATAGTGTTCGCAGAAGTCGAACTCGAGATTGCAATCATTTAACCCCTCAACGAGATTTTTATTTTTTAGGGTTCCGAGACCCTTTTCACCAATGTGGCCAAATCTCATATGCCACAACATTGTCTTTTCTGCGGGAAGCTTACCTTCCAAAGTGTTTGCACTACCATTAGAACCAATAGCCACAGACTTCTTCACTGCTTGTTCAGATGGTGAGGATGAAGAACTATTACATAGAGGAATACATGCATCTAGCTAAAATAAGGTACCTCTCCTAGTACCCCTTGCAAGCACTATCGATCCTCTTATCATCTTCAATCCTTCTTTCGAAAAAACAACTTGCACACCTACATCATTCAGCATACTTACAAATAATAGGTTTCGTGCCAAACCCAGAATGTGCATAACTCCATTGATTCCCTTTACTCATCCATTAGGAAATTTGATAGTGACCCTTCTGTGTCCAACTATCTTTAGGTGAGAATCATCACCCAAGTACACCTTTCCACCATCGAACTCTTCATATTTTGAGAACCAGTTTCGATGAGAGGTCATGTGAAAAGATGCACCCGAGTCAACCAACCACACATCATCAGATGCATGGGCTGCCAAAGCTGCGATGAATGCATCACCATCTTCTTGAGATCTTTTTGAAGCTAAATCTGAACCTTTCTTCTTCTTCTTCAACTCTTTGTAGTCTTTACGGAAGTGCCCAGATTTATCACAGTTCCAACATTTTGCCTTGGACTTATTGGAAGTCTTTGACTTCCCACGGGATTTGGATCTACCCTTATTGTCAGACTTATTGTCATTTTTCTTCCCTCTTTCAGTGGATCTCCCATGAACAACAAGGGCTTCTTTTTCTGAAATAGAAGCCTTTCTCTGCATCTCCTCTGATAGCAGCAAAGACACCACATCATCCATTTTGAAGGTGACTAAAGTGCTTCCGAGAGCCATCACAAGATGGTCCCATGAATTCGGTAAAGAACACAAAAGTGTGTAGCAACGATCCTCCTCCTCTAACTTGACACTAGCTGATGTCAACTGTGCAGCCAGTAGATTAAATGCATTTAAATGATCCATTAAGGATCCACCTTCCTCCATTCACAAAGAGTACAACTTCTTCCTCAGGAATAACTTGTTCACCAGAGATTTGGCCTGATACATGGCCGCAAGTCTTTCCCACAAACTATTTGCGGTTTTCTCATCTAGAACATTTAGAAGGACTGCATCAGTTAAACATATTCTTATGAGACCCTTAGCTTTACGGTCTTTGATATCCCAATCTACTTGAGCTATAGTTGCTGGTCTTGTAGCATTTGAAGTCACTTCCCATAGGTCACAATCTTCCAACATGTCTTCCATCTTGAGTTTCCACAACTCGAAATTAGTGCCATTAAATTTCTCCACCTCCATTCTTTCATATGATGAACTTGCCATCTCAATCTACAAAAAACTCCCACTCAAACTTGAGATCAACTCAAAAAACCCTACCCAACAACTAGGATCAAAAGTTGATCAAGCTCTGATACCACTTGTAAGGAAACTCAGGTGCGGAAACAACTTCCTACGCTAATCTCTATAGGAGAGTATTGTGCAAATTCTTATAAATCCTTACAATTTCAGATTCGTTAACTACTTTAACAAAGATATTGCAACCACATACCATACATACAGAAAAATAGAGAATGACACAATGATATACCCTGGGGAAAACCTTTCGGTAAAAAACCCCAGCACTCCAAAACCTGCACAATGTATTATCTTCAACACAAAGATTACAATACACTTGCAATGCAAGTTCTTTCAGGAAATGAGAGACAAAGCCAACAAGACTTAAATTTTTGTTATATCTCTCCCATAGGAGCAGCATCATATATATAGACTCCTCTGGACCCAAAAATAGGCACAACCACCAAGACCCATGCACAAAGCCACATGTACACAGTTGTTACATGCAATCCCAAGAATAGGCGTCCATCCCTAGAATAAACTATGACAGCTTGTCATAGAATTCACCAAAAATAACGGTCACAAGAGAAGTGTAAGAGAATCTGTCATACCAACCTATTTTTGGCATATTCTCTTACACACACCAACCACTTCTTCTTGGGCACCCAAATAGGCCCAAGTCATAAGATGTTCTTACACCTGTCATAGCACATTCCTTAAATAGTTCTTACGCATCATAGGAATCCATCATGACCATTTTAGTCATGATCTCCTTACGCACAAGATGCTAAGACATCAAGTGGAGTGACACATCAACATGCCAACTAGACATGTACACTCACACTTAATTACATTATTTGCAAAAAATACATTTACAAAACAAATAATAAGAATAGGAATTATCCAAGGTTGAGACACCTTATTCCTAACATTCTCCCACTTGTCAAACACCTTGTAAGAGCAACAGGAACATAACAGGAACTTTAACCGCTATAGGCCAAAAGGCCCATAGACTCTGAACACCATCTGAACTTCTCAGTGCCCACTGGTTTCGTTAATGCATCTATAACATTCTTCACAGTATCTACCTTCTCCAAATTTACCTTTCCATCTTCCACCATATCTCTTACAAAGTGAAACTGCACATCAATGTGCTTCGTTCTGGCATGGAAAGTTGGATTCTTTGCAAGGCAAATAGCGCTCTGACTGTCACACCAAATAGTAATATGTTCTGCATCAACACCAACATTAGAACACAATCTTCTAAGCCAAATGGCTTCTTTACAAGCATGAGTAGCAGCCATGTACTCAGCTTCTGTAGTGGACAAAGCAACCACAGGTTGTCGCTTACTCATCCAACTGATGGCACCACCAAACATAGTGAACACATAAGCACTGGTGGATCTCCTACTGTCAATATCACCTGCCCAATCTGAATCCACAAACCCACGAATACAAACTGAATGCAGAGATCCAGAAGAGTTACCATGATATAGAAGAGTACCCCTCAAATATCTGAATACTCGCTTAACTGCATCCCAATGTACCCGTCCAAGATTAGCCATAAACTGACTCAGGACTCCCACTACTTGGGCAATGTCTATTCTAGTATAGACCATAGCATACATAAGACTGCCAACTGCACTAGCATAAGGTACTCTACTCATGTCCTCCACCTCACTAGGAGATTTTGGACAATCATCTACAGATAACTTTGTTCCCATAGAAATAGGAACACATAGTGGTCTACAATCTGCCATGCTGAACTTGTCCAACACAGACTTCACATACTTACTCTGACTCAACCAAAGTTTTCTGTTAGACCTGTCTCTACTGATTTCCATACCCAAGATGTACCTAGCTGCCCCAAGATCTTTCATCTCAAACTATGTTGACAACTAAGATTTAAAATCAGAAATCATACCCTTACCCTTCCCAAACAGCAACATATCATCAACATATAATGCAACAATAAGAAGGCGATCATTTTCAACTCTAAAATAAACACAATGATCTGATTTTGATCTTACAAATCCAATTGACAACACAAAGGCATCAAAATTAAGGTACCACATGCTAGGAGATTGCTTCAAACCATATAGAGATTTCTTTAATCTGCAAACTAAGGATTATTTACCTTTAACAATGTAGTGCTCAGGCTGTGACATATAAATCTCTTCCTCTAAATCACCATGAAGGAAAGCTGTCTTCACATCCATCTGTTCTATCTCTAAATCATATGATGCAACAAGAGATAACAGAAATCTAATGGATGTCAACTTTGCAACAGGAGAGAATATTTCACCATAATCTATTCCCTCTACCTGTGAATACCCCTTTGCAACCAATCTAGCTTTATACCTTTCAATACTGCCATCTGCACATAATTTCTTCTTGAACACCCATTTACAGCCAACAGATTTTCTCCCTTTAGGCAAAGGTACAAGGTCCCAAGTTTTTTTTTTCTCCAATGAAGCCATCTCATCATCCATAGCCTCAATCTAGGAACCTGCATCTTCCATGCCCAAAGCCTCTTTCACAGATCTAGGCTCATCAGTGTTAGTAATCAAAGCAAAGGCACAACTGGAATCTAACATAGAATAACTAAACCTTTCTGGTTGCTTTCTTTCTCTCATGGATCTCCTCAAGGGTTGAGGTTGAGGTTGTTCTTCCTCTTCTTCTGAACTATCAGAGCTGCCAGAGCTCTCCTCATCATTAGACCCAACATGGTCTCTCTGTTTAGTCTTCTCAGGGGTAGGAGGCAACTGAACAACATCTTTTTCCTTTTCTTTTTCATTTGGTTGTAGCACAATAGGAGAAGATGTTAGCTCTCTGAAAATAACATTTCTACTATACAAAACCTTACTAGTCATAGGATCCCAAAGCTTGTATCCTTTCACACCAGCACTGTATCCGATGAAAATACATTTAATAGCTTTGTTTTCCAACTTAGATCTTTTCTCCTTTGGAACATGTGCATAAGATTCACAACCAAAAACATGAAGATGTCTAATTGAAGGCTTCTTACCAGACCACACCTCCATGGGTGTCTTACCAACAAGGGCTGATGTAGGAGATCTGTTAACCAGATAGCAAGCAGTGGTCACAGCTTCGGCTCAAAACCTTTGTTCTAAACTAGCTCCACTAAGCATACTCCTAGCCTTCTCCATCAGTGTCCTGTTCATTCTCTCTGCAACTCCATTTTGTTGTGGGGTATAAGGAGTTGTCTTATGCCTCTCAATACCTCATTCTTTACAGAACTGTTCAAACTCTGTTGAGCAAAACTCACCACCATTGTCAGTTCTCACACACTTAATCTTCTTACTAGTCTGATTCTCTACAAGAGCTTTAAATTCCTTGAATTGACTAAAGACTTGTGTCTTACTTTTAAGGAAATAAATCCACGTCCTTCTATTGTAATCATCTATGAAAGATACAAAAAATACAGACTTGGAGATTGAAGGAACTTTTATAGGACCAAATACATCAGAATGAATAAGATCCAAAACATCAGAAGATTTGTGAGAACTAGAGTAAAACTGAACATGATTTTGTTTACCATAGACATAGTGTTCGCAGAAGTCGAACTCGAGATTGCAATCATTTAACCCCTCAACGAGATTTTTATTTTTTAGGGTTCCGAGACCCTTTTCACCAATGTGGCCAAATCTCATATGCCACAACATTGTCTTTTCTGCGGGAAGCTTACCTTCCAAAGTGTTTGCACTACCATTAGAACCAATAGCCACAGACTTCTTCACTGCTTGTTCAGATGGTGAGGATGAAGAACTATTACATAGAGGAATACATGCATCTAGCTAAAATAAGGTACCTCTCCTAGTACCCCTTGCAAGCACTATCGATCCTCTTATCATCTTCAATCCTTCTTTCGAAAAAACAACTTGCACACCTACATCATTCAGCATACTTACAAATAATAGGTTTCGTGCCAAACCCAGAATGTGCATAACTCCATTGATTCCCTTTACTCATCCATTAGGAAATTTGATAGTGACCCTTCTGTGTCCAACTATCTTTAGGTGAGAATCATCACCCAAGTACACCTTTCCACCATCGAACTCTTCATATTTTGAGAACCAGTTTCGATGAGAGGTCATGTGAAAAGATGCACCCGAGTCAACCAACCACACATCATCAGATGCATGGGCTGCCAAAGCTGCGATGAATGCATCACCATCTTCTTGAGATCTTTTTGAAGCTAAATCTGAACCTTTCTTCTTCTTCTTCAACTCTTTGCAGTCTTTACGGAAGTGCCCAGATTTATCACAGTTCCAACATTTTGCCTTGGACTTATTGGAAGTCTTTGACTTCCCACGGGATTTGGATCTACCCTTATTGTCAGACTTATTGTCATTTTTCTTCCCTCTTTCAGTGGATCTCCCATGAACAACAAGGGCTTCTTTTTCTGAAATAGAAGCCTTTCTCTGCATCTCCTCTGATAGCAGCAAAGACACCACATCATCCATTTTGAAGGTGACTAAAGTGCTTCCGAGAGCCATCACAAGATGGTCCCATGAATTCGGTAAAGAACACAAAAGTGTGTAGCAACGATCCTCCTCCTCTAACTTGACACTAGCTGATGTCAACTGTGCAGCCAGTAGATTAAATGCATTTAAATGATCCATTAAGGATCCACCTTCCTCCATTCACAAAGAGTACAACTTCTTCCTCAGGAATAACTTGTTCACCAGAGATTTGGCCTGATACATGGCCGCAAGTCTTTCCCACAAACTATTTGCGGTTTTCTCATCTAGAACATTTAGAAGGACTGCATCAGTTAAACATATTCTTATGAGACCCTTAGCTTTACGGTCTTTGATATCCCAATCTACTTGAGCTATAGTTGCTGGTCTTGTAGCATTTGAAGTCACTTCCCATAGGTCACAATCTTCCAACATGTCTTCCATCTTGAGTTTCCACAACTCGAAATTAGTGCCATTAAATTTCTCCACCTCCATTCTTTCATATGATGAACTTGCCATCTCAATCTACAAAAAACTCCCACTCAAACTTGAGATCAACTCAAAAAACCCTACCCAACAACTAGGATCAAAAGTTGATCAAGCTCTGATACCACTTGTAAGGAAACTCAGGTGCGGAAACAACTTCCTACGCTAATCTCTATAGGAGAGTATTGTGCAAATTCTTATAAATCCTTACAATTTCAGATTCGTTAACTACTTTAACAAAGATATTGCAACCACATACCATACATACAGAAAAATAGAGAATGACACAATGATATACCCTGGGGAAAACCTTTCGGTAAAAAACCCCAGCACTCCAAAACCTGCACAATGTATTATCTTCAACACAAAGATTACAATACACTTGCAATGCAAGTTCTTTCAGGAAATGAGAGACAAAGCCAACAAGACTTAAATTTTTGTTATATCTCTCCCATAGGAGCAGCATCATATATATAGACTCCTCTGGACCCAAAAATAGGCACAACCACCAAGACCCATGCACAAAGCCACATGTACACAGTTGTTACATGCAATCCCAAGAATAGGCGTCCATCCCTAGAATAAACTATGACAGCTTGTCATAGAATTCACCAAAAATAACGGTCACAAGAGAAGTGTAAGAGAATCTGTCATACCAACCTATTTTTGGCATATTCTCTTACACACACCAACCACTTCTTCTTGGGCACCCAAATAGGCCCAAGTCATAAGATGTTCTTACACCTGTCATAGCACATTCCTTAAATAGTTCTTACGCATCATAGGAATCCATCATGACCATTTTAGTCATGATCTCCTTACGCACAAGATGCTAAGACATCAAGTGGAGTGACACATCAACATGCCAACTAGACATGTACACTCACACTTAATTACATTATTTGCAAAAAATACATTTACAAAACAAATAATAAGAATAGGAATTATCCAAGGTTGAGACACCTTATTCCTAACACTTGTATGCACTGCCATAAGGTCGGTCATTTAAGAAAGAATTGCAGAGACCGAGCACTAGATGAAAACCATATATTTGAAAGTGGATATACTATTGCTGATATCACGAAGTTAAGGAACACTATGTGGAAGAAGGCATCTAATGAGAATTCTGAGTCAAGTAATGTTGTCGGTGAAACCTCATCCACTGGATTGGGTGACATCGGTACCTCCACTTAAAGTGAAATAGGTATGTATGGACTTATATTTCAAAAGATCATATTTTACATACAATTCTTTATGCATAATGTTCTTATACCAAATCAGCATGAATAAAGATGCACTATGGTTTAGTTTTCATGAGCTAACAATGTTATACAGTCGGTAAAAGAGAGACCGAGAGTTGGTTACCCATCGGTAATCACTATCTAAGGTTAACCGAGCATATGTATCAACCGATGAAGAAAACCTATGTTAACCGAGTGGATGAAAGTTTTAGTAGTCATCGATTTAATAGCTGTGTCATACCAAAAGTTAGATGGAGCATTTATTACATAAAAGTTTGAGCAAGAACATCGAAAGTCTATAAGTACACAGGAACATAGTTCATTTCTACAATGCGATTTCGAAGAGCAGAGAATTCAAAGAAGCAGAGTTCGAGCTAAAGGATTTTCTGAAGGATTCAAGGCTACGCTAGATTGAACCAACATCACTCTTTGTGATACTGAGTAAGTTCATTTGCGATCAAACACTTCCTACTCTATTGCTTACCGAAACCCTAGAATTAATTTATGGCATCGACATCATCTGCAAGCAAAACTCAAAGTGTTGAAGAGGAAGTTAATCTAATTGTTAGGGCAAATTTTGTTGAATTGAAGTTTAAACCACATCCTAAGATTGCATCATAGACAGATTCAATGGGTGCATTTTTTAGCATACCAGAAAGGGTTTTATTGACAGAAGACGTAAGGTCTTATATTCACTGCAAAATCGGAGAAGTTGGGGACTTTGAAACAATTGCAACATATCAACTACTTTGTGGCCCCGATGGAAAAATGAAATTAGACTACAAGAAGATTGAGGAATCAGTTTTATCATATTTTACACACTTGCCGCAATCATTCAAATTGGATTGGATTAGAATCATTTTGAGCAGATATCATGATGACAAGTTCTGGCTAGATAAACTAATTGAGGTCGCCAAGAAAGTAATTAGTAGGGTTACTAGGCTCCTTACAACTGAAAAAGCTTAGGCTTTTCAAAGTTCTTCATGACCGGATGTTGAGAAATACACTGGAGCACAATGGAACGGTCAGGCATTAAAGATTTCAACAATCAAGGACCCAGCAGTAAAATTTGCAGCACATGTGATCAAGTATAAGCTATTTCAATCGAGCAGACTCAATAGCATACCCTATAGTGTAGTAGACATGGCACACAAAATTGTAGTGAAAGGTCACCAAGTTGATCTTGCCAAGGTACTGTTACATCAACTCTAAGAGAATATGAAGACCATAAGGAAAAAGAAATCTAACACATGTAAGTACGGATCTCTACTTGCATGCATATTCTTCTATTTACAAAAGTTTGTGCTTGACACCGGTAAAGTAAATTGGATATTGGATGTACCGATAAAAAAATAGATTGGTGAAATGATGAACAAGTTAGGAGATAAGTTGAATGTAGAGTTCAATGCTTACTTCACTGAATTTCAATCTAAAATGCAAAAGAGAAGCAGAATTCTGAGGGAATTAGTTCAGAAATTTGAAGATGACATATGTTTTGTGGTCGACATTGATTATACCATGATAAAAGTAGTTGAGCCTAGGATAAAATGGTTGGCACCGATGGGATATGAGATAAATCATGATTTCACACTTAAATCTATTAATGCACTGCTTGCAGTACTGAAGGATCCCATAGCCACTAGGTTCAGAGTATATGAAGAAGCCAAATCTAGAATATCTACTAATATTGAGATCGATAAAATAACCAGAAAGGTAAAGAAAATTAAGAAGGATCTCACTGCTAAATATGGAGATAAGTCTGGAACATCTAAAGGGATACCGGTTGAACAGGCAACCGAAGGTCAGCTACAGTTAGCCGACAAACCATATGATAGTGAGGAGACTAAGTCAAACAAAGAAGTAGATCCTACATAGGTTACTCCACTTGAAATTCCTACAAAGATGCAGTCACCTATACATAAAGGTATGAAGACATGTTTGTCAACTACAGCACCACCTACTGAGAAAGAAGAAGTAGTTAAAGTAACAAAAAGAAGAGCAGCTACACCAAAAAATAAATACATTAAGAGAAAGAACAAGCCAGTAGCTGAGGCACCGAAGAAAAAGAGGAAATACATAAGAAATAAGGAAGATCTAGAGGATATAGAAATAGAGGATGATATAAATCAATTTAAAGTGGTCAGTAGCAAGGCCAAAATAATAGATGAAGTCATTGAGGACATAATTGAACATGGAGACCTCGTTGATCCCTTGCTAGATAGATTTGACAAAATGTCAAAAGAAGATCAAACTAAAATTGAAGAGGCTGTCATCCAAATGATGATAAAGTTTAAGAAAGTTCCAATGGAGTTTGCATGTGCATTACCGAAGAAATTGGATGATATAATTACTGATAAATGGGTTGTTGCATTAGACACCGAGAAGAGAAAGAGAGAACGCTCTCTCGTTCAGGCAACCATATACTTAAGCTTTGGGAAAGTTAGTGAATACTTGACCAAGTACCAAGAAAACTTTATGATCAAGAATAGAGCCTTAATGATCATGGATGACAATGTAGTAGATATGGATGTCACTACAGATTCTATATGGACATCAATTCTGAAAGCTGAAGAAAAAGCTGAGCAACAAGCATTTTTGAACTTGTCTAAGAAGAGACAATTTTTCTAAAGGTAAAGGCATTTACATTGATGAAGGACTAGCAAAGAAGTCAAAGAGTACCAGTATATCAGTTACTAAGGCAATTGATATAACCGAGGACAAGGAAGAAATAAAATTTTCACAGGATGCACCGGACAAAGTTGAAATCCAACTGGAAAAGAAAACTGATGATGATGTACTCATTGTAGACATCACACATGGTGATCCTGATGACCAAGATGATGAAGATGTAAATATTGCACCAAACAAAGATGAAGCACAAGACACTGCCAGTTTATTTACATCACTACCAGGTGAACTTCTTGTACTTGCCAAAGCAGCATAAATTCTTCCCCAAGTACAAACCAATGGCTCAGATCCCGAGGAAAACAAAGATACAACTAGAGATCAACACACAGAAAAACCTACAGAGACAAATGAGCCTACACATACAAAGGAACCTTCCACCGAACCAAAGGAAATAGATGAAGCAAAGGACACACAAGAACCAAAGGCAACCGAGGTGATTCCACCAAACACCACAACTGAGACTCCTACTACAACAACCAAGACCACCACTACTAAGGAGTAGAAGAAGGAAGAACAAGTGCAAATAGGGAAGGACACTCCTGTTGGTGTTCAAAATGGATGCTTATGCTCTTAGGCTGCCAATATACCCTCAGATAGATTTTAGGAGTGGTTAGTTCCAAAATGTATAGGGATCTTAGGGTAACTAGACCAACTATAGGGACAAGACTTCCCTCTTCACTTTTGGCTCTGCAAAATCAAGGCGGGTGCACCTAACCCAGTGAAAACTATACTTCACACACCAAGGACTGGGTCTAAACAACAAATTGATAGTAAGAAAGTACTAAATGCTAACCTCACATTCATTGACTCTCCATTATTATAGGGTAACACAACCACACAACCAACTACTTAAAACTTGAAAAGGTTATTGATTTCAATATTTTTGGGATGCAACAACTTCAACCAGTGTATGTCAACAAGAGGAATACTCATTTAGGCCAGTGCCTCATCCATTGGGCAAGAGTCCTTAGACACAAAGACACACAAACTTGAGAATACTTGAGAATTCATAGCCATAAATACATTTATCCTAATCTTTACTACTTACAAAACATCCTTACATAGACAAGGGGCAAACTCATATCCCACTTAGAGCATAATTTAATCCAATCCTAGATTAGAACTCAAGAATGAAGATACATACATACAAACAATATGTAATGAGCCAGAAAACTCAAAGCTTACTTGACTTGACACAAAGGAGAGATAAGAACCAGATAATTATATTAAGTATGATGAATTCCTTTTGTGTATATAGTGAACCACAAGGCACCCTACTTGCAAACTACAACTTAGACCTGCAACTTTCTTCTTTCATTAACAAACACTGAGTCAAAAAAAACTATTACAAAACCCTGGTACCAGAAACTCGGGACTGATTTTGAACTTTACAACTGGAACCCGCACAAAATAAACAATTCAACATTATATACCACTGGTTACCTTAGAATCCTAAACAGGTTAGGATGCAACAAGCTATGGATAACGAGGGTAAGGGTTAGGGTTTCCACCCACCAAACAATTCAAGCACATAAAAAATTAATACACTGGGAGGGAAAACCAAGCAACCTTGAGCAATCAAATCAAAAAACCAATCTTCACTTATGGTAAATCCTCTGGAAATGTACTGAAGATCAAGAAATTCTTGCAAATTCATCTGATTTGACTCCTGCAACATGCCTCGAGCACTGTTATTCATTCTCCCCACGGCATAAAACTCCTTGTAGTAAATCATCACACTCGCTGGACCACACTGCAACAATCGACACCACCAAACCAATCAAATCCAGTCGTGAAAGCATTAAAAACCAGTCCTTTATGTCGCTGAGAAACCCTAAAAAATTTGAATTCAAATTGCAACAGTTACTTTATGGCTTTAACTGCAAATCAATGATCAACATTTAAACTGAGATCAACTTTATATCGTAACCATCTGATCTTGAGATTTTGCGGGCTTTATGATTTACCTTTATAGGAATCCCGGTTTACATTTAGTGACCACACAACCAAAGCAATCTCATTCATGAAAAGAAACCCCAACTCATGTTTAACCTTAGCGAATTAGCGAACAAAGGGAACACTTAACCTTAGTTCATAACTGGCAAACTGGCGACTGAAGGAATTTTGCCAGTTCGCAAAACACTTTTCCTTCTTTGCCAATTTATTTAGCTACCACACGAACACTTGTTCACCAAATTTCCAGACCTTTTAGCACTTCACCATCTTATTGCATGAAAGAGCGAAACCTTTGAACTTTGTCAGCGTTGCTAACCCTTTATCGGATCCACCAAAAAGATTGAGAAAAACACTAGGCCCGCATCAAGAAGATCGACGACTATCTGAAGATTGCATAGACCTCCAAGATTCTACCAGATTACACGCCAACCACCGGATTAAGAATCTTTACCTTGCTCTGACGACCATCTCACAAGATAGGAAATCAATGGTCATCATTATACCGCACACTTAACCATCGTGCATCTTACCCCAGCAGTATAGTGACAACCACAAGATCTATCGTTGCTTTAACTCTTTGAAAAACCACGGCCCCACTGACAAGTTCCACATCATCCATGTTGACCAATCAAAGATAGAAAAATCTAAAACACTTGGCAAATGGTCCCACCATTCTCAGCAATCACTTAACCTTTTGACCACTTGGCAAATACACAACTGCAGGGAAACTCCAAGTCACAGAGTAAAATACTTAACCCACATTAAATCAGATGATTCAGCAAACAAAGCTTTTCACTAAATCATGAAATCTCTTCTTAACCTTAGGTTATTCTTCATGAACTGGCGAAAGCATAAAAATTTTGAGGGCCCACTGATGACCTAGCAAATTAGCGACCAAAGACTTTCACTAATTCGCAGCAAAACTTGAAACACTACTACATTATCTAGAGATTCAGCGAACACGTATTCACTGAATCGCTAAAAGACTTTAGAAACCTGGCCAAAACCTTGTGAATGAGTGGACATAGAAGACAATTATCAAGACCATGAAAGATTTAACCGCTCCGCCAAAACCTTAGACTAGAAATTGGGCCCGCCTGAAGAGAAATCAATGGTCATCATAAAATCTCATGCATCTAACACATTCTATCAGATCTTACGACAACCGTTGGATCAACCTTTTATATTGCTTTGCAGATTCTCTGACATGGGACCCTCCATCATAAGTCAACTCAGCACCTCGTGGACCAATCAGATACCACCAAATCTGCACCCCTGGCAAGTGGACCCGCTTTAATCTCTGACATAAACATCTGGAGGATCGAACGGATGGCTCGTGATCTGAAGGGCTTTAAAGATTCTATGAGCTTATACGCCAACCGTTAATCTAGAATCTCATTGTAGGGCACTTCCACTTTGTGAATGAGCGACTAAAGGAAAAGATATCGATGTTCGCTAGGTCACCAGATAAAAAGACAAGACTGCCAGGCACTTAGAGATTACGTGAACACACAGTCGCGTGATCACATAAAAGAAGTGTTAACCACTAGGGACTAAGTGATCATGTGACTGAATGAGAAATGAAATGCACACATGCGTTATATGATCACTTAAGTGGCCTAAAAAGGTAATAAAAGATTAGAACGAGGCCAAGGTAAAAATGAAGGGTTTTTACAATAACGGCTAGTTTTTGAACTTTTACCTAGGGTTTTGCCAAAAAATAGGGAAAAACAATGCAGAGGCCAGGAAAAAGGGGATGCAGCCATGAAATTTTTTTACCAGTGCTAACAACTCCAAAGACTGGAGATAGATCCATTGCTATCATTGAGAAGAAATCACCCCTAGCATAGAAGAAGAAAAAGAAAGGAAAAGGGTCAGTCACCCTAGATGAAGTGATTATTTTACCTAAGTGTGACCCAAGGACCCTAAGCCCCGAGGAATTGAGTAAATATGGGGAGTTATGTTCAAGGAAGGCAATGCAAGAGAAGCTAAAGCAAGAGCACAAATGCAAAGAAGTACTAAATGATGTGCGGGATATCCTCCAACAAGTAGTACCTAAGATACACATTGATGAGGATATGCCTATTATAGATCAACTTGCTACACTTTCCAAGAAGATCAATGCCCCAGACACCGATGCAGATAAAAGAATTGAAGAAAGGGAAAAATCTAGAATACAACACAAATTAGCTGAGAAAATCAGCCAAGAAGTGGCATTACTTAAGGTCAAATTATCTGAGGTAATTACTGAAACAAAATCCATCACCCAAAAAATTTGTCAATACTTATTGAAGCTATGTACTCTAGATACCTTCACTGTTGAAGTTAGTGAAAAGATCAAAGGTTTAGAAGAAGAAATACAGTTGAGTACCAATGCAGCTATCACCAAGCCACATACCTTCCTAAAGCATATTCACTGAGTTTGAGAACTCCGGTAGTTGATAACAGATTTGAAGAAACAAGAAGCACACCTAACAGATCAAGTTACTAAGTTGCAAATCGAACTCATCCCATACCTAAAAAAAATTTAAGTCTGCATTGTCAAAGATGAGCTATTAGTTGCAACACTAGAAATTTTGGTGTTAGAAAACATCTTTGACATGCATGCACAAGTCGGTCTTGAGCACATTGCTCTCACCAACTTGAAAGAGGAATGGGAAAACCTCATAGAGTCACTAAAAAAAACCCATCAGTCAATTTTTGATAAACTGTGAGTATACTACCTCAATTTTGTATTTGGCATTACTATCAAAAAGGGGGAAAACAATGTATCAGATGCTATTATGCCAAATATTATGTACATAATAAACAATGTATCAAATGCTATTATGCCAAATATTATGTACATGGATGCTATGTATACTATATTACCGGGAGCATGCACCGAGGGGGAGTACTTCATACTTAGAATTTTTTTTTTTGATGTGTATATGTATATGGCAGAGATATAAGGAGATATAAGTCACATAGAAATTTTTGTCTTTATACATTTGAAGTTTTGATACTAATGCCAAAGGGGGAGATTGTTATCTCTATTGAGCCTTCTAAGGTTGTCATTAGTACCAAAGGTGTGTAAAGATATCGGTCGGTCACTTACAATGAGCTAATCGGTAACATAAAGTAGAACAGACTAGTCGGTAAAGCCTATACACTGAGCAGCAGATAGTTTACCGAGTACCAGCAGACACTGACATCGACAGATAGTAAACACCGAGCATCACAGTATACACCGATCAGTTTACACAGTGTTTACCGAGGATCACAAGAAATGACATAGTAATCAAGAATGGCACATTCTTCTATGCAAATAGTTACAATAGTTTGTAAAACATTTTACCAAGATCAAGGAACATTTAATGTAATGATATTCATTAAATACAATGTATATCTTTTGTAATAGATGATCTAGGTTATCATTGTACACCGTAGATCTTAGGGTTATGATTATAGTGTGTAACCTAATTGTGTTAAAGCAGAAAAAATAGAACACTATATATTTATGTGTTCGCATTATTTTTGAAGAGAGCTGATATATGAATCACAGAGCACTTGAAGCATTTTTCCTATCTTCAAGTCTATCAATTAATAGAACAAAACTGAGCACAGTAGAATTTAGTTTGAGCAGAATTAGCAAAGGCTACCAAGCAGTTCAGAGCAGAGATTCATCACAAGTAAGGTGATATTTTTATCAGAGCTTATAGATCTGTAACAAACAATTGAGTGTCAAATAGAAGATAAATACCTATTGCTTTCTGACAATTGTAATAGAGTTTTTGGATAAAATCTCTTAATAGAGTAGACTTAACAGTCTTATGTAAATCTCTTAACCGAGTGCACACTTCATTAGTGTTGCTAAAATCCTATAACTAGGTAGATCTATCTGATCTCACATGTCACTCCTAACAGGGTGAGATCACCAGAAGTGATCAAAACTTGTAGCCCTAACAGGCAAACCTTTTCTATCTATAGTAGTGAAGAATTTGTGGGTGTCATCCCCACCACAGTTTTTACCTTCTTACAAGGGTTTCTGCATTACGAAAATACTTGTTTCATGTGATTGTGTTATGGATTTCATGTTGTTTACTTACTTATGTTAAGTGGATAAATGATTCATGCAATTATATTCAAGTTATATTGGTCGGTTATCATTGTTTATAGTTTTAGATCAGAAAAGTTTTACAAGTAAAGTTTTGAAGGCACTGATTCACCCCTCCCCTCTCAGTATCTATCTCTCCTAATTCCAACAGATTGTAATGACCCACCAAGGAACCCAGGAGAAATTAACCTAAACATGCAACTAAGTTTACATAATATTTTATTTTTCTTAAGTGTTAACATACTACAACAACAATGTTTTACAATGCATAAGTAATACAGTATAATTTACAACTCAACATAGATTACAAATCTCAAGGGTTCCTTGACGTAGATTACATAAGCATTAATTAATTTCTTTAGATTAGATATAATTACAATCTCAAGTATACAAATGAATGGTAGATGCAACATCATATAAAAGATAACATTTATAAATACAACTGGTACCATAAGGTATCCATAATAATCTACATCCACTGCACATGTCGCAGGGTATGTAATGCAATAACCAAAATAAAGTACAACATGATATCAGCTGAATAACTGGTATAATGAACAAGGTCACAAAGAATAAGAAGGATAAGAACACATCTCCATCACCAAAGAACAAGAAGGAACAACTACTATAGGGATCATCCAACATTGGTACACGAACGTCAAAATCTCAAATGGTAAAAGAATCACTACCACCCGACCTCGTGGAACCTAAATGGTCCACTCCCACCATGCTGAGGAGATACCAACAAATCCCACTCGGATAACAAACACAAATAAAACAAGCTAAGGAAGAGATCCTGAAAGCTTTCTAACTCAAAAGGTACAATAGGATAACTAGGTAGAACATACTCAACCAGAGGCAACCAACACACGTAGGAAACCTAAGATGCATAAAGGGTTCAAGTGTCATCATACGAGCCAACTCTAAGGTTATCCTTGTAGTCTCTCAAGACCCCGATGCCCTAGTGACTCTGTGGAATCAGTAACCTCTCGTGTAGACGAGGAACTGACTATGCCATATCCAGTCCATGTAAGTGGCAAGCATTTTCCCACTCCCATCCTAGTCAAAACTCAATTAGGAACTCAGGCATGGGTGAGACACATAATATCGTATTAATTTATTTTAAACTCTCAATGTCATTAATTATCACTTGTTAAGCCACTTGCAATAGGATATCCTGGCAGCCACTTGTGGGCTCCGACACCAATTACAAGCCACTTCCCACCTATAAACTTAGTTAACCTACCCTAGGATAAAGTCTCACAAGCATGATTCTCAAGTCAACATAATCTCATAAAATCCAATCTAGTTCCTAAAGACAACATGAACACATAATAATAATTTACATCATAAAGCCATAGGGTTGGGTCACTTGATCAAATATCTCATAAGTATGCAAGACAAACAAACATAAACATGTAACCCTGAACCTGCCTCTGGAAACAACTTATTAGGTCAACATACTAATTTCCCTTTGAGCCAAACACATGAGGCAAGAATACAAAAGTGGAAAATAAATAAACTAATTGTGAGAAAATCCCATCACCAAAACTTGTTCATTTAAAAATCGCTAACACCATATCATTACGATAAATAATTAAATTTTAATCCTAATAGATTGATTAATAACATTCACTAATACAATATACTTTCTTAATTTATTTCATAATTAATTTCATAATCAAAATTTAACCATCTTCTTTTAAAATAAACAATCCATATATCCTAATATTCCATTAATAAAATTTCCACAATCTTATTAATAATATCTATAAAAAAAAACATAACTTCTCTATAAAAAAAATTCAACTTCATAATAAAATACAACTCTTATTTTTAATAACAAAATATATTACAAACTTCATTTTTAGAAAAAAAAATGATTAATAACAAAAAATAAAAAATTATTATTATTATTATTATTTTAAAACTTTAATAAAATCTGCGGAGACCTGTGGGCCCCACTGGCATGCCTGTGGCAGTGCCAATGCTGCCATAATAGCCCCAAGGTCTGCTGATGATAGCCCAAGGCCTATCGGCGGCAGCCGTAGGTGGGTAGGGGTTTAATCCCCCCCCTTAAACTTATTAATTTTTTTTAATTTTAATTTTTTTAAAGATTTTTTTAATTTATTAAATTTAGTTTTAATTCAGTTTAGTATTTTTTTAATTAAACCAACTATATATATATATATATATATATATATATATATATATATATATATATATATATATATATATATATATATTAACAGATCCAAGGATAAATTCTAAATTGATCTATACCAAAAAAATACACCCATTGTCTGAATCTGATTTAATTTAAATTCTCTAAAATAATTGAGACCCTAATTCTATCTAGGTTTAATCAGAGACTAAATTTCAAAGGGTAATATTGAGAATCTAGATTTTCTAATCAGTAACACACGAGTAATTTCATAAATTTGAACCTAGGGTTTCATGCCTTTCTATAGATTTAACAACCCTCTGAGTTTTATTGTACAAACAAGTAAAGATTACTCAAAAGCATGCTAAATCAATTCCTCTAAAAAAAACTCTCAACATGTAACAAGAAATGCAAAAAACCCATCAAACCAACAAATCTAACAGGCACAGAGAGTACACTATTTACATTTCCTACAAAGATTCGAAGTAAAATAAAAATCAAACCCTACCTCAATCTCAAATTAAGCAAATTCAATGATGACTAGAATGAAGGCAAAATCCAAGCTACCAAAATAATTTCTCCCAAAATTCAACCTTTGCCAAAATATCTCAAAACCCGTGTGTTGAGAATAATGGCTAAACCATCAACATTTAGGAATTACCTTCCACATGCAAGAGTTTGAACTCAACTCCAAAAAGCTTTGCATAAAAATAAACTCTAATTTTCAGTTGAACTAAAGTTAAATCCCAAATTTGCTCTTGTTGAAAATACTTAACTTAAAATTAACTAACTCCTTTAATTTAATCTAATCAATTATGATTGTGCAACTTAATGCATTCTATTTAATTAAAATAAAATATTTAGTCTACAATAATTACGACATGCTAAATTAATTCTTAAATTAACATATACGTTTTAATTGAAAAAGGTTAAATTTACAATTACATAATTCTAAGGTGAATGTATTTAATTAATTCTCATTAATTAATTACTTCTACCATACAATAAACTTTTGAATAATAAATTAAACTTAATAATTGCATTTAATTAATTCAAATTAAATAATATCTCATAGCTAAAAATAGCAAGGATCTAATTATAGAAATCACACCAATAACCAAAAATCAAAAGAATCAAAAGATCCTAAAGACCCACATTCATACTCAAGAACAAGGATATAAACTCATGTCAATTGGATGAGTTTAAAAGGGTAGGAATATCAGAATCTTGTCTACTATTTCAGGACAATGATATGGCTTAGGTTAGGATTTGGATCTGAACATTATCTCCCCTCTTTTACCATTGAGACTAGCGATAGGGCATGCTCATCCTGACAATTCAAGGAAGTCGATGTTTGGTACCTGCAAACCTGCATAAAAGACAAGCATGTGCATATGTGTATAGAAATATAACAGACAATGGTGGGGATCGACCAATCGTGTGGATCTTGCAAGCAAGTAACTATGACTCTGTCCCTCAACCACATCAAGCACATCAAACAGAAATATAAAAGCATACATGAACACCATACACATGCAAGTATGACGTAAGTATAATCATCATCATTTCAAAACAAGTACAACATCATCATAACTAACAACATATAAATTCATCAATATAACCATCATAATTATCCATTTATTAAAATTCACCATGTAGTGTCACAAATCTAAAATCATAATAAAACTGAAATATCAACGCACACATGAAAGTGGCCTAAAAGAGTTTGGCAATATAAAACTGAAAAATGAACTATGGAGGGGCACTACATTGAACTTTGGTTCCATGTGGTTGGTGGTAGTGTTTCTTTTACCATTTGATATTATGACGTTCTTGTAGTGGTTCTGAATGATGCTTGATGCTATTACCTTCTTCTTGTTCTTCATTGGAGGCTTTCTCATATCTATCTTATGGTGTTGTTTATTTGTGCATTAGAATAATTCTTCAGAGGTGATTCCTTTTGGATATTGTACTATGCTTTGTATTTGGTTATTATGACATACCCTACAACTTATTTAGAGGATGTTGTTTCATTCTGTTTATACCTTATGGTATTGGATGTACTTGTTATTCATTTATACATGAGATATTTGTAATTGTATTTAATCTAAAATATTTAATTAGTAATATGTAATTCTACATCATGGTACCCTTGAGGATTGTTAACTATAATTGGGTTATTCTTATGTACTCGTTTATATCTTACGATTGTATTGCTTCTCTATTATTGTTTGTAAACACTTAAGAAAAAAATTATTTTGTAAACATATCAACATGTTTTAGGTTAAATTATCTTGGGTTCCCTGGCGGGGCATTACACTTGTTAAATCCTTGTGATTTCATCTGCAATTAATGCATTAAGTCGCATTAAAGAAAAAAAGTTGCTACACAGGCAGCAGCCATGAAATGTCTCTATGATGTCTTATATCATCACATAAGGTTTGCGATCAGGGATACCAAGTCTCTCTACCTTGACACACCTTACTATAAGCTCACACTACTTAACTATGCAAATTTAGGGGTTGGATAATCTTTGTACAAATGCTCCCCCTAAGGCTATGCTTGGCCAATCAAGATGGTGCAAAGGGTTCATCACTAGGCGAGGGCTCAATCAACTTTCTTGATTCCTCTTTTCCTACATAATCACTCTAACTCTTATCCTTCCATACTTTGTCATTTCCAATCTTTTCACCTTTCATAAAAAGTCGGTTAAACTCATCCATATAATCTGATAGAATCCTACCACTGTCATTCTTATTTTCTTTCACAAATGTGTTATTGAAACTATCCTTATACTCAGATAAGTTAGGTTCATTATTCCTTCTTCCATTAGTATTATGTATTCTTCTATCTGGAAATCTCCTATTTCTATCATATCCATCAAATCTATAATAAATGGCTATGTGACCTAGGTTATTGCACTTATAACAGGTAACAACTGATTTTCCATACCTTTGTCCACTTTGGTTAATCTGCAATCTATAATCCCTTGCAATATGTCCAAATTTATTGCATTTGTAACATGTAACTCTAGAAGATATGACATTGCTTTCTCCAAGTGGCCTTCTAGCATCATATTGTTCATTCAATCTACTATCTAGCTTCTCTTGCATTCACTCCTCTTGTGTCCATATGACTAATAATTGAAAAAATAACTAGAAAATGGTTTATTGCCTTTGCAATCTCTTTTCATGTGTCCAAACTTGTTGCATGCAAAACATTTTCCCTTGAATGGTCTGATATGCTTCTTGGAAGCTTTATTCTGATAAGATGTTTTATCATTATTTGGTATCATCCTTTCTTCTACTATTTTGGAACTTTGAGTATTTTTGTATTCAAGACTAGTCATGTCTCCTTTAGACTTCTGCAACTGAAGTTTCTCATCAATCTTTGCTTCCACGAGTTCACCATTGACAATATTAGTATATCCCTTAAGTTTTTGATAATTAGATCTTGAATCTACAAGTTCTAATTTCTTTTGTCCAATATGAGTGTTCAAATCATGGCTTAGGCTCATCTTCAATCTGCTCAACCAATTTTTGCCTTTTACCCCTTGAGAGATCAATATGTTCTTTGAGCTTCTTGATGTAATCTTCCGCACTTTTGAGCTTGCTTTTCAATCTAACATTGTATGTATTTTTTTTTAAATCCAATTCCTCAAGTGCTACCTCAAAATTTTCTTGAAGGTTTCTTGAATCCATCAAGAGCCTCCTCAAGATGTAAGATTTCTTCCGAGGAACTAGGCTTTGATCTAATTGTTAGGATCAAGCAACACTGATGAGAGGGGGGGGGGGGGGGGTGAATCAGTGTTGCAACACTTTTAAAACTATTGATTACTTTACAACTAAACCATAAAAATACATAAAAGTAAAGCATAAATTAATAAAGAACTCATAACACCATGATTTTATTCCCAAGGAAATCCTGGCCAAGGGAAAACCCTAGTGGGGATGGTACCCAAAAGATAATGCACTAATCTGAAAGTTATATATTAAGAGGTTTGACCCTATTAGGAGTCATTACATAGCATTTAGTACATATGTCCATGTTAAAGGACTAGACCTTGTTAGAGGCCTCTGACTTGGCTAAAATTCAAGAACAAAAGTAGCACACTTGCTTGATAATGAAGGTTAAATCTACCTTCTGGACTCACTGTCCAATTACAAAGAGTGTATTACAAAAATACAAATATATGCATGACATCACAATGTATGGTTATTTCATAATGAATCTCTCACTGGATCTGATCTAGCATCAAATCTCACACATCATTTACCACACATATCATATATTGCTTCATGCATACTCACATGCAAAATAAATCTTTCATTTATACCCTTCAATATTCTTTATTTAGTCAACTTGTAAATCCTTCCACAAAACATGTAGCACAAAATCTACTAAGAATAATAATACCATTTTATCCAAGAGTTAACATCTAGGATGTCATCCCTACATTGCCAAGAAATTGAATCGTCCAAACAATTCAATTTTCTAGGGCTAATTTGTCTGTTCACTCAAAATTATTCTAAACAATTGTTATATTGAGCAAGTTTCACTTCGCTCAATCAAAACACATACCAATCATCATATAAACATGGCTGATCATACCAAAAGAATATATACACTATATATGTTATATTTACAAACTTGTATCTATATCTGATATTATTTCAGTTACCGCTGACCAAAACTGCCCAATTGTTCCTTGTGATTCCATCATGGACTTAGACATTTTTCCTTTTACTGTCTCACAAAAAATTATCTCCAACATTAAAATCTATACTAGAAAGGTATGTTTCCATCAATGACAACATAAGTATGGTCACTCATCATCCACTTTCCAACAACTCCCCCTGACCAACAGTACTATTAAGCTTTTCAATGTTCAAGAGATCAATATGGGTAGAAAGAAGTTAGGTGTTGGAAAATGAAAATACTTAGTTGATCTCCATGCAATGTATTTAAAGTGGGGTATGAAAACTCTTGGAGCTCACATTATGAAAAATGTCAACATCATTCAGCAGGGGTTCCCTTTAGATTAGAAAACTAGTCTTGCAATTCCTCTTTTCATGAGTGGTTATGTCAATAATCCTTCCAATTATAGAAAAAATATGATAAATATTTTGTTTTCAAATTTATTCAGAAATATTCTCAAAAATAGAATTAGCAAGTGGGCAAAAGAAAGGGATAAAAATGCTAAAGGGAAAGTAGTTTTTAGACCTAAGAACTCCATAATTGATCACAATATAACTTTAAGACACTTCATTGAAAAGGTTTGGAAGAAAAGGAGGAGACATTTTCCCTCTTTGTAGATTTCTAAGAAGATTCTGACACCGTCCCTAGAGATAAGATTTGGCATAGGTTGAAGGAACTTAGGGTGCTTATACTTCTAAGAGAAACTATTCATAGGCTATAGAAGGACCTCAAAATCAAAATCAAAACTTTAGATGACATCTCTGAAGTTTTTAAGAGTGATATAGGGGTAAAGAAAGGATTCCCATTTTCCCCTACCCTTTTTTTTATATAATGAAAAACTTGAAGAATGGAAAAACTTATAAGGAGGTGATGGTGTTCATTCAGTAAAGTTTGTTATAAAGCTTCTTTTGTATACAAATGACCTTATTTCAATCTCTACTTTTTCTCTTTCCTTATAAGAACACTTACTCTCCCTCAAGAATTTCTATGGAATGGTGAAGATATAAGTTAATAGTAGCAAGATAAAAGTGATGGTTTTATCTAACAATATAAAACATAACCAACATAATTTTTACTTGTTGAAGTTCACAACACAAGCACCTAAGGATGAAACAACAAAATGAAAAATACTTTCCACAATTAGGGCTGGCAAGAAAGAATTTCTATATTCGTCAAATGCAAAAAAGAATATAGTATTGCAAGATGAATTAAAATGAAAAGATCAATTAATTTTATAGAAATTAATGGTCATAATAATTTGCAAAAGCTAACTCTAAACAGAAATAGAAAACTAGAGCTAGATATGCAAACTAGAAGTATGTGATATGTGAAATGTGCAAACTAAAGCATAACTAGACTGAACTAACATAAATTAGGCTCACATAAGAATATTCTTGAGCATGCTCACAATTAATTTATGCAACATATTCAAGTATGCTAATGCAACTCACATGCATGCTCTAACGCCCCCCCAAGTGAAATGTAGGGAGACACAAATTCTAAGCATAAATGCATGAATGTGTTCTAGAAACAAAAGGCCCAATTAGGTACCTATGTACAATGAAATCCTCTCAAAGCAGAGAAAAAGGAGAAAACCCACATGGGAAAAAAAACTCCTATCTAAAAGTGAGAGATACAACTATATGAATAGAAAAGACCATCCTCTAAGACACTAGAAAATTGTGGACAACTATCAAAAGATAATTGACATAGTGTTAAATGAAGAACTTCCTCTAAAACCAAGATTGTTATTAGGATAAATCTACATGAGTTCCCCTAACAACACTACTTGAATAATGAGAAAATGGAAAACAAAGGAAAAACATCTTTCAATGAAAGATACAGAAGATAAAAATGTGAATGAGTGCCCCAAATGACACTACTTGAACAATAAACAAATGGAAAAAAAATTCAAAACATCTGTTATCCAAATATACATATGACACATGAATTTGTACAAGTGACCCTAATGACACTACTCAATCATAATAGAAAAAATTGTTAACCAAAAATATAATTGCTAATAGTCTACAAAATTGATCAAGTATAGAACGAAGGAATCATTATCACCAATAATAGAACCCCTCCATAATGTTTACAAGTGAGAGGCACGACAAGTCCACTAATATTATATATCACTAAGGAGAAGCTTAAGGAAAGGCTCATGTGAAAAGAACATGACCTTTTTCTATTAATGACGAAGGAGACTTAGGGGTTGAAATGTGATATTGTTGCATGGCCTCCTCTAAAGCCTCTAGTCTCTGCCAACACCTAGTGACTACATGTCCCACCTTGCCAAAAAAAATATAAGGCTTTCCTGACTTCTTCTTTGTCTTGAAGGAAGACTCACAAAACTAAGAAGAAGGAGAAGAAGATGAAGTGGAAGCAGATCTCTAATCTAACCTTTGAGTGATATTGTAGGGATGACCCTACCTGAAGAGTAAGTCTTGGGCTTATGATTTGCCTTATTTTCCTCTTGAAATGATTACTCAACTAAAGCCTAGGACATGGAGCCAAAAATTAAATCATGTTGAGTCAACAAAGACTTATACCATAAGCATTCACAAAACACCTCAAATGAAGGAATTGTAAAGGCATCTCCCATAACATCCATGGTAGCATAAAATTTAAAAGAAAATACCTAAAAGGGCCCTCACAAATTAGAAAAGATCATGAACATTCACTATTTTTTAGTATTCTATTTCAAACATCCATGCAACAAAGTCCTAATGGAGTTTAACTTCTCCAAGATGTCCTTAATTGAAGGAAAAGAATAAGATACCAAATTAGTCAAACCCATCTCCAGTTGTAGTGCTTGGACCTCATTAATCTACCCAAAGAGAGTTTGAAAATTGAACCACATGGCCCATGGAATATTGCAAGACTCAAGGTGAAATATGATATTGTTTGAAACATGTATATAAATCAATCCCATAGCCTCATCCATCTTGTTCCTATATTAAAATACCTTAGATTATCTTGTCAAACTAGGTTGTGTAGCATCCAACATGAACCATAACCCTCTAAACAAAAGTAACCTAGCCATCTAGGTATTTCAAGTATGATAGTTATGAGTGGTGAGGGGTGCTATGGAATTAGAATCCCCCATACTAACAAATACTACAAAAGACCCCCCCTCCCAACAATAAGAAAGAGAAAACCCTGCTACAACTCGATAGTAAAAAAATATAAAAAATAAGAAATGAACAAATCTAAGATCACTATGTACCAATTAAAAATCTATAAAAAATGATGGAAGACCTAGATAAAGCATGTTGAGATCTTTTTGATGATAAGTGGTTTTCAAAAAATGGACTTCGTATGTGTAAAGTAGAAAAATAAAAAATAGGTGGTTGGAATGTGTGTTCACTAGGATGATTAAACAAGATAGGAACATCGCATCCAAAATTCCATCTTTCTTTCATTACAATATGAAGGGGAAAGTGCCTACTAGGCTTAAGAGGACTTAAGTACTAAAAACATGTGAGGTTTTCTCACTTCAATAAGAGTAGATTACTTGGTTAAATTTAAAATAAATAAATAAAGTAAATAAGATGAAAGAGGATGAAATACAGATGATTTGTGTATAGAGACAACAAACTAGCTAATATGCCAATTCTAAAACCTAATGTAAGAAGAAAACAAAGACACTAACTTGCACATAAAGTTTTAGCCAAATTTTTTTGTCAAGGGTGACCTAGACAATAGGGGTGACAAGACTCACCCCTACTTGTATGAGTCACCCTTTCTCTACCAAAAGTTGACAAAGAAACACAAGATCTAAATAGACTATTATGCCTTCCTAAACCTAGATTTGAAACTCTGCCACTTGTCACCTACACACAAAAAATGAGGAAAATATTGGGAGAAAGGGTTTGCCCTAGGTAAACCCATGTATATGAATTAACCTTGAAATTGCATAAAGGAAAAATCATGTTGTCAATATCAGAAGTTTGACAATATGTTAGGCCAAGTCCTAAGTGTTGAATGACTCATTTAGATACTTGAAAAATGTCTTGATGTAGTCTTGACCTTGGATCTAGCATAAGAAGAACATGAATTCCTTTACACATGCTAGGATCTAGACATTATTCCATATATTCCATGCTTGGTGCTTTAAATTAACTTGATTTCTCTTTGAATTCTTGATTTTATATGCCTTGGATTATATTTTGAATTCATTTCCTTGGATCCCAAAATGAGGGAGGTAGCTTCATATTTATACCTCTCCTAGCCATTTTAGGGCTAAAAATTTAAAGGAGGTTGACAAGAATTTCAAATCCCACTTAACACTAAAATATTGGCCTCCAATTCAAATTTGGGCTCAAGTTAGTGTGTAAGGGGCAACTCCTGATGTAGGGGCAAACAAATGATCATGCATCTCCTTAGTCACCCTTTACAAGGCAAAAAAATACTAAATTAGGGCCTAAATAAGGACCAAAATTATAAGTGCTTACAATTTAGGATGCTATATTTAGCCCCCACTTTGGTGGGAGTATGAACTTTCTTTAGAGAGAGAGAGAGAGAGAGAGAGAACTAGTCTACTAAGGTGAACTTACTATGGGTCACGTAAAGAAAAAGATAGGGGTGCAAAAGATAGATTTGATAGTCTAGCAAGATGCATTAGGCTAGCCAAACCATTAAAAAGGATAACCAAGTGAAGCATTGTTCGCAAGGAAATCTTCCATAAGAGGATCGGGCCTAAGGAAAGCATTGTCTCCAAATCAATCCAGTAAAAATATAGTGCTAAAAAAGAGGATTAGGCCCAAGGAATCTGAAAAGAAGGATTAGGCTTAACAAAAACAATATTTCCAAATGAAATCATTAAGAGGAAATTAGTGACAAAAGGGTGGGGTTTTCCAAGTAATCCATAAAACATCAATTAATATGGTGTGTACATAATGTATAAAAAAGAGTAAAGTGTATTCCTCCACATTAAAGTAATTATGTATGCCTTAATAGGAGCAATAAATTTAATATAGGATACACCCAAAATATAAGCATGTTTTTATTAGGCCCAAAAGGAGGCAAGCACAACTAAGGGGGGTGGGGCAGGGGAGAATCAGTTGTACACTAACAATTGAAAATTTAAACCATTTAAACCAATTAATGATTTTAAAGATATATATTAATGCAATATTGACAACACATAACACATAACATCAAATTTGTTTTTGAGGAAACTCGATTAAGGGAAAACCCTAGTGGGAGTCAAACCCACTAGATAGATGTACTTTGCTAAAAGTACTACCTGATTAAGAGAAAATGAAAACAAAAGAAGAATGTATGTGCATTCACAAGTCCACTACCTAAATCTCACTATTCACAATACAATACACTGATCTAGCCCTCAGTTGGCTTCACCAATCAATCTCTTATTACAATTCACAAAGGTGGACAAACTATCCAATATGACTAAACTGACTAATAGCATCAACAATGCCAATATAGTTTTGATGAAGTACAATTTTTGCCTAAATTAAAAAATATAAACATCCTCTACACTTTTTTTTTACTCACACCTACTTCGCAATCACAAACTAATTGCCCATTTATACATATTGCAATGAATAGTCCATAACAAGGTCGACTAAGACCTATAAGAACAAATGATATAAACATTATGCTTAAACTACAATGTGATCCAATCAGGTCAACTAATACTTAGGTATGACCCAAATCTTCATCCTCAAATACACAATAACTTTTCTAAATGCGCACTAAGAATCACCACATGTTACTTCACAAAGTTGACGAGGATCTAAATGAAGAAACATCAACACGCTATCAAAACACCAAATATGATCACCAAAATCAATGCAAACCATCAACATAGTCATAAAATGATCCAAGAATACTAGTAATAATAAATAATAGCTTCTCAAACCTTCGCATCAACTCAATCTCAAAATCCAAACTCATCTCTATACTAAATACCAACAACACTGAACACATAACTCTATCACACTAAAAAGATAATCTTGTTGAACTCTGAATCATGAACAATAAAAGTTGATAAAATAAAAATACATCCTAACATTACTATCATCATCAACTGGATCAACCATACTGATCCTCGCCAAAGATAAAACTCAATCTTAGAACACAAGAATACTAAAATACAGTCAACTCATAAATGAATCATAAATCATTCAATCTATCATACGATCCTCTATAAGTTGATTAGAATCAACTAAAAACATATTTGAAACACCAACCAGAATAGTAGGAAAATATCTTCAATAAATCCCTGAATAACTAAAATTATCTTCTATGAACAAACCAAACACACTATCTACAACAACAATACTATATTGACATCAATAACAAAACACTAATGTCAGCACATAGAAACAAGGTCTAATCAACAATCTCTTACATGCTTCAACAATCTCCCAACAATCTCCCCCTTTGGCATTGATGGCAACATATGAAGAAAAAATTGATCAATGCACAAAGACATCAATATATCCACCCAATCACTCTAAATATCCAGCTTCAAACCTCTCAACACAATCTATTCCTAGCACAATATTTTCCTGATTTATCTATTTTTCACACAATCTCTCCCCCTTTGACATCAATGGAAAAGGGCCAAAGACATCAAAAAGAACTGAACTCACCTCAAAAGGGATAATAGATAATTGTTTCACATCAACCTATCACAAGAATGCTCCCCCTAAGGAGAAGTCCCCAAACTCATCAATCCAAAGATGATATTCTGATAAATTTATGGACTGATGCCATCCCTGGAATCATTAGCTCTGATAAGGAGGGGCTAAAACCCCAATCTTATCTCTGAGATACTCAAATATATCCTTCGACAAAGGCTTTGTGAAGATATCAACAATTTGATCCTTAGTAGACACATATTCCAATTTTACTTCATTTTCACTGACTTTATCCCTCAAGAAATGATACTTAATAGAAATATGATTTGCCTTTGAATGTTGCACAGGGATCTTTGAAAAATTTATAACTCTAGAGTTATCACAATAAATAACAATAGGCTCATCAATTTTTATCTTTAAGTTCTTCAATATTTTCTTCATCCAAACAACTTGATTACAATTTATAGCAACATCAACATACTCATCTTCAACAATAGATTGAGAGGTAAAATCTTTTTTTTACTAGTGTAAGAGATTAGTCTCTTACCCAAAAAGAATGCACCACCACTTGTAATTTTCTTATCATCCACATTACCTACCCAATCAACATCAATATATGCACTTAAAGTAAAATCATCATATTTTCCATACCATCATTCCTAGTCAATTGTACCCTTTAAGTATCTAAAATTTCTCTTGATAACAATCATATGTGATTCCTTCAGTTCTACTTGAAATATCACAATAATTCCAACTCCATTTGATATGCTTGGTCTAGTATGAGTTAGATATTGCAATCCTCCAATCATTGATCTATATCTTGTCTAATTTGCACAAGGGGAGTCACCATCCTTAGTCATTTTGAACCAGTAACCATAGGAGTCCCTACTGGTTTTGAATCTTCCATACCTAATTTATTCAACAGTTCTCTAACATAATTGGACCATACAATGAAAATTCCCTTATCCAACTATGTAATTTGCAATCCAAGAAATAATTTAATCTCACCTATCATAGACATCTCAAATTATTTTCCCATTTCTTCAGTAAAACCTCTACTTAATTCATCATTACTATTAAATATGATATCATCAATAAAGACTTGAGCAATCAAGATATTATGATCAACTATTTTGAAATATTAAGTTATTGTTAGCAATACCTTTACTAAATCCAATCTTTATCAAGTATTTGTCCAATATTGCATGCCAATCTCTAAGAGCTTGATTCAATCCATACAATGCTTTCTTCAATTTACAAACCATATCTCCTTCCTTGGTTAGTGGAAATCCATCAAGAATCTCAATGTAAACATCTTCCTCTAACTCACCATTCAAGAATGTAGACTTAACATCTATCTGATATACTTTTTTTCTATTAAGATAGTTTAGAAAACTAGAATGTAATATTATTACAAAAGTATTATCATCAATGACTAAAACAACAACTAACCCCTGCCTTTACAAGTTAACATCAAAAAGACCCATATACATAGATACAGTTTGCCATATGCCAAAAAGGAATCCATTAATACAAAAGCTAATCCCATTTCCCTATAATGTTATTACTGCATTCGGCCTTGTCACATTCAAAGGCCCCAACTGGTGGATCCACATCAACTAGGATGTTAGTTGCATCTTCCCAGTTAATTTCTTCATCCTCCCGATTCTTTTTTATCAACAGATTCTCCTTCTCGATGTCAATACCTTTCTCTTTAACAAACAAATTCAAACTATCTAGTTCCTCCTCGATCAGTTCTTCAACATAGTTATCAAAGTAGTTGGCTGATAAGATGTCTTCTTTATATATAATCATGGCTCCTTCCCACACCAGGATCATGAATCTATCATTTGGGATATCTAGAACTACAAACACCTAAAACATAATATGAAAATGGGTGAGTTTATAATTAAGCTCAATAAGAACCCTCCTCTTTTGTTGGAAAACATCTTCATTTCTCCTCTTCTAGAGAAACCATAAAATCTCAACAATGAGTGCAAACCAAAAATAATTAAGAGAAAGACCAAAAGGCACAACAAAACCAACTAAGACCTCTTGCCAAGACAGTCCATGCCTACTATTCCAAATAATAGGATTACCAAGAAATAAAGACCAAACTCTAGAAGCAAATTTGCATTCAAAAAAAAGATGCTCAAAGGATTCATGGCAACCACAAATAGAGAAAATCATAGGCCCCATACCAACAAAGGCTAAACAAGATCCCACAACAAGATTTTTAAGAATCAAAAGCCATCTAAAGCGAAGCATTTTTGGTTCAACTCGGGAAAGCCAAAACGTATCAAACACATGGTACCATCTAGAGTCTGACCAATTAAAACCCCAACTATGATTAATATTCTTAACGATGCAGGTGCTATCTTTCAACATGTTATAAATATTCTTGGTAGAGGCACTAAGAAACAAACCACCATCAAACCACTTAATCTAATTGAGGGCCTACTTAGAATCCAAAATTTTACCAAGAAAGAGGATACCAATATCTTTATGAATCATAGAATATATCTTCTTTTGAGAGTGAGGAAGCCCAAAATTGTTTATGATTTCCTCCTAGCTACTCAAACAGTTGTCAACCAAAACATCATTAATGAGAGAAATGCATTTTCTATTCTAGGCCCTAGCAGAGTAGCCTCGGGTGAGTGCAAGTGGTTTGTTTTTCACATAAATGCCCCACCAAATAGATCTGTCCACACTAGAGAATGTAGGAGAGCTTCCAATATCATTTTAGAGCAAAGCAAACCTATCCCCTGAGTCCAAGCCTTCCAAATGGAATCAAAAACCTTCTAACCAAAGTATTTAATATCAAATTGACCAAACACAATATCAACAAGGGGCACATTATTCCATTTCTTACCTTTCTTTATGGTAGACTTGAATGTTATTTCTTACCATAATTTTCAAGGGCTCATCACCATACAAACTATTCAATATCCATTTAGCAGCAAGAGAAATCCCATGTACCTGTAAATCCTTCAGACCCAGTCCCCCAAGCCTTCTCAGGGTGCAACACCAGTCTCATCTAACACAATGCCTCTTATTCTTCCCCATTCCATCTGACCATAGGAAGTCTCTTAGAATTTTATCAAGTTTTTTATTCTGATACTTAGAAAACAACCACGAAGAAGCATAGTAAATAGCATGAAAAGCCAACACTTTCTGCACAATTTGAACTCTGGTAGCTAGAGATAGCATGTGGTTTTTCCACTTCAAATGTTTCCTCTTAATGTTGGAGTAAATCTAATGCCACGAATCCTTGAGAGTTATCTCAATTGCAAAGGGAATACCAAGATATCTGACAATTTCATTAGGGCCATTCCACAACCACCCTCTCTGAGTTAGCCAATTTGGATCATACTAGTTCCATCCTAAAATGGTTGATTTATGTGGAGAAACCTTGGCCCCTGCAACCAAACAGAAGTACTACAATCTATTCATGGTATTATCAAAATTGTCTGGGGAGAGTTCAAGGAAGAGGGAAGTATCTATGTACTAGATTATGTACCTTCATAGGGTTAGTATCATCAATAACTCAAAATAACAACTAAATTACCACAAATAGAAATCTAATTAAGAAAAAATAATGACAACTGAGCACTCTATGGATCTCTAATGAGGATTTGTAGTGCAAAGCCCTCAACAAGCTTCCACTAGTGATAACCCAATATGAGAAAGTATGATAAACAAAGCTAAAAGATTAATTCCAAATAAAATTACAACTATTTAGCTCTAGATTTGCCTTTCTAGCTTAAAATTGCAAGAGGTTTGATGCTATTCTCATATTTGTGGATGATAATTTATGGATTTATGCCTTGCTTTTATAGATTTTGGCAAGGGTAGGGGGTGTAGTTGAGTTGATCATGGTTGAGTTGAGGTTTAGTCCATGGTTCCACCTTTGGAGACAATTTAAATGGATTGTCCTCAAAGCTTGGGACAAAGAGACAAAATGGGTGGCCAAGATGCTCTCACCTTATGTGCGATTGAAATTCATTTTGAGCTTGATCATTAAATCCTATTGGTTGAGGCATTTTCCTCTCATGTCATGTTGAGGGAAAATTAGATTTAATAATTGAATTTATTTAATTTGTTTAGCCATGTGTACCCCTTAAATGGGTTGATTTGATTTAAATTTAACTATGTAATTAATTATATTAATTGCACAATTAATTGATTTATCATAATTTATTGGATATAATGCCTGATTTAACTTGATTTGATGTTTTGATGCCCCACTTGATTAAAAGCAAAAAAAATCAATGAAAGATTAAGCTTTGATTTAATGCTATGCCCCTGATTTGATGATTACAATGTCGATCTTGATTGTCCGAGTGTATGCCCCCTTGGGAAATGAATCGAAATGATTTTGGATGATTTGGTTGAGATTAGGAAATTTTAATTTATTTCCCGATATAGAAATTTGGATATGCTCCGATCATGAGAGAATTTGATGAGAAGATATTTTGATTGATAAAATGTTGTTGATGGTCCAGATAAGTTGATGATGTTTTGATATCGTTTGATGTCAGTAAGAATCACTTGGTTGATGTTGATGTCAATCTGATAGGATAAAGTTGATGGGTTGATATTTTGCTCTCAAGATCTAGAGAGACAAAATAATGATTTTCCTTCCTCAAGATCTAGAGTTAGGAGATTCGATGTGCTCACGATGAGCAAATAGATGATAGGATAACTTGATTGATTTTAGATGATCAATTGGATTATTTGGATGATTGATATTTGATATGATATGATTAGATGTTTTGATTCTATGGAGTTGATTGGATGTTCTCATGATGCAAAATTATGGACTGGTAGAAGAGAAGGGTCATTCGTTGGTGTAGGTGCAGGTATAGATATAAGTGATGGATAGAGTTAGATTGCCCCTAGTTGATCAACATGACTGAATATTGATTATGTCCTTGATGAATCATGAATCATTTGATGGATCATGATTTGCATGTACTTGTATCTTGGT
Organism: Chamaecyparis obtusa; assembly: GCA_027943335.1. Taxonomy (NCBI): domain Eukaryota; kingdom Viridiplantae; phylum Streptophyta; class Pinopsida; order Cupressales; family Cupressaceae; genus Chamaecyparis; species Chamaecyparis obtusa. The sequence goes on along the minus strand of BSBK01000490.1, from coordinate 2,451,747 downwards.
GATGTCGATGTACCTTTGATGATCAGATCGAGCTTGATTGTTGATGATAGATACTTCAGACATTGATGATGTTGATCAGGACTTTGATTACATATTGATGGACACTTTGTTGTTGTATATTTCCTTGATTTATTTTGATATAGATATTGATGTATATTGATATGATCCTTTGATGATAATAAATCCACCCCCTTTAGATTTTCTTACATATTTTGAGAAAAAGGATCCACATGCAAGCTAATATGCAATTAATCTAACATGGATGCAATTGTGTACTAGAATTTGTACCTTCATAGGGTTAGTATCATCAATAATTCAAAATAAACACTAAATTACCACAAATAGAAATCTATTTAAGCTAAAAATTGACAATTAAGCACTCTATGGATCTCTAGCTAGGGATGCTAATGATGAAGCTCTTAACAAGCCTCCATTAGTGATAGTCCTAGAATGAGAATGAATGATAAGCTAAGCTAAAATAATTAATTCCAAATTGAAATGCTAATTAGCTTCTATATTTTCCTTTCTAGCTCTAATTTGCAAGAGGTTTGATGCTATTCTTAGATTTGTGGATGAATTATGAGTGATTTATGCCTTGCTTTTATAGATTTTGGCAAGGGTAGGGGGTGTAGTTGAGTTGGGGTTAAGTCCTTGGTTCCACCCTTTGGAGACAATTTAAATGGATTGTCCTCAAAGCTTGGGACAAGAAGACAAAATGGGTGGACAAGATGCTCTCACCTTATGAGTGATTGAGATTCATTTTAGTCTTGATCCATGTAAGCTTTATCTTTGAATCCTATTGGTTGAGGCTTTTTCCTCCCATGTGGTGTTGAGAGAAAATAGGATTTAATTAATTTATTTTATTAAATTTGCTTATCCATGTGCACCCCTTGAATGGGTTGATTTGATTTAATTCGAACTATACAATTAATTAGATTAATTGCACATTGATTTGATTTATCATGATTTATCATGATTTATTCGATTTAAATTGATTTAATAGCTTTTGATTTTCAATTAAATTTGGATTAATGTTCAATTGCAATTTGTCTTTGATTTTATCTTGATTTGATTTAATTGTATTTAATTGTGTCGATCCTTACCTTGATTTCCCATTTAAATGATCTTGTCCATTTTTAGGTGATTACAACAGCTAGCTGTCACTATTCAGAATTTGGATGCTTATTTTCATCATCGAGCCTTTGGAACATAAAATTGGTACAACCCTCACTAGTTCAACCATGATGATATGAATACCTCTTTTTTCAGATTTTAATATTGCAAGTAGACAAACAAATAATTGATCCATTTCATATACAAATGTCCTTGATGATTCTTTGATGATCATGTCATTAGAAGGATTCACATACTTCGATGAATCAACCTGACAAGCACTCAAGCAAAAACCAATAAAATATCACGTCTTCGTCATCGCTCATCTAGTCAAACTTCATCGATTTTCTAAAAAGACATGATTCAAAAAATAAAGTAACACTTTGAACATTTTTTCTTTTTGTTTGTAGATCCATATTTCAAAAACATCATCCACTTTAAGCCTTTTTAGATTTTGATTTGATTTGTTGTTTGAAGATTTGGTGTGTCAAATGTTGTTGTTTAGATCAAGTGTTTGGATGTTTGAAATGTGATATTGATCAATAAGTTCAAGTGTAGCAATTTTTTTATTTTGATGCAATGACTTGAGCCAATTGATGTCTGCTTTGCTAAGCTCATTGAATTTGGATTGGTGCCCCTAGTTTGATTCAACCATGATAATGCTTTGTTGGGAAATGCAACTTTTGAGAGTTTATTTAAGATTTTATAGATTTTTTTGGATTTTTAGAGATTTTTTTTTTTTTTTTGAGTTTTAGAGATTTTTAATGATTTTTGGATTTTTAAATATTTTTAATGTTTTGGATTATTTGAGATTTTGAATTTTTTTTTGGATTATTTAGATATTTGGATTTTTTTATTTTAAAAATTTTCACCTTTTCTGATTTTTTTTATAGAAATTATACCATTTCTCAAGCAATATCACATTGTATTGCCCCAATATCTAGCGAGGTACAAGACATGAAAAATGGATTTGCAAATTGACGATTCACCAATGAATAGGCAATGATGGATGAAGCAATTGTGTTATCCATAGGACCATCTCCTCAAGATTATCCAAGCTAGGAAAAAATAATATCTCGATGTAGGCCAATGATGTGGTGTTGGATAGCATATAGAATAATGACCTGGTGTCACGACAATGATCCAAAAGAGTGGACATATCAAGAGACTTTCTATAACATATTTTCTATTTCTTTTATTCTTCATTTGGATCAAGATCAAGGGACCAATGTGGATAGGATCACACAATCATGATAAAGGGGTGATGGAGGCTACAAGCGAAGGTTTGGGATTGTGGGAAGGTTTCTTAAGAATAATGAAGGTATATTTAGGATAAGCAAGATCATGATAGGGTAGCATGAATGCAGCAAGTGAATAGGCTAATGGATAGGATAATGCATGTCAAGATACTTAATGCTCACGGATATGTTCAACCTTGTCAAGATCAAAGGTGAAAGATGGAATATGGATGCAAGTGAGATAAATGGTAGAAATATGGAGGATATGATGGATGGAACTTGCCCCCAAGTGTAGACTGCAAGAGAGAGGAATTACGCATGACACTTGTTTGCTAGTTTTTCATCATGGTACTTGTCCAATATGCCACGAGAAGTGGTTTTCACCATAGGATGGATTTATTTTCTTTTCTTTTTCTTCTTCTTTTTTTTTTGTTTGTATTTTTTACTTTTGGAGGGACTCAGGCCTCATGCTCTTTGGATATTCCTTGAAAAGGTACGATATGATGGGCCAAGGCTACTAAAAGGTATGCTCAAAGATGTTGATAAGGTGATGAAATGGTGATATGGTGGATAAGGTAGAGGGTGGCTAAAGATTTATGTGATAGATTGGATAACAAAAATGGAAGGATAATGAATGAGAGGATAATAAGTCATTCTATGGATGGGCATGAAAAATAGAATGGAAAAATAAGGAATAGTAGGATAAGAAGTATTACCAATATCAGCATCAAAACACACCTTGAAGGGTAGTTGAATAATGGAGGAAAAATGGGTGAAATAGCTGAAGGTTTTGAGGTAAAAGAGGATATGGATCTTGGGACACAAGGACCCAAAATGGATGGATAAGATGGAATGTGTTCGGGAGAATGTAGAGTGGAATCCTTTGGAAGCTTGAATGTCAACTTTGATTTCTCTTTCGTGTGTAAGTCCTTCAAAAGTGACTTGGGAATCCACACTTTCTTTGATTTTTTCTTTCCTTTTGGATGCTTTAGAATGAATTTCTTCAATGAGGGATTTAGGAACCCACATTTTCTTTGATTTTTCTTTCTGCTTGATGGATGCTTTAGAATGCATTTATTTAATGATGGATTTAGGAATCCACATTTTCTTTGATTTTTATTTTTGCTTCTTGGATCTTTTTTGTCTCTTTAATATCTCTTTTTTCCTTGCATTCATTTGTCGATTAGATGGGACATGGTGCTCTTCATACATAAGTGGATTCTTGGTTTTCTAATTTTCATATTTCACATTCAAATTTCTTCCAAAAGACTTGGGATTGGTGGATGAATAAGGTCAATATGGATGGTTCATATGGATGGGTGCTTGGTTTCTCAAGTATGTAGGTCTTTTTTGATCTTAATAGGATATAGGGTGAGTGGATTGTGGGCTAGGGATGGTAAGAAAGGTTTATAGAGGGATATAGGGACCCAATATGGATGGAAGATATGAAGGTTTAAATTTTGGAATATAGGGAACGGGGATGGATTTGGAGGATGTAGAAGGAATATGCTTATGCACAAATGGAGGTAAATGAGATGTACGAGGGATATCAACATCTTTATTTTGAGCTTCATGGAAAATTCTTTCATCTTTCAGATTTATCTTTATACTAATAGGCTTATGAGTAGCTTTCATAGGAGTAACTTTGATAGGAGTAGTTGAAGTTTGAGGTAGATATGGTGGCTTATGAAAAGTGGATGTTGGGGTATTTTGATCTTGACAAGGATCCTTTGATAGCCTAGGAAGAATACTTTTCTTTTGATTTTAAATAAGTTTATTAGAGATGGAAGGAATACCTTGATATTGCTTAGGAGATAGGTGTGATATAGGAGTTGAAGGAATATGGGGTGTTTGAGATGGAAGGATATCTTCTTGAAAGAAATGGAAGGGTATGAAGGGATCATAATGGGAATCTTGGGGTATGGGACTTTGGTCAACAATAGGATAAGAAGGGATAATATCTTGATCTTGATCCTTAATAATACTTGTTTCTTTGTACTTTGGATTAGTCTCTTGACATGGATCCACTTCTAAGGACAAGGTAGAAGTTTGGATCTTCACATGGGATTCTTGAAGGGCTGAAGGATGTTCATTTGAAATAGGATCGATAGGCATTATAGCACATGAAGACTTGGGGTCTATAACCTTTGAATCATGGAATATGTTTGTAGTAAGATGTAGGTTAGCTTGGATCTCTTTTAGAGGTAGCCCTTGAGGGTATACATAGTCATCATGAAAAGTGTTTGGATCTTTGTCTGATGGAGGAATATTGGATATATTTTCTTATTTATGAGATGGAGGAATTTTGGAAGAGGTGGAAGCTATAAGAGGACCATTTCTATACATAGGTTCATAAGTTTGATCTTGCTTGAGAGTAGTATCTTCATTAGACGATTCATTAGGATCTTCAATTTCGATTAAGTCATCATCAATAAGATTTTGGATTTTATGTTTCAACTCTATGAAATCATTTGTTTCATGTTCATTATGTCTATGATATGCACAACAATTTGTAAAAAATATAAAACCACATGAAGTGATTTCAGGCAATGTGATGAAATCATTTTCAAGTAGTTTTTCCAAAGCTGATTCGTATGATTGTCCCAAAGGAGTAAATGATATATCCCATGGAAATTTAAATGTATTTGTGTTTTTCAAAGATATGTGATATTCAAAATCTTGATTATCCAATTTTCTGTTATCATGTGATGAAGATTGTTGAGATAGTACTAATTCCTCTTGATTTCCTTAATCAAATATGAGATTATCTTGAAATTGTGAAATAGGTTTGTCATCAAAGATTGGATTACCCTTAGGATGTTCTTGATCAAATATAGGGTATTCATGATTTTCTTTTTTTTATCAAAGGTTGAATTATCAAAGATATGATGTTCATAATTTTCTTCTTGATTAATGTGAGATTTTGGGATAGCCCCTTTGTTTGAAGAATATGTAGACTTGGATGTAATATTAGGATCATAAAGATAAGGAAACGTTGTTCTTAATGAGAATTTTTTGGATGATGCATCCCTTTCTTTTTCCATATGTTGAATTCTTGTGAATAGAATATTCTTTTGAATTTTTGTTGTTAATTGATTTTTGGATCTTAATGGATGTTTTCTTTTTGTAATCATAAACCTTCAAGCACAACACAATGATTTTATCAATTATCACAAGAAATTCTTCCAAGAAATCTACCTAAGGTCAAATTTGGCTTTTAAATGGCTCTAATGAGGTGGGCTTGCTAATTTATCAAGGATTTGGTATGGATTTTGTTCAAAAAAATATCAAGTTTCATCCCCAAAAAATAAGGGGCTTCCCACCACCAGTATATATCAGAGTTTTGCACAATCCCGAAGGACTACTCGAGGAAGTTCTAGACTTAATATCCTTATGTCACACACCCCACTAAGGATGCATGCATTTATTTTTATAGAGGGTCAGATTATTACGGCAAAGGCAATTGTATCCCACTTTGGGTTGTCCCTCTCACCGGCCTCGTTAAGGAAAATCTTGGGAGGCGATCCCACTAAAGATCTAGCATGTTCATTTGTAAAGCAATAAATGGATTTAGGAAATAGGTTTTAGGAGTTTGATTCACCAAAAGGTGAAGAGCATATCCCTATCTATTGTTGCCTCCCAAGCACAATTAACAATGCTCGATTATCCAAACCCACTAACTAATAGGAATTGAGTATTTCTACTCTCCTCCACAAACAAGGGGTTATTGATTAAATGCTTGGTTTATCCTTTATGCATGTTTAATTACTAGATTTTGACAAAAATCAAAAGGCCACAATTTAAGTAAAAATTGACCAAGTTTAGGCTTACCTAATTTGAAGCTAGCAAAGGCTAGGGGCATTTTTGATGATTTTTCCATGATTTGGACTCACCTAGTGGTGATTATTCCTTCCTTTTTGCCTCCTCTCCAACAATTTAGTCAACACAAACAAGCAAACTGAAGAAAAACAAGAATAAAATTGAAATATAAGCCTTATTTATCAACTTTGAAAAAAATTAATTAAGGCAAGTAAATCCAATTTAATGAGGTAAATTTTGATTTGTAGGCTTCTACAATTTTCAAATATTTTTCATATACCTCAGTTTCTTGCTGTGAATTCTCCAAAACCAGCTTGATATTGGCTATGTTCTCCTCTTTGATAGTTTTGGCCAATGCTTTTCCTTCGCTGTTAAATCGAGTCTTTGGACTTCTAACTCTTTTATGACTAGTCATCCTACAGACACACACAAATCATTTTCTGAAAGTTAGATTCTGAAAATTTGTAAATTAATTGAAAGTGCAGCAGAACTAATTGAAAGTGTTGCTAAATTAATTAAAAGCGTTGTTAAAACTTTTAAATGCGCTACAGGGAAAACTTGAAAGCATAGAAATAGAGATTAAAAGTGTTATTTTAATAAGCAAAGGTGCATAGAGAAATGATCAAATGTGCCGCAAAATAAATTGAACGTGCTCCGAAGTCAGGCACACGCGCTGAAAGAAGGATAGATAAGAAGATAGAAGGATTAAACACACTGAAAGCCTATGCAAAGGTGCACAAATTTTTTGTAGAAGCACTGATTCAGACCTTGTACGCGCTGCAGGAATAGGTGTACATGCTACAAAAACTGGTAAATGCACTAAAAAACTTGCAAAACAAAGAACAAAACAAAGATTTGCAAGAAAAATCCAATTTCTCTGAAATAAAAATTAATGAGGCCTAGTGCCCCATGGTGGGTGCCATTTTGTGTACTAGATTAAGTACCTTCATAGGGTTAGTATCATCAATAACTCAAAATAACAACTAAATTACCACAAATAGCAATCTAATTAAGCAAAATTAATGAGAATTGCACTCTATGGCTCTCTAATTAGGATTGCTAGTGCAAAGCCCTCAATAAGCTTCCACTAGTGACAACCCTAATATGAGAAAGTATGATAAACAAAGCTAAAAGATTAATTCCAAATGAAATTACAACTATTTAGCTCTAGATTTGCCTTTCTAGCTTAAAATTGCAAGAGGTTTGATGTTATTCTCAGATTTGTGGATGATAATTGATGGATTTATGCCTTTATTTTATAGATTTTGGCAAGGCTAGGGGGTTTAGTTGTGTTGATCATGGTTGAGTTGAGGTTTAGTCCATGGTTCCACCTTTGGAGACAATTTAAATGGATTGTCCTCAAAGCTTGGGACAAAGAAACAAAATGGGTGGCCAAGATGCTCTCACCTTATGTGTGATTGAGATTCATTTTGAGCTTGATCCATGTGAGTTTGATCCTTAAATCCTATTGGTTGAGGCATTTTCCTCCCATGTGGTGTTGAGACAAAATTATGATTTAATAATTGAATTTATTTAATTTGTTTAGACATGTGTACTCCTTAAATGGGTTGATTTGATTTAAATTGAACTATGCAATTAGTTAGATCAATTGCATAATTAATTGATTTATCATGATTTATTGGATTTAAATTGATTTAATGGCTTTTGATTTTTAATTAAATTTGGATTATGGCTTGATTGCAATTTTGCTTTGATTTTACCTTGATTTGATTTTTTTGCTTTGATTTTGCCTTGGTTTCTCACTTGAATTGATCTTGTCCATTTTTAGGTGATTACAGTTACATCTGCAAACTAAGTATTAACCAACTCATCTCCATTGGGTAAGGTTATACCTCGTACAGGGGGCCAAGTTCAGTGGCTCTAAGAATGTAAAATAGAGCATCAACCACGATGACAAATAAGGATTGGGGCAATGGGGCATCCTTGTCTTATAGATCTTTGTAGCAAGATAGGTTCAGAAATTTCTCCATTCACTTTTATGACTATAGAGGAATCTTTGAACAACATTGAGATCCATCTTCAATAATATAGGGGGAATCCAAAAGCTTGAAGCATGCTAGTCATGAAATTCCATTCCACTCTATCATATGCTTTCTCAAAGTCCAAAAGAGCCATAGCTGCATTTTGACTATCCTTCTGAGCCCAATTCATGGCTACTCAGCTGGTGATAAGATTTTAAGGAATAAATCTACCCTCAATGAATCCTTTTTGGGTAGCTGAGATGATTTTGCCCAAGATATTAGTAATTCTCCTTACAAGAACTTTGACAATAATTTTATAAGACAGGTTCAAAAGTGTAATGGGTCTCCAATTTTTAACCTGTGTTTTGTCCCCATTCTTAGGTAGCAATTTTATTATGCCTCTATTGATCTTTTCTCCCAAGGTACCTTTGTCAAAAGCCTCATTATATACCTCTAATAACTCTTGGCCAATCCACTCTCTATTTTCTTTGTAGAATTCAATGGGCAGCCCATCCAGACCTGGAGATTTTCCATTAGACATTGGTCTAATGGCCTCTTCAATTTCCTTAAGGCTAATGTTCTGATCTAAAATCTTATATTCATATTTGCAAATCTTGTTAGGGATAATTGTCATGCATTCATCCAGAGCACTGTGATTGTTAAAACTATATTCGTAAGTGAATAACTCTTTGTAGAACCTATAAAATGCACCCAGTATATCTTTATTATCTCTGGATAAGCCCGAGATGGTTTGAATTTATTTAATGAGCTCCCTCTTTTGTTTAGCCCTAATAATATTAAAGAAGCATTTGGTACCCCTATCACCTTCCTTAAGTCAGTTCATTCTAGCTCTCACTTTATGCCCCTGAATGTAATAATTCTGATGCCTTTTCAACTCACTCTTAGTGTTCACTAACTCTTTCTCTAAATTAGCATTCTGCCCCCTTTTCTGTAGCATCTCCTCAATCTCATAGAGCTTATTTTGATATTTGGTTTCATCCTGCCTTCTGTCCATAGTCATCTTCTTACCAATGGTCTGAAACATCTTCTTCCAAACTTCCACCAAGTGCCTCCATTGTTCTCCTAGAGAAGAGGATCTACTACTAAATTTGGATAAGAAGGTGACCATTCTGATGCCATCATTAGTGTATTTGTCTTTTAGTAGGGAAACATTAAGTTTAAATAAATTGCCTTTATTATTTCCAAGGTTTTCCTTGTGTAAGACATCAACAAAGACCTCACAATATATAGGGGAGTGATCAGAGATATTGACTAAAGAAACTTTGACAAGGTAATTTTTAGAGTCATGAGTAGCACTAAAGAAATCATAATGAAGATATATTATATCCAGTCTACAATAGACCCTCTATTTTCCTAACTGATTGTTACACCAAGTATACCATATGCCTCTACCCTCTATTTTCATCGTATCCATAGGTTCCTTCAAATTAAACCTCCTCTTAAAATTGGCCAAAAAAAAGTACTCATTACCCTTCCATTTCTGTGTAATGCCCCCACATTTATCCTCTCTCTTCTCAGTCATGTTGAAGTATCCCACAAAATCCAATGTGCCCTAGGCAAGTTATTAGCTAGCCAATCCCAAAAGAAAGCTTTGTCTTTGTACTGATTCACTGCATAGATATTATAAATTCCTACTAATTTATCATTGAATTTGAAAAGAATCTAGTGTGCTCTCTGAGATGGGGAAGATCCTTCTCCCTCAAAATTCTCATCCCATTTAGGATTGATAAGAAATGAAGTACCCCCTTTACCTTTTTTATGATTTGTAAAAAGACACATGGCTTTGTCCTATAAGAATTTCAAAGTATTATATGCATGATATCCTATGACCTTGATTTCTTGAAGATAGATGATATCCTTGTACCTTAACTCATTGCACCATTTCCTAACAATGTACTTCCTATCATGCATTTCAAGGTCGTGAACATTCTAGCTATGTATGTGTAGCATCATTACCAAAAAATTGGGAGGGTGTTTCTCTACGATTACACAATCTACTAAAGCATTTAGGTATTTCAGAGTGCTGTTGTTTACTGACTTTGTGATCTGATTTATGAAAACCATATTACAATACCTGGTGTGATACCTGCAGTATTGTAGAATTCAACATGAAAATTGAAAACAACAAGATTGCAAACCAAAAACTATCTCCATTCTATTCAAAATTGGAGTTTATACAAGTCGGATGGATCCCAAGGGTCACACAAATCCCTTGGAATTGAAATGAAGAGTCATCATAATGTTTATTACAATTAAACTATTAAAACTATCAAAATTTATCAAAAAACTAAATATAAAATTTAGGTCCACTTGGAGAAGGCATAACTTTCTCATCCTAGCTCCGAATTACGAACCGTTTGATGCGTTGGAAAGGTATTCAAATAATCTTGAATGAAATTGCAATTTACTAAAACATATGAAATTTTGGAAAAATTAGATTTTAGTATTTTCCCACTTTAATCCTAATCACTTTGTCTTTGTTCTTAGATAAAGAGTGTCTCTCTATCATTTTCCTTTTCTTTTTGGCATTCTTACTAATAACTTCAATAAAGTCCTCTCCAGATTCTATCACCATATCACCTATTGTTTCATAGGGGACAATTTGTTTGTCATTGTTTTCCTCAAGACATTCAATGTTCTCAGGTGAAGCTTTTCTTTGATCTAAAGATGGTTCTTCTTGTTTCCCATGTGTCTCAACCTTCTCTTTAATACTTTCTAAAGCAATTTCCTAGGCATTTTTTATTATTGATCTCACAATTGTCTTGTTTTGGTTGATAGTCGATTGAGCGGGGATGTGTATTATCAGACATGTATTTAGTAGGTATAATCTCTATTTCATCATAAAAAATGGGATTAGAAAGGGAAACAAATTTCTTCCCAGCAATATCAACTTCAAAATTACCCACATTAGCTTGCTCTTGAGGGGTGATAATGATATTTTCCTTACTACTCTCAAAAGAAAATTCAACATTACTAATCAAAACATTCTCCATATTATTATTATAGTCCCCCTTTGCATTATTAATAACAACCTCAAACATTTTCTAGATGTTACGGAGAGAGGGACATTCTCTCCTTGTATGCCCATTAAGCTTACAATGAAAGCAAGAACCCAAATTACCAAGGGGCAAAATTTCCCATTCCAAGGAAACTCCTTCTAAATCGAGGAAGATAATTTTAGGGAAGTCAATTTCAGGCTCTAGGGAAACAAGGGCCCTAACATTTAAATGTGAGAGAGTAACTCTAGAGTCCTCAACTTACATGACCGACCCCAGAGGCTTCAGAATATGGGGAATGAAAGGCCAGAATTTAGGGTGAACATTTTTTATTTCAACCCACTAGGAGAAGATTTAGCAACCACATTATCAAAATTACCATTAGGAGACCAAGGAAAATCCCTAAATAGAAGTTGACCCACATTCCATAATCCTTTTGTGAGAATTCATTCTTTCATGCTATTATTCTTAAGAAATATCACAAATAATCCTTTGTGCACCATCCTACTACAATTGACATAAATACCAAGTTTTTTGCCCCATACATTATTAATTTAGTCATCAATAAATTTCCTAGGTAGTAAGAATTTTTTATCCATGCAAACATAGAAAATAGCAACATTTTTTAACCTACTTTGTTTGGATTTGATTTCTCTTACCATGTCTTCATTTGGGGTCAATGAAAGTGCTTTCAACCCAAGACAATGGAGCTTACCCTTTTCTCCCCCTCTGGGGTTTACAGTTTTGACAAGGCCACCGTTTCCCATTCCACATCCATTGGCTCTGGAAACCATACCTCTGTTGGCTCCAAAGGCATCTTTTCTGAAAATCCTTCCATCAAAACTCATTGTTTTTGGGCACTTGGTACCAGAACTATCTGTCAAAATATCTTTGAATGACTTACTAAAAACTTACGGATATTTGGTACTAATATCATTATCAATATCTTTACTTCCCATCCCCACTTCATCATGATTTCATATGCCATCTGCACGCTCCATATAAAAGAAATCAGTCATAGTGAAGATCTCAAATGATCAGCCCTAAATGGCACTAGGGGCATAACAAAAGCACACACAGGGGGAACAAAGATAAATAAATACAAGCAAAGCAAAAAAAATGTGGCAGAAAGATACCCAAGGCAAAGACCAAGCATAATAAGGACACACAACATCTCCAACACAATCCATGCAACCTTTGCAAGTACAGACAAAGGCATCCACTTGCCCAACTTGCAGAGCACATTTTTTGATGTCCACATAAATTTTCCATCTAATATACTTTAGATTTTATGTAAGTTGCATATACAAGAAGTAATCTAACAACTTCAAGTTTAGCTACAAGGGAAAAGGTCTCTTTAAAATCAATACCTTCCATTTGGGAATACCCTTTGCATACCAATCTTTCTTTTTTATGAATCACCTTACCATCTTCATTCAACTTGTTTCTAAATACCCATTTAGTTCCAATCACACTCTTGTTCATAGGTTTGGGATTAAGAATCCATGTCTTGTTCTTTTCAATATGGTCAAGCTCTTATTTCATTGCTTTCACCCAAATTTTATTATTGCATGCTTCGTTTACATCTTTAGGATCAAATTTAGATATCAAACATGTTTCCTCTTTAGAAATTCTTCATGTAGTTTGAACACTTCTATTCTTATCACCAATAATAGCATTTTCAGAATGATTAATCCTCACATATCATGGATTATTTCGAGTAGACTTTGTAGAAGACCCTCCGGTATATATATCCTCCTCATTTGTCATAGGTTCAACTTGTTCTTTCAGACCATTCAAATCTTGAATCTGATTATGTGCTTCTACAGTCTAATTATCCTCTTTAGTTATGTCATACCTACAAGTTATTTTTGATCTTTGTACATTCTCGCCAACTTTGACATTTGCACTCTCAACCATCTTCTTCAATTTATAGCTATAACATTTATATGATTTACTTTTAGTAGAATACCCAAGAAATATCCCTTCATCACTTCTACGACCAAACTTTCCAATATCCTCATCTCTCTTAATATAATACTTGCTTTCAAAGATTCAAAAATACTTCATTGTAGGGACATGACCATACCAAAGTTCATAAGGAGTCTTACTAGTTCCTTGCTTTATCAACACTTGGTTCAAAGGGTATATTGTAGTGCTCATCGCTTCTCTTCAGTAGATATATGGAACATTTCCTTCAATCATCATAGTCCTAGCTGTGTCTAGAATAGTTCTATTCCTTCACTTTGCAACAACATTTTGTTTTGGGGTTCTCGGAGTATAATTATACCTCTTTATCCCATGTTCTTCACAAAAAGTATAAAACTCATCAGATGTGAACTCTCCACCTCTGTCTAATTTTAGGAACTTCAATCTATGTCCAAAATTTTTCTTAACCATCACCTTGAATATCTAATTTTTTTGAAAGGCTTCTTATTTCTCTTTCAAAAATCTAACCCACATCATCCTTGAATAATCATCAATAAATAGCATAAAATATCTATCTTCATAATAAGTTCTTGTCTTAGTAGGACCACACAGATCAATATGCACCAAATCTAGTAATATATTTGAAGTGTATTCCTTATTCTTAAAAGTAGATCTAGTCAACTTACCCAATTGACATTCTTTGCACATATTGTTAGGCTTCATCAGCTTAGGAAAATCTCTTATAGTTTGTAGTAGTGCTAACCTTCACATGTTATTAATGTTCGCATGACAAAATATTATTTGCCACAATCGAGTGTCATCAATCTTAGCAATCAAGCACTTATTCTCAATAGGTTTTAAATTAAATAGATTATTTATCGTCTGTGTACCAGGTGCAATTAGATTTCTAATGCTTCCAATGATTTTGCATATTCCTTCCATGAATTTCAACCATTATTTGTCCAACACTTAACAAGTTATGTCTTAAACCTTCAACATACAGGACATCATTAGTACTATTCTTACCATTAAGAGTGATAGATCATGTTCCCTTAATCAAACAAGGACAGTTGTTACCAAATCCAACAACACCACTATCATAATCTTCAAGCTTCACAAACTTGTTTTTTTCACTAGTCATGTGATGTGAACATACATTATCAATGGCCCATTCATTTATTTTATCAACGTGTGAAACCAAAGCTTTATCTTCTTTATGATTATCTTCTTTAATACCAATAAACACAATCTCTTCTTCACTAGCACCAGATTCATCACCAATCACACCTTCTTCAGCATAAAAACTTTTATGACCCTTAGGGTGAAATTTCTTAGATTTGAGCTTAGGTTCCTTTGAAACTTTATTAATACATCTAGATGAAATGTGACCAATCTTATTACAATTAAATCATTTCAAAGGAAACTTTCCTTCATATTTATCGAAACCCTTAGGTAGTATTTTTTCAATTAAGGCTTCAAGTTCATCCATCTTACTTTCTTCTTCCATGATCCCTTCCCATTGCTTATCATAATGGTTGAAGTTGTCGTTAAAATAACTCTCTCCCTTATCTTGCTTACTCACACTTGCTTTGAATGCAATTTCAACCTTCAAAAGTTCCTTACAAAGAATATTCATCTCATAGACACAAAGTCTACTATCCAAGGCTTCTCTATAAATGTCTCTTATAGTTATCAATTCCTTAATTACCACAACCTTCTCACTTTAACACAGGAGCAAAGATCTCAGAATTTTTCTTACAACTTCATCATCACTCAAGGTTCCACTAGAACATCTGATTGAACAAATTAGATCATTTAGTATTTACATATAGGCTGACATAGTTTCACTTTCACTCATATTCATATCTTCATATTTCCCTTTAAGACCCTACAACTTAGCTTGCTTAACATACTTATCATATTCATAAATAGTTTCTACTTTAGTCCATACCTCATGCATTTTCCTAAACCCATAGATGTGAGAATATTATGTATCTAACAAGACACTTATCAAATCTTCCCTTTCTATCATGCTCTCCTTGAATTTATTTGTTTCATTAGCACTAACCTTAGACAAGTCATTAGGAATGTTGGAAGGCTTCTCTGTGATATCCCAATATTCATCTCCCATGCATATCAGATAAGTAGTTATCTGATCCTTCGGTATCATATAGTTTCTTCCATAAAACTTAGGGCTTTCTTTCCTTATGCTTTCCATGTCGTATTTCCTTCAAGTGATTAAGCTTCTTCAAAAGGACTTAACTCTGATACCAATTGTTAGGCCCAAAAGGAGACAAGAACAACTAAGAGGGGGTTGAATTAGTTGTACATAATAATTGAAACTTTAAACAACTTAAACCAATTAATTATTTGAAATATAAATGGTAATGAAAGATCCATAATATATAACATAGAATACTAATTTTTTTCTAGAGGAAAACCAGTTAGGGGAAAACCCTGGTGGGAGTCAAACCCACTAGATAGATGTACTCTACTAAAAGTATTTCTTGATTAAGAGAAAATGAAAAAAACATGCACATGCATTCAAAAGGCCACTACCTAGAGCTCACTACTCACAATATAATACACTGATTTGGCCCTCAGTCAAGTTCACCAATCAATCTCTGATTACAATTCACAAAGGTGGATAAACTATCAAATATAATTGAACTGACTCACAACATCAACAATACTAATATAGTTCTGATGAAGTTCAATTTTTGCGTCAATTACATAATACAAAAATACTTTACACTTTTTTTTCACTCACACCTACTTCACAATCACAAATTGATTTCCCATTTATACAAATTATAACGAATAGTCCACAACAAGGTCTGCTAAGACCTATAAGAACACATGATATGAATATTATGATAAAAAAAAAATGTAATCCAAATCAAGTTAGCTAAGATTTGAATAGGACACAAATCTTCATCCTTGAACACACAACTTCGCCAAATCCGCACCAAGAATTGCCACACGTTACTTCACCAAGCTGGTTAGGACCTAAATAAAGAAACATCAACACATTATCAAAACACCAAACATGATCACCACAACCAAAGTGAACCATCGACATGGTTATAAAATGATCCAAGGATACTAGCAAGAAGAAAGAGTAGCTTCCTGAACCTTCACATGAACTCAATCTCAAAATCCAAACTCATCTTTGTATTGAATACTAACAAAACTGAACACAAAAGTCTATCACACTAAAAAGATAATCTTGTTGAACTCTAAATCATGAACAACACCAGTTGAGAAAACAAAAATATATCCCAATATTACCACTAGCTTCACATCAACTAAATCAACCATACCAATCCTCACTGAAACAAAAACTCAACCTTAGAACACAGGAATACTGAAATATAGTCAACTGATAAATCAATCATCAATCATTCAATATTTCACGTGATCCTCTGTAAGTTTACTAGAATCAACTATAGACATATCTGAAACACCATCCATAATAGCAACAAAAGATCTTCAACAAATCACCTAAACAACTAAAATCATCTTCTCTGGACAAACTAAACACATTGTCTGCAACAACAATAGTATGTTGACATCAATGACAAAACACTAATGTCAACAATCTATGACATGCTTAAATAGTCTCCCAGTAGTTTCCACCATGAAATGTTCCTAAATAAGGACAAACCAAGGAAAATGAATTACGTGATAAAGAGATCACCAAAGGGATCTGCTAACTCTAGGGTTAGTATGATCATATGATATGAATTGAAATCATCCCCCAAGGGTATTAGAGCTACAAACACAATGGAAGAAGAACATGTAAGATAGAAGATCAAGATTCTTTTTAGGTCAACTTTGTGGAGACCAAAAAGAATGATGGTTGGTACTGCTTTGCATCATTCCTAAATAGACAACACATAGGTTGTTGGGATATTGTGCAAATATGTGCTTAAGAGATTGCTTTCACATATTTGAGAGATGTGTTGTCATTGATGCCAACATATTTTTTTGTTGTGATAATGTGTAGACCATGTATAAATGGCCTATTGCTTGAATACAATGACATCACTAACATTCCTCTTTAATTTATTTAATAATCTTTATTATTTAATAAATTGTGTCTTTCTACCATATTCTAAAGTCAAAATCATCATTTGTCCTTAATTTTATAATTAAGTGATTTTAATTAATTACCTTAATTATTAATGTCCAGTCAATATTTCATCAATTATTCATTTATAAAGTAATTAAATAACCAAATTTAATTAATATTCCCTCTTTATTATTACATTTAGGTAATAATTAAATCAAATCCTTCTCACAATTAAATTTATTTAATAAGAACTAATTATTTCTCTCATAAATTTATTTATTCATTTATAAATTATCACATGTACAAATAAATATTTCTTTTATTTATTTAACCATGATTTATTCCTTCAAATCTAACTCATGTTGACTTTCAGTCCCTCCCACAATTCTCTCTTCTAGCTATTCAATCCACATTATTAATTATGTTGGCAT
Organism: Chamaecyparis obtusa; assembly: GCA_027943335.1. Taxonomy (NCBI): domain Eukaryota; kingdom Viridiplantae; phylum Streptophyta; class Pinopsida; order Cupressales; family Cupressaceae; genus Chamaecyparis; species Chamaecyparis obtusa. The sequence goes on along the minus strand of BSBK01000490.1, from coordinate 2,434,143 downwards.
TGATCAACTAACTGGGAAAGATAAAAAAAATAATGATACATGTCTGATCAAATATTTTCATTGATGGTCAAACACACTAAACAATCTACCAACACAATTGACAACGATCAGTAATGAAGAGTCTAATATGAACAACCTAAAACTGACCTAGTGTCACAACCGGTAAGCAAGAAGAACAACAACATGATCGAAAACTGATGAATGAATATGAAGATCAAATTATTATGATGAGTGGTTTCATGGGATGATGTATTACAACATGTTAGAGATGAACTGCACAGGTGACTCTTTAAATGTTAGTGTCTTGCTTGGATTTGAATGATTAATCAGTATCTTGGAATAAACATTGCAACATTATTTCTTTTATCTTTAAATGACAAATCGACATAGATTTCAAGGTGATGTTTGTTATGAAAGTTATTTGAGTTGTCAAGATTCTATTGGTTTAATTGAATGGATGATTTTATCTAAGGTTAAAGATGATCTAGAACATTCTACAAGAAGTTGAACCTAAAGTGTAAAATGACTTAAAAGCAAGTTTGAATTCTAAGAGAAAAACATATTACTATCTCGAGATTGGTGAATTGAGAGAGGAGATCTAAATGTTAATGTCTTGCTTGGATTTGAACGATTAATCAATATCCTGGAATAAACATTGCAACATTATTTCTTTTATCTTTAAATGACAAATCGACATAGATTTCAAGGTGATGTTTGTTAATGAATCTTTAAATGTTACTGTTACTGACTCTTTAAATGTTAATGTCTTGCTTGGATTTGAACGATTAATCAGTATCCTGGAATAAACATTGCAACATTATTTCTTTTATCTTTAAATGATAAATCGACATAGATCTCAAGGTGATGTTTGTTATGAAAGTTATTTGAGTTGTCAAGATTCTATTGGTTTAATTGAATGGATGATTTTATCTAAGTTTAAAGATGATCTAGAACATTCTACAAGAAGTTGAACCTAAAGTGTAAAATGACTTAAAAGCAAGTTTGAATTCTAAGAGCAAAACATATTACTGTCTCGAGATTGGTGAATTGAGAGAGGAGATCCAAACACTTAAGAGGAAAAATTAATGGTGTTGTTTAAGTGACAAATACAATAAGAAATATTATAAAATATTATCTATGAGAAGGATACAATGGGTTAGACAGTTTTGTGAAGGAAAACAATTGCAAGATCAATCAACAACTGATACAAAAGATTGTGGAAAGATTGGAAGGAGAGGTTTGAGTCACATATAGTATGGAAGTGTGAGAAGCTACAAGACATAAAGGATCTTATAGGAAAGGAGTGATACTACATATGTGTTACTTGTTGTTCTCTCACAATTGCAACAAGTTAAATTCATTCATAAGGTAGACTCTTACATGTCTTAGTTGTTAAACCCTTTTACAAGGTGAATCTCTAGATTGAGGTTTTAATCCTCACATGAGGTAGAATTTAAAAGGTATTTATTATACATATCATAGTATACTAGGCATCTCTCACAAGATGAATAACTCTCAAAAAGAGTTTTTGTAAGCCTTTCATAGGTTACCTTCCACACTGCAGTAGAGAAGATTGTGGGTACCATCCCCACCATGGTTTTCCCCTCTTACAAGGGTTTCCATGATACCAAAATCATTTTGTCACATGTGTTTATGGTTGTGATGTTTTGGTTTTCATTTACTGCTTTATGTATATGAGTGTGATCAATAATAATGGTTAATGCATAAATAATCAGTTTATTATTTTGTTTGTAACCGATGATCAAAATTAGTTTAAATTGTTGAACTGGTTACCACACTGATTCACCCCCCCCTACATTACATAGTGTTTAATACCCAAAAATTGGTATCAAAGTGTTGGTACTCTGAAGGAAAGTCTAACAACTTGAGTAAAAGTTCCTGAGTTGAGCACTATGGAAAAAGGAAAAAACTCTTGAGCAAGTAATTAAAGATTTAAAAGAAATATTAAGGAAATCCCTTGTTATAAGAAAGTAGTTGACTGGAAGTTTAAGAGATACACAAGACTATTGTGACCAACTATCAAAAGTAAGTATGCCTGATGAAGCACAAGAATCCCTAGATGAAGTCATGAAGGAAGATGCAAAACCGGCAAAAGAAATGTCAAATGTGAAGAAGGAATTTGAAGGACAACCAATAGCTATGTGTAAATATCTTGAACAAAAGAGAGTTGAAGAAGATTGAAGTAAATAACTTGAATAAGCAATGAAAGTAAAGGAAGAAGAATGATATCATATCAACAAAGAGAATGCTATAATACATGAACATTTTCATGATGCACATTAAGAAAATTAACAAGTTATCAGTGAGAATGAAACTCTGAGAGAAGTGAATGGAAAACTAAGAAATGAAAATGAAATGATGAAGAATGAATTGAAGCAAGCACAAGAACAACTTAAGAAAGAAACATAGGAACATGAACATCTTAAGAGAGGACATGATAGTACCCTAAAGATCCTTGAACAACTTAATCATCAAAGTAGACCTAATGACACATCTGGATTGGGATACATTGGAAGTAGTACACATGAAACATGAGAATCATCAAAGACCAAGAAAAAACAAAAAGAATCTAAGTCATCTGTCAGTAGTCAAGGAAGAAAATCATCAAAGCCTACATGCTAAAACTGTGGAAAGCTAGGACACACATCAAATTATACAGATACCAAACGGTAAGTCCTAAAATCAATCTTTTAATGGATATTATTATAACTGCAATCAATTTGGACATAGAGCAAGTGAATGTAGTCCTAATGCTAACTATGGAGCAATATTTGAGGGATATTGCTACAATTGTAATAATTATGGAAATAAATCTACTAAGTGTAGGTAAACATTGAACAATTATGGATCATCTAAGCCACCAATGAACACTTACAGTGGAGAACAACAATTTGGTGTAATTTGTGCAAATTATGGAATTCATGGACATATAGAAGGAAATTGAAGAAGAATGAACTTTAGTAATTATTATGGACCATGGAGATCAACCGACATGATTTGTTATGCATGTAATAGAGTAGGTAATCTAGAAAGAGATTGCAAAAATAGTCCAGTGAACTGGTCACCACAAAATGAAGGAAATAAGATTGTAAATGTTGAAGAAGTAAGAAGTAATATGAAGAAAATTTGGATTAAGAAAGGAGGATTAATTTCATCTAAACTGGGATCTTAACCATCAAGTGTTGAGAATTCATCTTCTAACTAGGTCTAGAAATTGACTTAAGGGGAAGAATACAAATGTCCTATCCACCGGTCCCCTAAATACTATTGGTAAATAATCCAAATTAGCATACTAACATGTGAGGTGATGCCATTGTACCTATCCTTAATGATATTATGAAAATTTTACAGCTGTTGTAAAATATTACTGTTGGAAGTGAATCAAATAGTAGAATTATGCATTTAATGAATGAACGGTAAGATGGTTAACCATTTGAACATGTAACAGTAACTGGAATGAATGGTAAAACCCTAGTGGAATTATAAATACATGAGACAAGATCATTTATACACTTTTCATTCATGATAATTGTTTATGAATCTAGTGTGAACCGAATTTACACGACCATCTACTTGAATTTCGTGAGTAACAATTGAATTTGAAGAGTGAGAGTTATAAACCCTATGCGAACAAAGGAAGAGTTGAAGTGAAGAATTCGATCGATTGGAGTTGACTTTGTGATTATCGAGGAGATTTGAAGATGAAAAAAAGATTGATACTCCTATCCTAATTGCACATGTTGAAGAACTGTGACCACAATTCAAGTTGCATCTTATGAAGGCTATCGAAGTTAATAAAGTTGAAGCATTGTCATCGATCCCACCTAAAGTCCTGTTGGTCGAGGACATCTATTCTTTCATTCATAAAAAGATGGAGGAATTTGGAGAAGAAGATATCAAAACATGTTATGTAAATTTGTGTGAAGATGGAAGCTTGAAGAATGAGTATGCACATCTTATGAATACTAGTGTTATTCTGAACGCACTTGATTTACCTAATTATTTTCACAACGATTGGAAGAGATATGTATTAAGTAGGTTTCATAATTAATTCTTGTGGTTGGATGAGAACCACAAGACCACTAGCGAAGTAATTAGAAGGGTTATAGGTTTTAGCGCTACTGGTGAGATGCCTACCCTGAGGAAAATTTCTAGAGATTTGGTTGTAGAATTGACAAAATCTTGAAGAGACAAAGAGCCATGACTGTGATGGATATCCATGATGATGTCATGATATTTGCAACAATGGTTGTTGGTTATAAGGTTTATTATTCAAGAAGATACAACAACATTCCTCATGGAGCAATACATGTTGAATATAAATTGGTTAGTGAGAATGTACCATACAACATATGTGAATTTTGGTTGTTAATAGGGAGAAGATTACAAATGATAAGAATAAATCATTCAAGTATGGGTCATTTCTTGTATGTATCTTCTTTTATTTTTAAAAGTGCTTCCCTGGCAAAGGTAATGTTGAATGGAAGGAAGATAGACCTATGGTAACACAAATCTCTGATTATATTAAGGAATTGGGAGACCAATTTGATACTCGCATGTGGGGGTATTTCAAAAGTTTTCAATCTGCAATGCACAAGAGGTGAAGGATACCACCTGGTATGGTTCAAAACTATAAGGATGAAATATGTTTCTTAGTAGATACTAGCACATGTATACTTTAACCTGTTATGCCCAAAACATTCTGGATACCTGCAATGGGTTATGAAATCTATGAAGATGAGATTGAAAGACATGAAAAGGTATTTCCAAGTAAACCTATAGATAAAACATAGAAAAGATTTGGAACATTTGAGGAAGCTAGCTCTAGAATTAAGTTTAAACTTAAGAAGCCAACAATAGAAAGAAAAACAAGGAAAATGATAACAGGGTTAGAGGCTAAGTTAGGAGGAGAAATTTATATATCACAAGTAGCACTAGAGGCCCCTTCAAAATCATCTACACAACTAGTAGAGGCAACAAAAACAACACCCAAGCAAACATATAGGAGAAAGGTGCAGCAACAAGCAAATAAGACTTCTACAAAGACCAATTCACTAATTCCTACAAGAAGAATACCAACAAGAGAAGACAAAGGTGCTAAATCTACATCAACTAGACAAAAGGCTAAGGCAAAAAAGGACAATGGTGAGGACAACCCTTCAGACAAGGAAGTGAAAGAGGTAAAGAAAGCAGGTATAACTTATAAAGGCATTTCCATTGATGGATTTATACAGGCTATTGAAACTTTTGGGTGATTAGGTGGAGTTTCTAGGAAGTATGCTTTATGCCATAGTGATGAGATTAAGAGAAGAATGGAAAATGAAATTATAAGGAGTATGAAAAATTTCAATAGAGGTCCTACATAAATTAGAGGTCATATTTCTATAAAAAATTGACATAATACATGGGAGATGGAAGACTGCTTTAGGTATTGACAATGAAGTAAGAGATAAATCATTAATGGAGTGTAATACTAGATTAGATGTTAGTGAAATTAAATATTTTGTTGATGCACACTAGGATTATGTTAGGAGAAACACAGTGACTGCATGAAGAAACAATTAAAGCTTGGAAAGATTATATTGAAAGATCTAAAAGGAGATGAAGAGGAAAAAGGTGAAGAATCTGAGCATTTTGATGAGGAAGAAGAGAAGTAATTAGACAAAGATGAGGTATAAGTCCTTGAACCACCTGGTTCACACTCTCTACCTAGCACTTATGTTCCATCAGAGGTAATTGGGAAAGTTCTTGAGGCTAATCCTGCACAGGTAGAGGAAATAGAGAAGCAAGAAGATCAGAAAATAGAGGAAAAAAAGAAAGATAATGTAGTTATTAAGAAAATACCTTATGAGGAGGTAAAGAGATCACTAAAAGTTAAAATTACCCCTCTTGATACACATTAATCTATACAATTGGTAACCACTACCAATGTTCAAACAACAGCAATAGAAGAGCGACATGTTAAGATAAATTTGGAGCTTGATGAGTCATAAAATAAAAGGAGAAGAGTGAGTATACAAATTCCCAAAGTTTCTGAGGAAGAGGAATCCATCGAAGAGATGAATTTAGAAAAGGTAGATTTCAAATTATTGAGTCCCAAGGAAATGATGGCACTGTCAAACAAGTTAAAAGTACAAGCTGAGAGAAACAAGGAAAGACTGAAGAATAATAAGCAGAGAGTAATCAAAACAATAAAGAAGATATTTCACACCTTAGTACCTGATGCTAATATTGATGAAAATGATAATTTCATTGATCAACTGGATAAGTTAGAAAAGGTAATACTAGAGGATACATCATTGTTAGATAAAATTTCAATGTCAATAGTTGAAGATGCCTATGAGAAGAAAATGATGGAAAAGGTAAAGGCCAAGATTACAAAACACAAAGATTTTTTTTAGAAAAACATTGAGAATGCAAAAGGTAACCTAAAAATTGTTGGTGACATATTAACAAAAGTGTCAAAGCTATCTGATTTTACAAGTGATATAGACAAGAAGGAAAAAGAATTTCAGAAGGAATTGGATGAAACAATTGAGAAGTATGATGTAACTTCTAAGAGAGCTACAATTTATGCAACTATAGTCAGAGAGTTGGGAGGCAAGCTAAAACTAATTCAAGATGAGCAAGAACAAAAGGTGAACACATTACTTGATTTGAACTCATTTTTGGCCCCTATTGTTGATATAATGATAGTAAGTGTTAAGAATGTTGAGTACTTGATTGGGAAACCTAATCTACCTACACTAGGTGAATTAGAAGATCTGTTAGGTAATCTTATGGGTTAGAATATTGCACTTGCACATTTAAGGACAACTTGGGAAACTACTTTGAGTGCATCAAAGAAAACTTACAGAACTATATTTAACAAGTTGCAGTGTCATTTGAATGAATGCAATGTGGACTATAGTTTTTCTTTACACCTTTCTCCTTGATGAAAAAAGGGGGAGAATATGATGAATAGGACAATATTGTGAAAATATAAATGTGAACATGTTGTTTATATGTTATGTTTTTGCTTACACTTTTTGAATTTTTTGAAGTATCATGAAAGGGGGAGCAATGGAATGGAATAATATTGTACATGGAGTACTATCAATTAATGAAATAGAAATATTTTGGTGAATTTTTATTGTGAGTTACTTTGAACAATGTGTTATGTAATTTTCATTTTCTTTTCCATTGTTCTGTACACATTTGAAATTGACAAGGTTTTCCATCAATGCCAAAGGGGGAAATTGTTGGCATTGATCAACTAACTGGGAAAGATAAAAAAAATAATGATACTTGTCTAATCAAATATTGTCATTGATGGTCAAACACACTAAACAATCTACCAACACAATTGACAATGATCGGTAATAAAGAATCTAATATGAACAACCTAAAACTGACTAAGTGTCACAACTAGTAAGCAAGAAGAACAACAACATGATGGAAAACTGATGAATGAATATGAATATCAAAGTATATTGAGGAGCGGTTTCACAAGATGATGTATTACGACATGTTAGAAATGAATTGCATGACTGATTCTTTAAATATTAATGTCTTGTTTGGATTTTAACGATTAATCAGTATCTTGGAATAAATATTACAACTTATTTCTTTGATCGCTAAACAACAAATTGACACAAATTTTGAGGTGAGGTTTATTATGAAAGTTATTTAAGCTGTCAAGATTCTATTGGTTTAATTGAATTGATGATTTTATCTAAGACTAACGATGATCTGGAACATTCTATAAGAAGTTGAACTTAAAGTGTAAAATGAATTAAAAGCAAGTTTGAATTCTAACAGAAAAATGTATTATTGTCTCGAGATTGGTGAATTGAGCGAGAGGAGAGATAAAAAAAATTAAGAGGAAAAATTAATGGTGTTGTTTAAGTAGAAAAAATGGTAAGGAATCTTATAAAATATTATTTATGAGAAGGATACGGTGGGTTAGATAGTTTTGTGAAGGAAAATAATTGCAAGATCAATTAGTCATCGATACAAAAGATTGTGGAAAGATTGAAAGGAGAGGTTTGAGTCTAATGCAGGAGCATCATGGGGAAGTTAGCAATTCTACATGTTGGAGTGTTTTGATCTTAGTGTTTCTAGGTTGAAGTGTTGATTGAGGGGCTTGGTCGTTGAAGGACTTGGTCTCTGAAGGGATCGGTGGCTTAAGGACTCGCTCGAAAAAACTTCTGGTGCTTGGAAAAATATGTGCTCAATGATGCTTGTGGAGCTCAATTGATGCACTTTCTCGGTGATGTCTAGCTTGCTCGATAGTTTTTTTGACACTCTACAGTTTGTCTTGCTGACCGGAGTTCTCACGGATTTGATTGGCCGACTTGATGCATTTAATATGTGTAGTGTGTGATCATGACGTGAATTGACCATTGGATGTATATGGACATAAATTTGGCATGTTGCATTCTCCTATGTAGATATGGAGGCTGACATGAAGAATTAATTATTTGTAAGGCTATATGAGAGTTGGCTGATGTTGCATTTAATATTTTTTTGTTTTTAGAAGCCGACTGGGTTTAGGATTTCTTTCTTTCTTCCAACCGACTCATCGCTGAAGTAGTATAAACACATGGGTTTGAGGTAGAGTTGTAAGGGGAGAGATTCATGTTAAAAATATAAGGGAGGAATTTGGTGAGCAGAGCGAGTGGCTGAGGCTTAGGAACAAGGAGATCACTTGGTGGCTTATGAGCACAAGTTCAGATCTTGCTGGATGTTTCTACCAGATTGATGTGTTTTAGATCTGGCTAGCTAGGGTTAGGGTTTGAGTTGTATCTTGAGGGATCTTGCATAACTATTACTTGCTTTGTAATTAGTCGTAACCGAGAAGGCCTTATAGCCTGACACATTGCATGTAATCGATTATTTCATGAATAAAGAATTTAGATTATTATCAGATCTTTCTTTGTTGTTGGATTCTATTGTGTGATTATTTAGCTAGGGGGCTTGGACATATCCTTTGGGGATTCTCTTGGCCTTGCACCACTTCAGGTGGTATTAGAGCTAGAGTTCCTAAGTGTGTGGACAAATCACCAAAGGTGAGGCAGTTTGCACCAAGACCTTGGGTTGGGTTGATCTGGTGGTGATTTGTTGCCTTGGGTTTATGAATATCTTGAAAGTTTCCTTTGATAAGATTGGACCCTAGGGAGATTGGAGATCTCTATAATGTTGTGAAAGCAAGGATTTCTGAGAAGGTCATATCGGATGTCAAATATGAGATGGAAACAATGAAGACCGAGATAGTTTCAAAGATTATGAGGGCTATTATGTTGGAAAATGCAATTGAAACAATTGTTGTATTGTCATTGATGTCAAACCTTAATTGGTAAGACTGTTGCTACTTAGGAAAGTACTATATCTATTGAATTGTTGTGAAGGATTGGGGCAAGGTTGGTAACAATAGCACCTAGGGAAAGGTTGAGTTATCTTGATATTATAAAGTGTACTTGACTATGTTGTACAATGATGAGACAATGTATTGTTTATCCTAGTAAGACTGAAGACTAAACTGGTAGGCTTGACCAAGAAAAAATGGAAAAATCATGTTTAAGCCGAGCAATGTTAGTATCGACCGAGTCAGTGTATGCCGAGCAAAATTCTAGTGTCAACCGAACAACAGTTAATTGTCGAGGAAGATAGTATAAGCCGAGAAAACATTTCTAGTAATGACTGAGCTTTCTACATGAAGACCGAGTAGTTGATCACAGTATTGACCAAGCATCAACATTTTTATATTTGAAGAGAATTTAATTTTGGAGCCGACATTGTTGAATTCTTGGATTATGTAAAACGTGTTGACTTTATTTATTAATTGTTTGAAAGCATTAAATGCACTATAAACATTTTATTGTAAATCTTTAAGAGATTTGAGATGATTCTAGAAATGAAGCTGAAGAACATGAAGTGAGTAGATTTAATGAATCTGACCTAACCCTAAGATCTACAAATGAGATTGAGCAGCATAAGATGAGTTAACCTAATTGAGGAAAGTATCAAGGGAACCTGAGCTTTAGATATGCATGTGCATGGGTGAAAAAAGAGAATGTTGGAAGATCAGTAAAGTTTTATTGACTGTATAAGCAGAAAAGGCTGAAGGAGAATTGTGGCGGTTGCTTGAAGAAAAGTTCTGAGCAGATCAAAGATGGAGATGGAAAAAGTTTCAAAGTTAGTAAACTAGCATTAGTGTATGGAATCAAATCTGATATTTGCAAAGTGAGTTGTATGTTTTTTAGATAAATATTGCTGCTACTTTCTAACCATTGTAACAGTCAAAATCCTTTTAACAGAGGTTGACCTAATAGTCATAAGTTAAATCCTTTGAAAAAGGTTGCATTCTAATGGAGTGTATGTAAGTCCTATAAGAAGGCTCACTTTTAACAGGGTGATTGAAATCCTTTAACCGAGTCACACCTAACAATGTGTATTGTAACCTTTGACAAGGTTGGCTTTTAACCAAGCTCACTTCAGAAGAGTGAAAATAATAGTAGCATGTTACAAAGTGGTTTTTCCCACATTGGGTTTCCACTATAAATCCTGGTGTTAATACTTTTGTGAATGTTTTGGTTTGAACATTTCTGTGTTTTACAAGTTAAGTTACAGTAGGGTAGTGGACTGCATTGTTATATGTTTCTATTATTGAATCAGTGATGACCGAGTTTGTTTTGGTTATTGGATTTGATTTAAGGAAAAGTTTTTAAGTTTGTCTTATACATCAGGACCTGAGAACAACTGATTCACCCCCCTCTATGTTGTTCTAAATCATATTAACAATTGGTATCAGAGCTTTGTTGCTTATTATTAGTGTTTACAGAAATCAAGTTTAAAGGGACTTGAAGCAAATGATCAGGATGTATAAGAAGGAGGTACCAAAGCTGAATAAGGAAAACTTCTCTGCATGGCAAAGCTTGATGAAGCTACATCTGGCCAGTATTGGTGACTCTGCAAAGTACTACATTGAGAATGGCTATGTCTCACCTGTTGCACCTTTGACTGCTGGAGAAATGAGAGCTAAGAAAGAACATAATCAAGCAATGCTGGAAATTGCATCTGCCCTAAGCTATCCAAAATTTGAGGACATTAAGGATTGCACAACTGCTAAGGAGATGTGGGACACTCTTGCAAGGGTCTATGTTGGTGACTTAAATGTACTGAAAGCAAAGGCTGAGAATCTTAGAGGTAAGTTTGATGAAATGAGAATGCAAGAAGGTGAAAACATTGCACAATATTATGGTAGAATAAAAGAAGTTGTGAATGCTATTAGAGGAGCAAATGGGGTTATTGATGATGAAACTATAATTGGGAAAGTACTAAGAACCATGCATCCTATATATGCTATTAAGATCTCAGCTATTCAGGAATCTAGATGCAACTCTGCTAATGTGCTTACTTTGGAAAGTTTGGTTGGTAAGCTGACTGCTTTTCAACTCTCTAACTATGATAATTTCACTGTTGGAAGCATTGGCAATGTTGAATCTTCTTTCAAGTCACAACTAGTTCTGAACAAGCCAAAGAAAGAAAAAGAAAGATGCATCAGTGAAAGTGAAAGTGAAAGTGACAGTGACACTTCTGATGAAGAATTGGAAGATCTAGAAGCTCTTATGGCTAGAAGACTGAGAAGAGGAAAAGGAAAGTATAAAGGTAAACTCTCTATTATATGTTTTGCATGTAATAAAGTTGGTCATATAGCTTCTAGATGTCCTGATAGGAAGGAGATGAAAGAAAAAGCAAAAATAAAGATAGAAGAGATGATAGAAGCTACCGAAGGAACAAAGACTACAAAGGAAAAGGTAAGAAATCTTGTTACATTGTTGAAGAAGAAACTGACACTGATAGTGATGATTTTGAAATTGAGGTAGTCTATGTTGCAATAAAAGATGAATCTGATGAGGATGAGAAAATTGCATTGATATCTTATGTGAACAAGAATGATAAATGGATTATTGACAGTGGTTGTTCACATCACATGACTGGTGACAAAAATAAGTTTGAGACCTTACATCATTACAGAGGTAAAAGTGTAAAATTTGGTAATGATGCACCATGTCCTGTTAGAGGAAAAGGTTTGATTAAATTGACTGATAAGATATCTTGTGAAAATGCATATTGGGTTGAAGGTCTTAATTATAATTTTTTAAGTGTTGCCCAGCTCAACAAAACTAGTTACCGAGTGGAATTTCAACAAAAGAAAGCTAAAATATTTGATGCTACTGGAGAACTAATTGGAAGCGGAGATCAGACTAAAGGTAATTTGTTCTATCTTGACCTATCTGAAGAAACATGTATAATTGCACAACCTGATGATATTTGGTTATGGCATAAAAGGTTATGTCAAATTAACTTTGACAATCTGGTAGAGATAAGTAAGAAGAAAAAGGTAAGATGTCTACCTAGATTGAAGAAACCTAAGAATGTGATGTGCAAGGAATGTCAGTTAGGAAAAATGACAAAGTCAAGTTTTAAGAGAAAATCCTTTACTTCTGAAAATATTTTAGATTTGGTTCATACTAACCTTTGTGGACCTATGGGTGTACAAAGTTACTGTGGTGCTAGATATTTTATCTTGTTTGTTGATGATCATACTAGGATGATGCATGTAATGTTTCTAAAAGAAAAATCTAAAGCTTTTCAATTCTTTAAGTGGTATTTGGCTAAGGTTGAGAAGGAGACATGTAGGAACCTGAAATGTCTTAGATCTAACTGAGGTGGAGAATTTACATCAAATAAATTCAATCTATTTTGCAATGATAGAGGAATTAAAAGATAGATGTCTGCACCTAGAACACCTCCACGGAATGGTATAGCAGAAAGAAGAAATAGATCTATCTTGGATTGTGCAAGGACATAATTGATTGAAAAGAATGTGGCACAAAAATATTGGAAAGAAGCTATAAGCACTATTGTCTACACTCTTAACCGGGTATAGATCAAGTAAGGTATAAATTTGACACCCTATGAATTATGGCATGGGCATGCACCGAGTGTTAAATACTTTAGAATCTTTGGAAGTAAGTGCTATATATTAAAAGACACTAGGAATGGAAAGTTTGATGCTAAGAGTGATGAAGGCATATTCTTAGGATATTCCATAAAAAGTAAAGCTTATAAGTGTTTGAACTCTAACACTAACAAAATTGTGGAAAGTGTGAATGTCAAAATTGATGAGTATGCAGAAAGAAATGAAGTTGACAGCAAAAGAGAACCAGAAGATTAGAGATCTTTTGTGTACATTGAGGAAGAAGAAGAGGCAAGTAACAGACTTGCACCTGATGTTGAGTCTCAGGTAAACAATGTCAAGCGACAGACAGATGTCGTCGAGCATCAGGAAAACAGTGCCGAAAAAGAACAAGAACAAGCTGCTTGGTGATAATCAAGTCTAAAAATAAGAATCTCAAGCTGAGCTGAATGATAAAGTTGAATCAAAGATTAAAGCTGATAGGTACTGCCCCCTCAGAATCAAAATCGAAATCAGATAGAGGAGAACAACAAATTGATAAACCTGATCAAGTCACAATAAATCATAATCGAAGGATGGAGCATGATAAGATAACCATCAAACAATGAAGATATGCCCCAGGTTGACGAGGTTTGATGAAAAAAATATAGGATAAAGATTAAGTCAAACCTCAGAGAGAGGAAGCGAAAGGGGTGAATGAAAGACTAGAAGTTTGGAAGACATGGAAAGGAAGAAATTCCATCAAAGATCAAAGAATTATGCCTCAAAAGGTCAGTCAACTATGTAGAAGAATGAGAAAACTTGGAAACGCGACTCGAATTTTGATTTCAAGTCCGAAAATGGATAGAAAATGATGTGACATGAAAGACCAGAAATGAAAGATATGATCAAGAAGAATCAGAAAATGAGCACAGTTGACCAACTAGTCCGTAGATGATAAAAAGAAGAGCTCTCTCCATATGCAAGATGCAAAAACTAAACTATGATGAACCTAAGAATGCAAGCTACTATGAAAGTGGTTGACTTGCAAGGTCACAATTCCTATAGACATCTAATTATCATCATCGAGCATTATTGGTAGCATCGCAAGATCATACAATGCACACTAGCATAACTATGTGGATATGAATATGATCTTTATCAGATAGAAATGTGGAAATCCCACCTAGGCATCAAAGACATGGAGGTCAAGATGACTAATGCAGTGAGATTACCTAAGTTTGATATGGAAAGATTATGCTTGTATCAAGACACATGAAAGTCAGGATAACTAGAAGCATGCACTCGCAAAACAGTCAAGGATAATACCTTGTCAATCCATAGTGTCAAGTAAGACCAGCATAAATGCTCATGACAGGTAGGACCAACAAAATATACCCACAAGCAGATAAAAAAATAAAACATGTTCTCATTCCCTCAGTCTTCTAGCTATGCATCATCAAAAACTTCTCAGGGAGAGACCACTCATCAAATAAATCTTCATAGACAACACACAAAGAAAAATAAAGTCAACATATCTCAAGCAAGTTGATTGTTTAGGTGTGTGTGTGTTGGTCATAGAGTCAAACTTTGGTTATCACATCTGCAAATGAGAAATATCGCATCATACTTAGACTATTGGGTAAGACAACTGATAAGTGTTAAGAAACACTCGACGCAAGGGTAGTGTTGAAAAACACCTGTTGTGAAATGCCCCAAGAGACAAACGCACCTAAAGGACCAATGCTAAGAGGTATGTCCCCTAGACAAAAATAAAGACCAATTCCAGACCAAGTCAAATAAGGTCAAGGCATGATGGAAAGTGGCTAAGTGTCGAGGATGCATGCTAACAAATAGGGGTGCAAAGGCCTCAAGTAGCGCCTGTTTCCAGGTTTTCACCAAGGCATTTTTTCTTTTTTTTTTTGTATTTTTTCAGGACTTTTTATACTTTTTAGGATTTGTCAGCATCATATATCAATTTTTTTGGTATTTTTTCAGGATCATAAAATATGTACAAAGGATGCCCCCAAACAGAATGGGCATCAAACTCATGAGCAAGATCACATTGTGTAGTCCCAATATCTAGCAAGGTGGAGGACAAGAAGGATTAGCAATCTGGTGGAAGAGATGGAGGAAAGGAGAATGAAGACAAATGGAGGGAAGAAATCCTCAAAGGCAAACTCCTCAAGAGTACCCAAGTTAGGAAAAAAATTGTCATGCAAAGCACATTTGGATAAGCAATCAAAGGATAGCATAGGATAAGTCACAAAAGTGTAATGCAAAAGAAGGAAAGGATGCAGTACAAAGGAGTAGACATGTCAAGAGACTTCATAGCATCATGTTTTACTCTTTTTTATATTAGATCAAGACCAAAGAGGAAAATGATAATGAAAGGCTAGAATGAAGAGAGAAAAATGAATATGAGGGCTAAACATGAATAGAATGAAAGCAAGATCATCATAAGATAGCTCACAAGATAGCCAAATGTTTGTGTATAGTTCAACATTGTCAAGATCAAAGAGTGAAGATGGAATGGATGAAATATGTAGAAGAACTACACATGATGCCTGATTGCCAGGTTTTCATCACGGTACTTATCCAAGGTGCCACAAAGGAGTGGTTTTCACCATAGGATGAATTTATTTCTCTTTACTTTTGCTACCAAGGTGCCTGTTTCCAAGTTTTCACCATGGCACATTTTCAATTTTTTTCATTTTTTTTTCTTTCATTTTTTCATTTTTCTATTTTTTTGAATTTTATCTTTTTTGGAAGAAGGCAAGCTTTTTAGATAATGCTCCTTGAAAGGATAAACCATGATATGCCAAGGATTCAAAATGATATGCTCAAAAATGCTGATAGGGAAAGGAATATGGAAGAAAAAAAAAATGGAGGATAAGGTTTTATGTAAAGCGAGTGAGGTTGGAAGATATGAGGAATAGGCAAATGAGGAAAAAGGATAGAAGGTAGAAGGATAATGAATGGAAGGATTGTGAAAGGGTAGATGGAAAGGAAAACAAGATCAACGTCAACACACACCTTGAAGGGTGGCAAGAGGATAGAGGAAATGTGAAGGAAGGAATACAAGAAGGAATATGGCGAATATTTAGCAGAGGTTGCGATTTAGGCGCATGGAATGGAAGAATGTTTTTGGAAGAAGATGAAGTGGAAGCTTTTGGAAGCTTGAATATCAACTTCACTTGTTGTTCAACATAAGACTCTCTTAAGAGAGATCTTGGAATCCATATAGCCATTATCTTTTTATTTCCTTTTGATGATTTAGAGAGAATATCTTCAATGATGGATTTTGGAACCCATACTTGTTTTGTAGTTTTCTTCTTAGATATCTCTTTTGACTTTATGTTTCCATGTCAATTAGAGGAGACATGGTGATCTCTTTTTTTTTATGGATTCTTGTATTGCTTCTTTTTCTTATATTGAACATTCAAGTTACTTCCAAAAGACTTGGGACTTGTGGAAGAAGAAGGAGGATATGACTGGTTTAGATGGGTGGATAGATGAAAATGATTCAAGGGTATGCATCTATGTTGATCTTGAGGGAAGATAGGAGATGGAGGGACATAAGGACCCAAGATGGATGATAAATTAGGAGAATTAAGAGGGGAAAGTGAAGGGACATAAGGGCCCAAGATGGAAGGAAGACATGAAGCCCTTAGTATTGGTGGAGGAGGTCCAAGGATGGACGTGGAAGATGCAAAAGGATAATCATTAAGTTCATCAGCATCTATATGACAACCAAGGACATCAGCATCTTTAGAGTGAGCATTAGGATTTTCAATAGTATCATGAACATCTTGAATAGGAGCAACTTTGTTGATAGGATCATTCAAAGCTTGCGAAGATTTAGGAAGAGTAGAAAGTGGAAGTGAGCATGGAGTGGTAGAACAAGATGGAAGACTTCGATCTTGACAAGGATCTTTGGATAGCATAAGCGTATCAAATTTCTTTTGATTTTCAATAGGCTTTACATCAGAAGTAACAACACCATTTTTAATAACCTTAATAGAAGTATCATCTTTGAAAAGCGCAAGTGTGGTAAGGTTATTTTGATTATCAATAAGCTCAATAGTGTAAGTAGTAGCTTGATCTTGCTTAGGAGATGGTGGAATAAATGCGGAAGAGCGTAGAGGATCAAAAGAACCATGAAATGGAGGAGATACATCATGAAGAGAATTGGATGATATGAAGGGTTCCTGATCTTGATCTTTATTTATATTTTTTTCTTCATCATTTTTAGAGTCCTCTTGACATGGAGCCACTTTTAAGGACAAGGAAGCATGTTAGAATTGTATGGAAAACTTTGGAAGAGATAATGAAGAATTAGCTGAAGTAGGCAGTATAGCAAACGAAGGCTTAAGATCTTTCAATTTAGCAACATTAGAAGTATTTGTAGCAAAGTGAAGGTTAGCTTGAGTTTCTTTAAGAGGTAGCCCTTGAGGATAACTATAGGGAACTACATGGAAAGCCTTAGGATCTTTGTTGGATGAAGGATTTGTGACAGATTTGGAAGATTCAAAAGCTTTAGGAAATGTATGGGCATTGGAGGAAGTAGAGGATGGAAGAGAACCATCACAAGACAAAGGTTCAACATTAATATGATCTTGCTTGAGAGTGCAACCTTTATTTTCAGCATGAGAACTTTTAGAGGAGAGATTCTTTTGACGTTTGAAATCAGTGCGGTAGATTTTCTCTTCCTCAGTAGGAATATTGTATTGTTCGCAAAAATCATCAAAGAATTCTTCAAATTTAGAGTCATATGAATCACCATCACAGTCTACCCAATACGACTCCCCCTTAGAAATCATAAGTGTACCACGAGGATGATGCTTAAGAATAGAAGTTTCATGGGCATCACTACATTGTCCATCATCATAGTCATCATAGTCATCATAGGTGGGTGCGTCACTCTTCATGGAAGAGGTATCATAAGGACTATCACGTTGCTCATTATGGTATGTCTTCTGAAGAGAAGTAAAACTCTTGGGAGAAGTAGAAGAAGAATGAGATCGTGAAGAAGAGGAAATTGAAGACTTAGTGGAAGAAGAAAACTTGGATAATGAAAAATATGAATAATGTTTAGAAGAGTCATGATAAGATTTGGAAGATGAAGAATGTGAATAGTGTTTAGAAGAATCATGATAAGACTTAGAAGATGAAGAATGAGAATGATGTCTGGAAGAGTCATGATAAGACTTGGAAGGTGAAGAAGAATGAGAAGATTTAGATGATGAAGAATGTTTGGAAGAAGAAGATCGTGATATGATCATGTTTATGATTCTAGCAAAGGCATCTGATTTAATCATCTTTTCTTTTATTTTTGCTATAAATTCATCACTCATGAGAATTTTGGAGGAACAACACTTTTCGAATATGTTAATGAGCTCAAGATCATCTATTCTTAATAAAGGTTCCAAAACCAGATAGTCAAGATTCATGGTTATAGAAGAGGAGGAATCAAGCATGGAAGAAATGAATAGATGAATAGAAGAAGGTAGACTAGATAGTAAGAGGAAAAGAGTCAAGAAGAAGAAGAAGAATTTCCCATGGGAATAGAAGACTTTAGAAGAACATGGGAAATGGAGAAGGAAGAAGAAGACTAAGAATCACCTTAAGCAATCGATACCATAACGTTCATTGAGATTTTGAGCAACATGACAGCACCTAAGATCTGACCTGGACTGACCAAGGAAGACCAAGCTTCTAAGGAGAACTCACTACAGCGGGATGGAACTCGGTTTCAATATTCCAATTAGATTTTTCAAAAGATTTTGCAATGATGATCAAGCACATAGAACAACAACCAGGAAATTCAAGAAAATAGTCTTCAAGTAATGGGCAAGGGACAAAGCAACCTTGCGCATGAATAGAGATAGTGACTTAGTATGCTACTCTTTAAAGATTCTACTTGTGTATGTTCTTGAAAATGTTTTAACAGGCACATAGAACACAACAACACCTTAACAAGCTGTCTACAAGGATATACGTGGCTTTCTAAAAGGAGCCCTCAATATACACAAGGTACATGAGGCCCAAATCCGTAGATGATAAGAATCCAAAATCACACAGCCAGGGAGAGACGGTAACCCAAATCTCCTCCTTCACTTCTCAAAGGTATAAAGTTCTTTGAGGCTTAGCCAAGAGTGATATCAAACTCAATTTTCAAGAGAGGTGTCTTTGAATTCACCTCCCGATATTTATACTCCACCAGAACACAGGAGTTAAGGTCATCCCTTGAGGTGGTGTGTCCCCAAGTAGGCCTTCTAGAAATAAAAACTAAATAATTCACTATCAAAAGTATTTAGAGCACTAAAGGTGGAACACTTAACTCTTCAAGTAAATGTAAAGTAAGTCCAAAAGTGGAACATTTAACCCTTTAAGATAATGTGAAGCGAGTCCAAAAGTGGAACATTTAACCCTTCAAGAGAATGTGAAGTGAGTCCAAAAAAGTGGAACACTTAACCCTTCACACAAACTCAAAGTGAGTCCAAAAGTGGAACATTTAACTCTTCACACCAAATCAAAGTGAGCTCAAAAATGGAACATTTAACTCCTCACATCAACTCAAAGTGAGTCCACACCTTAGAAAACAAGTGAGTTCTAAAAAGCACAAAAAGGTTGTCTAGTGGAGCAATTAACGCTTCTTTCCTGTAGACCCCTCCCCTTTAATATGGCACTGATCTTGCAACCACGGGGTGGAAATGAGGGGCTGGCAGATTAGCGAGTCCAATAACCCAAGATAGCAATCTAGATCAATCACAAGTAATCTAAAGCTGCTCATCAATACTACTCACAAATGACAAAGGGTTGAATCAATGAAATATTTAACTTTCCAAGCAAACATAGAGTGAGTCCACAAAGTGGTGCATTTAACTCCCTATGTAAACAAAGAATGAATCCATGCCCTCAATCACTCAATGAGATATTTGATATTAGAACCAATAATTACTTAAGGTTTAAACACAAGCATTCACTTACACAAACTTGTATGAAAGCAAATCTATGTTCATTCATTTCCCATTAAGAGCATCAATTGAAATGTGTTCTATGAAAGTATGTAAACACTCAAGCCAAACACATGAGAGGTTCAATTTTAATCCCAACATTCAAATGTTGTAGAGATGGAACCAAGTACCTCAAGTCCAACTCTTTGTTTTAAATATTTTCTATGAAAGCAAGAGCACCTTCAAATGAACAAGACAAGAAAACAAGCAAACAAGATATGCAATGTATATCCAACTTATGCAAACCTTAGGGTTAGATCTGAAAATCAATTGTTAGGAGCAATGATAACCAGCAAATAATCTAAATGATAACTCATATCATGCAATGAACAATGAAAAATAAGTGCATACCCATCACAAAATTTTATTTTTTTTGCATTTGACCTAGTCAACAAAATCTGATTTTTACCACATGAATTCGGACCCTAAACCCAAAATGCAGAAAAGAGACCTCTATCAAAAAATAAAGAGCTTTCCAAATGTAAAAATTTCAGAAAAATCTCTTCATTTGTGCCCTAGAGACCCATTTTATCAAAATATACCAGTTTTTATAAATTGACCAAATGAGCTATGATATGATTTTTAAATTAAAAACACAGTGAATGGACCCCCTATAGAATTCCAAGACCTTTCTAGAAATGTAAAAATTTCTGAAAAATACGTTGATTTGCGCCAAAAATCAATTTTTTATAAAAATAAAGAAAAAATTATAAAAAATACAAATTACCTCTGAAAATTCTAAATTTTTTTTTGGAGCTTCTTTGATATGTCGCCAACCTAAAAAAATAATTTCAGACTAAAACACCAAACCGTTTGGGAGATATGATCAAATCTTTCAAATCTAGGGTTTTTCATCTCCAAACAAATCTGCACAAGGGTTAGCTCCAAAAATAATCAAAACCAGCATGTAAAAAGTGGGTTGCCCCATGGTGGGCACCAAAAAATATGTGCTAAAATGTTGTCACACTTCTATGAATCCTTACATGCAAGAAAACTCAAGAATAAGCCCTCACAAATCGATCCATAGCTCTCTATGCATGGAGTTGCAAGATTTATAAAATTGCTCTCAGCTAGAGCTATAAACTCATGACCTTGCTAGTCAACCACACAATGAGAGATTCTAAATGAATGCAATGCTATGCAAATCTATATGAGAATGAAAATTAATCTTATGAGAATGAAGATGCAATTAAGCTATGAAAATAGAAATGAAAGAGTTACAAACCCTCTAATTAAACTATGTGAGATTAATCTAAAACATGAAAGGAAATGATACCATGATAATGCAACTATGATGCAAGCTAGGATGTGATGTAGATGCAAGATGAATGCCAATGATGCTCCAAATCTTCAAAACTTGATGCAAGAATATCTCCAAAAGCTTCAATGACTTAGAAAACCTGTAGCATAATAATTCAAGTATGTATGGTGTGTGCAAATGAGGAAGAGAGCTCTTCTTTTATAGGAAGTGAAAAATAATGGACCATGGAGATTAAGAGGCAAAAGACTTAATCAACGATGGAGAAAAAAAGAAGCTTGATCCTTGTGCACAAATATCCTCCAATAAGAAAATTAGAAGCATTTACTTTATGTTGAGCATTTACTTTATGTCCATGTGAGACAAAAAGTACTTTTCTTTTATTTTTTATTTTATTTTTCTTTATAAATAAGAATTAAATGCTTTATTTGTGCAACAAGGATAAGAAGAAAAGTGGAGATTTTTTATTTAAATAAAAAGGGAGGAAATTTATTTTAATTAAATAAAGGCTTAGGATAAAATGATTTTATTATTTAATTAAAAGAGATTTTTAATTAATTAAAAGGGAGCATGTTCTTTTAATGAAATAAGTTTTTTTTTTTTTTTCTCTTTTAAATTAAATAAGGCTTAAACTTTAAGAAATATTGAATTGATTATGATTTGATCAAGGAAATTGATATAATTGATATTGTTGATTTTTTAAAATATTGATTCAGGGATTTGACAAATTACAGAAATAGGGGTCCAAAGTCTAGGCGACCATTTTAGGGTGCATACAAGTATCAGGAAGAGGTTGCTGAGCATTTAGAAGTTGAATCTGACAATCTTGTTGGGGAACCTAATGAAACAACGGAGAGAAGAGCTAAACCTATTTTGGCAAAATATATAAGAAGACATCACAAGCCTGAACAGATTATTGGAGACAAAAATACTGGAATATAGACCAAAAGTAAGACTAAGGATCCAACATGCCTACTGTGTGAATTTGAACCCAAGTCAACTAGTGAGGCATTGGAGAATGGAGACTGGATACAAGCAATGAATGAAGAGATTGAAAAGAATGATACTTGGACTCTGGTGCCGAGACCTGAAAACAAAAATGTTATAGGAACAAAGTGGGTGTTTCGGATTAAGATAAATGAAAATGGTGAAATAACTAGGAACAAAGCTAGGCTGGTATGCAAAGGTTACGCATAAGAAGAAGGAATAGATTATGGGGAGACATTTGTCCCTGTAGCTAGATTGGAAGGAGTAAGAACTCTGCTTGCGTATGCTGCTTATAAATATTTCAAGGTATATCAAATGGATGTCAAGTCTGCATTTTTAAATGGTATACTAGAAGAAGTTTACATAGAACAGCCAGAAGGTTTTATTGATCCAAACAGAAGACACATGGTGTGCAAACTGAACAAAGCACTATATGGATTGAAACAAGCTCCCAAAGCATGGTATGAGAGGTTGCACAACTACTTGATACAGATTGGATTTTCAAGAACAAATGACAGAAGCAATCTTTACATGAAAGATGAAGAAGGTAAAGGTATCCTGTTGGCAAAAAAATTTGTGGATGACATTATTTTTGGTGGACAAGATGCATTGTGTAAAAGATTTTCAAATGAAATGCAAACTGAATTTGAAATGAGCGTGTTTGGTGAGATCAAATTCTTTGTTGGTTTACAAGTATATCAGATGAAGAAAGGAATTTTCATTACACAGTCTAAGTATGTTAATGAAATACTAAAAACTTTTGGGATGGAAGATGCTAAACCAGTGAGTACTCCTATGGTTACTGGACAAAAGTTATCTAAGAATGATGATGCTGTAGAAGTGAATCAGACTTTGTACAGATCCATGATTGGAAAATTGCAGTATGTTGTACATAGTAGACTAGATATTGCACTAGCTATTGGGATTGTGGCAAGATTCCCTACCAATCCTAAGGAAACACACATGATGGCTGTGAAAAGAATTATGGGATACTTGAAAGGAACTGCTGACTATGGTCTATATTATAAGAAGGATGACAAATTTGAACTCAGAGTTTATACAAATGCTGATTGGGTAGGAAATGTAGATGAAAAAAAGAGTACTAGTGGTGGAGCTTTCTTTCTTGGATAGAGATTAGTCTCCTAGATGAGCAAGAAACAAAATTGCATTTCCCAATCTACTACCGAGGCTGAGTATGTTACTACTGCAATAAACTGTTCAAATTTGGTATGGATAAAATAATTATTGATAGGCATGAAAGAAGAAATCATTGAACCTGTTGTTATTTTCTGTGACAACACAAGTGCTATCAATATTTCGAAGAATCCAGTGATGCACACTAAGACTAAGCACATAGCAATCAAATATCACTACTTGAGAGAATTAGTACAAGATAAAGAAGTCTGAATGGAATATGTGAATACAAAAGAACAATTAGCAAACATATTCACTAAAGCTTTACCCAGAGAAGCTCATGAGTATTTGAGAAGTCAATTAGGGGTCCTTCCCCTAACTGAGGCTGCCTAGTCAAGCTAGGAGCACTACATCAAATATGCTACAGTAGAATATTTGACAAATTGATGCAGAAGATTTTCATACTTTAGGGCTGGCCTAGAGTCGTGAAAAGGAGCAAAGACAAGAAATCAGTCATAAACAAGATGACAGAGGGAGAAACACCGAGCTGCATAGATATTATCTACATCAAATGGATGTATGTTTTAGTTTTTGCTTTGGCATTTTTGGCAAAGAGGGAGATGAATTGATATGATAACACATGACACTGAAAAGTAAGGGTGATGAAATGAAATGAAGGATTAGGATAGAGGGAGATCTGAATACTTATAATGGTCATAGAAGTGAGACTTATAGGATTTTGAATCAGAATGAAGCTAAGGACATTATAAATAATTCTCTGATGAATAGATAAGTTTTTTGGATTGGTTGGTAATCCATGTGTTATTCAGGTGATATCATGTGGTGTTGCCATCAATGCCAAAGAGGGAGATTGTTGGAAACTGCAATTGAAACAATTGTTGTATTGTCATTGATGTCAAACCTTAATTGGTAAGATTGTTGCTACTTAGGAAAGTACTATATCTATTGAATTTTTGTGAAGGATTGGGGCAAGGTTGGTAACAATAGCACCTAGGGAAAGGTTGAGTTATCTTGATATTACAAAGTGTACTTGACTATGTTGTACAATGATGAGATAATATATTGTTTATCCTAGTAAGACTAAAGACTAAACTGGTAGGCTTGACCGAGCAAAAATGGATAAATCATCTTTAAGCCGAGTAATATTAGTATCGACCGAGTCAGTGTATGCCGAGCAAAATTCTAGTGTCGACTAAACAATAGTTAATTGTCGAGGAAGACAGTATAAGCCGAGGAAACATTTCTAGTAATGACTGAGCTTTCTACATGAAGACCAAGTAGTTGATCACAGTATTGACCGAGTATCGACATTTTTATATTTGAAGAGAATTTAGTTTTGGAGCCGACATTGTTGAATTCTTGGATTATGTAAAATGTGTTGACTTTATTTATTAATTGTTTGAAAGCATTAAATGCATTGTAAAACATTTTATTGTAAATCTTTAAGAGATTTGAGATGATTCTAGAAATGAAGCCGAAGAACATGAAGCGGGTAGATTTAATGAATCTGACCTAACCCTAAGATCTACGAATAAGATTGAGTGGCATAAGATGAGTTAACCTAATTTAGGAAAGTATTAAGGGAACCTGAGCATTAGATATGCATGTGCATGCGTGAAAAAAGAGAATGTTGGAAGATCAATAAAGTTTTATTGACTATATAAGCAGAAAAGGCTGAAGGAGAATTGTGGTGGTTACTTGAAAAAAAGTTCCGAGTAGATTAGAGATGGAGATGGAAAAGTTTCAAAGTCAGTAAACCAGCATTAGTGTATGAAATCGGATATGATATTTGCAAAGTGAGTTGTATGTTTTTCAGATAAATATTGTTGCTACTTTCTAACCATTGTAATAGTCAAAATCCTTTTAATAGAGGTTGACCTAATAGTCATAAGTTAAATCCTTTGAACAAGGTTGCATTCTAATGGAGTATATGTAAGTCCTATAACAAGGCTCACTTTTAATAGGGTGATTGAAATCCTTTAACTGGGTCACACCTAACAGTGTGTATTGTAACCTTTGACAGGGTTGGCTTTTAACCGAGCTCACTTCAGAAGAGTGAAAATAATAGTAGCATGTTACAAAGTGGTTTTTCCCACATTGGGTTTCCACTATAAATCCTGGTGTTAATACTTGTGTGAATGTTTTAGTTTGAAAATTTCTGTGTTTTACAAGTTAAGTTACAGCTGGGTAGTGGACTGCATTGTTATATATTTCTATTATTGAATCAGTGATGACCAAGTTTGTTTTGGTTATTGGATCTAATTTAAGGAAAAGTTTTTAAGTTTGTCTTATACATCAAGACCTGAGAACAATTGATTCACCCCCCGTCTCTATTTTTCTAAATCATATTAACATATTATTGGTATGATGAGGAATCTTGGTATGGATGATGTCTATGAGGAAGTTGTTGAAGACTTTGAGGCTGCTAAATCTAGTGGAGATGACAAAACTGATTGGAGGGATGGATCTGATGAAGACAAAACTGGTCGGTTGTAGAGATCTAGAGCTCACTTAAGTGCTAGTTACCAAATGGAAGTTTCTAATTTCTCTAGTACTTTGAGACCTAAGGACTTGATTGATTGGATTGGTGAGTTAGAAGACTTATTTGAGCTTGAATAAATTGAAGATCCTCTTAGAGTGAGGTTGGCATAGACAAAGTTGAAAGGACATGATGCTCTTTGGTGGAAGGAATTACAGAGAAAGAGAAGATGAAGGTGAAATGAAGATCAATCTGTGTAGGTTGATGGTGGCTAAATTGAACGCTAAGTTCATACCTGCTGACTATGAACTAGAGTTGTTTAAGAATTTGAAGAGTCTAAAATAGAAATAATTGACTATTGAAGACTGTATCGAGGATTTCTATAAGTTGACTATTCGGTCTACACACAAAGAACTTGGTAAGGAAAAGGTAGCTCGGTATGTGAATGACTTGAGATTCAATATTCATGATGAGATTGGTATGCTGAAGATTGATTCGGTTGAGGATGCTTATCAGTTTTCCCTGAAGGTAGAAGACAAGTTGAAGAGGAGACAACATGGTAATTCTTGAGGGAAGGAGAAACAGGATCACTCGCTTAAGGATAAGTTGACTGCTGAAGATGAACCAAAACTTGTTGAGCCAAGGAAGAGGACATGTAAGGTTTCCTTTAAGGGTACTTGTTTTCATTGTGGTGAAGAAGGACATAGCGCTTATGAATGTTCCCAGAAGGCTGGTGATCAAAGAACTATTATGGTGAATGAGGTAGAAGACTTGTTGAATGAACCTGAATAGGGAGGGGAGAATTTTTTGGCTTGGTGAGTATTGTTTGGTAAGCGTGTACTGGAACCTTGTGAAAGGATTAATTTGTTTAGGACTCATTATAAGTCTGCTGGTAAAATCTGCAATGTGATTGTGGACGGTGGTAGTACTGATAACCTTGTAGCTGAGGAGATGTTTAGAAACTCAGTTTGAAAAGAGTGAGACATCCTTGTCCTTATAGGATTGGTTGGTTGCAAGATGTACATGCTTTGGTAGTGAGGGAGAAATGTCTTGTTGATTTTTAGATTGGCCAGTACAAGGATCAAGTGTTGTGTGATATTGTGGACATTAGTAGTTGTCACATATTGCTCGGTAGACCTTGGTAGTATGATTTCAGGGCTATGCATGATTATGTCAAGAATATGTTTATTGTTGAGAAGGGTGGTAGGAATTTTTCACTGATCCCTTTGCAGAATGAAGAACTCGATAGGAGAAACCTAAGCTTTTGGAGATGAGTTGAGTTGAAGAATCCTAGAAGTTTTAGAGATTAGCATGGGAAACAAACTTGTGGTGCACCAAGGAGGGATGTGAAGAAGCAGATCCAATAGATTTCTATTCTTGGAAAGGATTTTTAGAGGTGGAACAAAGGGAAGAATGTGAAAATTGAAGACTTGGTTGACATGTATGTGAAGAACCAACTTGGGGTTTATGCATTGAATCTCGTAAGATGTTCTTAAAACCTTTAAGAACATATTTTCATACATGGGGTTTCTGGTGCAGGAGCATCCTGGGGAAGTTAGCAATCCTACATGTTGGAGTGTTTTGATCTTAGTGTTGCTCGATTGTAGTGTTGACCGAGGGGTTCGATCGTTGAAGGACTTGGCCTCTAAAGGGCTCAATCACTTAAGGACTCGATCTTTGAAGGAGCTTGACAAAAATTCTGGTGCTCAGCAAAAAATGTGCTCAGTGATGCTTGTGGAGCTCAGTCGACATGCTTTCTCGATAATGGTTGGCTTGCTCGGTAGTTTTGTCGACACTTGATAGTTTGGCTTGTCGACTGGATTTCTTGCAGATTTGATTAGCCGACTTGATACATTTAATATGTGTAGTGTGTGATCATGACGTGGATTGATTGTTAGACATATATGGATCTAAATAAGGCATGTTGCATTCTCCTATGTAGATCTAGAGGCTGACATGAAGAATTAATTATTTGTAAGGCTATATTGGAGCCGACTGATGTTGCATTTCATAATTGTTTGTTTTTAGAAGTCAATTGGGTTTAGTATTTATTTATTTCTTCCATATGAATTGTGGCTGAAGTAGTATAAAAGCATGGGTTAGGGTTAGAGTTTTAAGGGGAGAGATTCAAGTTAGGAATCTAAGGAAGGAATTTGGTGAGCAGAGTGAGTGGATGAGGCTTAGGAACAAGGAGATCACTTGGTGGCTTATGAGCACAAGTTTGGATGTTGTTGGATGTTTCTACCAGATTGATGTGTTTTAGAACTAGCTAGATAGGGTTAGGGTTTGAATTGGATGTTTAGGGATCTTGCAGAACTATTACTTTCTTTGTAATTGGTTGTAATTAGGAAGGCCTTACAACCCTGCACATTGCATGTAATGGGTTATTTCATGAATAAAGAATTTAGATTGTAATCATATCTTTCTTTGTTGTTGGATTCCATTGTGTGGTTGTTTAGCTAGGGGCTTAGACATCTCCTTTGGGGATTCTCTCAACCTTGTACTACATCAAAGTCACAGATAGTATGGAAGTATAAGAAGCTACAAGACATAAAAGATCTTACAGGAAAGGAGTGCTACTACAGATCAGTTGCTTGTTGTTCTCTCATAATTGAAACAAGTTAAATCCTTTCACAAGGTATAATCTTACAAGTCTTAGTTGTTAAACTCTTTTACAAGGTGAATCTCTAGATTGAATTTTTAATCCTCGCACAAGGTAAAATTTCAAAGGTCTTTATTGTACATCTCATAATGTACTAGGCATCTCACAAGATGAATAACTCTCAGGAAGAGTTTTTGTAAGCCTTTCATAGGGAACCTTCCACACTACAGTAGAAAATATTGTGGGTACCATTACCATCCCCACCATGGTTTTTCCCTCTTAAAAGGGTTTCCATGATACCAAAATTATTGTGTCACATGTGTTTATGGTTGTGATATTTTAGTTTTCATTTACTGCTTTATGTTTATGAGTGTGGTCAACAATAATGGTTAACGCATCAATAATCAGTTTACTATTTTTTTGTAACCAGTGATCATAATTAGTTTAAACTGTTGAACTAGTTACTACACTAATTCACCCCTCCCCCCCCCTCTCAGTGCATTACATAGTGCTCAATCCCCAACAAATTCTTCCCTCAACAATCAGTTAAGTATTCAGTTAATTTAGTCTTCTAATCCATGAAATTAGATAACTCCTCCATATCATTTGTTAACTCACCAATCTATTATGTTATCTCACCAATCCATTCAAGTCATCTCTCCAATATATTTGTTGAAAAAGCAATCAATCACATGATCAAGTCAATCAAGCAAAGTTTGAATCCCACTCACTCTAAGTTCAAATCCTCAATCACAGTCAATCAACCCTTCAATCATGGATTCTTGGTTGAAACCCCTAAAATCTTATAAATAGAGAGTTGAACCTTTGATTTTGGTAACCACAATTGATTTGAATTCTTATGATGACATACTTCAAGCACAATTCTGAGATCTCACATTGCATGAGAAGGAGAACACCAAAGAAGGATTTTATGGTTTGTATATTCATGTTCTTAGAATGATTTCATATTTATTGTTGTTTGTGCTTATTGTTTGTCTTACATCCTTTCTTGATTATTGGGAATACTAATCACTCTAACAATCTCTTAGTGGTTGAGATTTTCTATGTTATTGCAGGTTTCTACATCAACCCGATTACCCGATTACAAAATGGTGAACCCGAAGTGAAGCACTAATCCTTTAAAATTGATAATTTCTTTTTTTTTGGTGTAGACACAAAAAAAAATATTTATGTAGATACAAGTTTTAGAGACACAAATGACAATTTAAATCAATGCACTCGCCTATTCCAATCACCGCACTCAATACATCACGCTGACACATATGCACATCGAAATTGATGTAATCATCCATCTAAACCATCGCACTCACCAATCTAGATTGCCACACTTTTCTCCTATTTACTACAATTTTATTATTTGTGATTTTGATCTATGGGCTATTATATTTGTCGGTTTTTATTTTTATTGTTTTAACGGGTGATTATATCTTATTTTGGAGTATTGATATACTATATTTTTTAATCAAAATTATGTTATTTTTATATCTTGGTCTTTTTCTTTTTTTTTTGCAATAACATAATTTAAATTGATGCACTTGACATACTGGATCATTGCAGACACCGTTCACAATCAACGCACTTGACCCTCTAGATCATTGCAGATATATTACTCAATTATCACACTTGATATATCAGAACAACACACTTATCTGATTGAAAATTTCTCTTATCTTAAATTCTAAATTCTTTTCTCTTTGTCTACACATTCTCTTTATTGGAAAGCCACACTTTATAGCTTTGAAATATACACTTGTTGTAATAAGACAATGCACTTGACTATAATAAAAAAACATAACGATCCTCCTAAGCATAAGAAATTCAAGGTCCAACTACCCACAAAAAAACTAAGAAGATAGACGAATCGAAGAAAATAGAGAACCAGGTTAAATATTTGCACTTAGTCGATTGGAAGAGGAATTCAAATACAAAGGGCTCTTTAATGCGTACATAGACAACCTAATCCAACTATCAGATCAATATGGTAATCTACATGTTGATATGAGTACTAATTATGATTATCAAAACTAATTTCTAGGTCTTTTTGGTACTAACTTCTTCTTTTTCTAGCGTGTGGCTTGGAACTAGGGTTATTAATTTATTCAAAAATTCATCAATCTAGTTTGGTGCTTTAAAAAAAATATTGCATGCACAATTTCACATTTCATATCTCATTTTGGTGTTTAAAATTGACAAAGGATGACCTCAAACCGACAAATCCTTCTAGTCGATATATAAATAAGACTCTGAGAAAACTCTGGTCTTATCTCCTCAAGCTTGGGTGATGTGTGTTGATGATAGTCTAGACCGGGTGAAGCATCCATAGGAAGCCAACATAGTTAACTAGGCTCTTAAGTGAGTCACACGTGAACAAACCAATTGGGGAGACACCACAAAACTTACTACAACCTTGTTAATTAGAGGCCACCTGGTTTGCCTATGATTATTTATCTTATTATAGTGCAAGGGGAGGTTGAAATGGAATCTCCCCCCAAGATTCCCATCATATATGTACCAAATATATTGTGTTATAAAAGAGATCTTCATTAACACATCAACAATACCCATAAAAGGCAATAAAACAGGCACCTTCAAGGGATTTTTAGCTCTAGTTGTTTAGAACATACGTTGTGTCATCTGACAGACACCCAATAAATGGGCCTATAATATTTTAGGTGAAGCCAAATTTGACCATAGATTAAACTGCTTGTATATTGCTTTCATTTTAATTGACATCATGAAAACTTGCAGCTTGAAAAAGATGTTGAACATACACAGATCATTTCTTTTTGAGTTAGTCCTGTAGCTATACACTAATTTTTTGAGTTTGTACTCTTACAACAAATTTTCCTACAACATTGGTCCTACAATAGTTGTCCTACAACATTTATCCTACAAGATTTGTCCTATAAGATTTGTCCTACAACAATTGGTCCTACAAAAAAATTTCCTACAACATTTATAATACGAGATTTATCCTACAATATTTGTTTTACAATAACAAGTCTTACAAACACTACATTGATATTTCATCCTGGTTCTTTGTGATCAACATAGGTTAGATAGGCATATCTTAGAAACTTTCTTTTTTGCATTGTCGTCATTCTTAAGTACCAAAACCCAAAAACCTCAAAAACATAGCTTGCATATCTTAGGGTTAAAGTATTGCACTCCCTAGAGTCATTTTTCAAATTAGAAAGTGCATTTTCATAGGACATTCCTATAGTGGTCTTGCATGTTATATTGACATCGTCAACACCATCTTTATCTACCGGCCTTAGCACAGGCACCTTGTCATTTTGGTTAATATTTGACTTAGACAAACACTATTGCTAGAATTTATCATTTTTGTCCTACTTGTTGGTGTCAAGATAGTCCTTAGTATCATTTGGGTCTTTCCTTAGAGGGTTTACTTTCAAAGTTCTAAAAACCTCTCTTAGGGTAGGTTACTTACACCTTAGACATCATATTTGGCTATTCCTTCATAGTTTGCATTATCATCCCATTAAAAAAAATGATTTCTTTAGTCATCTCACATTCATCACAGTCTTGCATATGCCAAACATGTGATCCAAGAAGAGTAAGGACACAATGGAGCACAATCAAATCCATGACCATCATCCCCATTAAGACATTGAATTTGCACAAAGAACCTTGACACTAGATTATAAAAATATTGAGATATTTTTACATCATGAGAATGTTGGCATATCTAATGCAGTGATGGTAAGTGAGTTTTGGAGATTTCATGATGCAGATTTGATTACAAGATGATCATTTCTTGTGTTGTCATTGATGTCAAATATTGAGCTATTGTTTCTAGTATGTTCCTGAGTATAAGTATGATGAACAAGGTGTTGCGATGTGTTTCAATTATACCAATCCTTATGAGAGGCTTTGGGATGTCTAAATGTCAAATGTCTAACTACTACTATTGGTGTGGACCGATAAGCAAGTTATGATTAGATGAAGGTTGTTAGTACAACTGCTAGATCAGTTAATGATAGGTGACAGATTTTGAATGTGTTGTCAAATATTGGTTGTTTCTTGTGGCATGTTTAAAGGATATGATGGTCAATAATGTTTAGATGCTAAAGTTGTGAGCACAAGTAATTTCAGTGACCAATGTGTTGGATAGATGATTGGTGAGAAGAGACATAGTTGTTAATAGGTTAAAGTGTTTGTGTTTTTGAGCACCAGTTGAAAAAGCTTTGATCGATGATCAGTGTTGAGGTTGTAGTGGAATCAGTTGAGTTAGTCATGGTCTAGTGACGTGTCTTCATGGTTGGAGGTGATTATTTGGCATCACATTATTTGATGCTAGTGTGTGGAGAATATTGTAGAGGAAGTGTGTGTTTGGACAAAATGTGTTTGACCCCTTGACACAAAATTCTATGTAAATTATTGTATTGGTCAATGCAATCTTGGAAATGTATTTCATACATTGAATTTTGTTTTGTGGCGCATTATATTTGAGTAGCATATTTGAAATTCAAATCTATTTCAAATTTAGGGCTTGTTTAAGGTGATGGACTTAAAAGTTCAATATATAGAATGGATGAAATTGAAAGTTAAGTGTGTTGGGGAAGTGCAGTTGTAAAGTGTGAGTTGTGATCAAGCCATGACTAAGTTAAGTGTGTTATGAAGAGATTATGTGCTTTAGTGGATCTGATCAAGAAAATGTAGTGCTATTCTGCATATCATTCTTTCTATTATTCCCTAACAATTGTAGCAGGTTAAATTCCTTAACCGGGTAGATCCTAGCAGATATGTGTTGTAAATAATCTAACAAGGTGACACTTTGACAAGTGTTCAAATTCCTCTAAAAAGGTTGTTCTTAATAGGGTAAAGGTCATAATAGGCCTAAGGCAAATCCCTTAATTGGGTAGCACCTAATAGTGTTGTTGTAAACTCCTAACAGGGTTAAGCTCCTCATAGGGCGTACTTTAGAAGAGTACATCATTTAGTGGGTACTAATTCCAACTGTGGTTTTTCCCCAAATTGGGTTTCCACAAGAAAAATCTACGTGTCAAGCATTTCATTTCTTTGTAGATGTGCTTATGTGTTTGAAGTTTTCATTTGTTGC
The DNA here is from genome assembly GCA_027943335.1 of Chamaecyparis obtusa. Taxonomy (NCBI): domain Eukaryota; kingdom Viridiplantae; phylum Streptophyta; class Pinopsida; order Cupressales; family Cupressaceae; genus Chamaecyparis; species Chamaecyparis obtusa. The sequence continues at coordinate 2,400,575 of BSBK01000490.1, read as the reverse complement.
TATTAAGTCAATCTTGTGAATGTTATAATAAGGTTTAAAGGTTAGAAGAGTTTCATAACTAGTTGATTACTGATTCACCCCCCTCACACTAATCTAATTTTAGGACTAACAATTGGTATCAAATCTTTGGTCCTCTATTATGGTGAAGCTTAAAAACTTGAGGTAAAGATCTGAAGATGATGAGAAAGGAAGGTCCTAAATTCACAAGAGAGAACTACTCAATTTGGTGTGGTCGAATGAAGCTCTATCTTAAAGGTATGGGTGATTAGTATTGGGATCATCTAATTAATAAATATATTGTCCCTTTAGGAACCCCGACTGTAGATCAACTAAAGGTCAGACAATAACATACTTCTATTATGGAAGCTATTGCCAGTACTTTTTTAGATGCAAAGTTTATTGATATCAAAGAATTGGATACTGCTAATGAGATGTGGGAGAAGTTGAAGATCATCTATGGTGGATATCCACATGTGCATAAGGAAAAATTTAACAGTTTGAAAGGAAAGTATGATGACATGAAGATATAAGAAAATGAGAACATTGAACAATACAGTCAGAGAATCAAAGAATTTGTCGTTGCTATCCGAGGTGCTAGTGGTAATCTTCTTGAGCAGGATGTGGTAAGAAAAGTGTTGATATCAAAGACTTGGATACTACTAATGAGATGTGGGAGAAGTTGAAGACTGTCTATGGTAGAGATCCACATTTGTAGAAGGCAAAAGTTGACAATTTGAAAGGAAAGTATGATGATATTAGGATGCTAGAAAATGAGAAAATTGAACAATACAATCAGAGAATCAAATCTAAGTTGTTGTTGCTATCCAAGGTACTATTGGTAATCTTCCTAAGGAGGATATGATAAGCAAAGAGTTGAGAACTTTATTGCCTTAGTATGATATTATGGTTTCATCTATACAAGAGCACATATCTCTAGGAACTTTTAATGTTACTCTTGATGCATTAATAGGGAAATTAACTGCATTTGAGTTAAGTGATTATGATAATAGTATGCCAAATGTTGAAGGTGTTTTCAAGTCATCATTGAATCTTGCACCATATAGGAAAGGAAATGAGATATCTAATAGTTCTTCAGCATTTTGCACTAATGGTTATGAATCTACCTTGTCTGAAGAAGGAGAACAAGAGGAATTGGAAGCTTTACTTTCTAAAAGGTTGTCTAGAGGGAAAGGTAAATATAAGGGTAAGTTACCTTTGAAGTGCTTTGCACGCAATAATATTGGATATATTGCCTCTAGATGCCCTAATAATGACAAGAAGGAGAAGCCTAGAAGATTCAAGGATAAGAAAAAGAAAAATGCTAGCTACTTGAGGAAGGTGTTACCAATGAGCAATCTGATGGAAGAGATGAAGAAAAAATTATGTTTGTTGCAGTAAAGGAAGAACCCTCTAAAGATGGTGTGAAATAATTAGTTTCAAGAATGAATCATGGTGGAGATTGGATTATTGACAATGGTTGTACTCATCATATGACCACTGATAGAAGCAAGTTTATCAAAATGGAAGAATGTGACGGAGTATCAGTAAGATTTGGTAATGATGTTCCTTATTTAGTTAAAGGAAAGGGGTCTATTGCACTAAAATATAAGACAAATTGTGATGATGTATGTTGGGCTGAAGGTTTGAAGTATAACTTGTTAAGTGTTTCTCAATTGAATAAAAAAGGATATATATTTGAGTTCAATGTAGGTATATGCTAGATTATTGCGAAATTAGGAGAATTGGTTGTTGCTAGTGAATAGACTAAAGGTAACTTGTGTGTGGTTAAATATTGGTACTCAATTGGAATGAAACCAACACTCAATAAACCATAAACTCAAGAATTTAGCTATAGGAGTCCATATCAAATGAACCAACTAAACCCTCAAAAGTGGTTTATTGTTTCCTAGTTGAAGCGAGTTTAATCCTTTATATAATGCTCATTAGTTTGGCATGAAGGATTAGTGACTTGACTAATCCAAAATGAAAGATTCAAATGCAATGCAAAACTAGAATGAAACTAGAATACAAGATTAATCTAACAATAATGATGATATAATGAAAGCAAACTAGATAACAATTCAAGATTATGCTAAGAGTGAAGTAAACTAAAAATGCAAGAGAACTACTAAACATATGATGAAAGCAAACTAAGAACTAGGAATTCAAAATAGAAAGATTACTTTAGAATGAAAGAACACAAGAATGCAAAATACTAAAATGCAAATGGTTAGGATTATCTAGATGGAACCCTTGAACTAAGGAAGAGCTTCCTTTTAAAGGAATTGCCTCAAGAATGAAGAGTGGAGATTAAGAGGCAAAAGATGTTACGCAGAGATGAATGGTGGGAAAGATCAATCCATGTGAGAGGATTCAAGATTTTTTTATTGGTCAAGATTGATTGGAGAATAAGACAAAATAGAAAATCCCCTTTTAATTGTCAAGTAATCAAGATTAAGTTGCACAAAGTCCTCTTTTTACTAAAAGTTCTAAGACTTTACATTAAAAGTAACTTTTGACAATTAAATGATTTTCCAAGTTTTAGAAATGATTTAGGCTTGATTTTTTGGAAATAAGTTAATTATGCAAGGGGGATTAATCAGGGTTGTTTACATAATTATGTATATTAATTATGCCTTTGAAATTTAGAATTTATTTTGAGGCAATTTAATCAAATTAGGAGCTTAGGTTCTACTACACAAATTTTAGGTGATTACAATTTGTTACATTTGAATTCTACTATTAAGAGTTGTTTGATTTCTAAGGTAGAAGATTTTTGGTTATAACATAAGATTTTTTGTCATGTAAATTTTGATAACTTGATCAAAGGAAGTAAGATGAAGATAGTGAGAGGTTTGCCTAACCTAGTGAAACCAAAAAATGTAATGTGTAAAGAATGTCAACTTGAGAAGTTAACTAGTTCTAGTTTCATTAGTAAAAATTATTCTTCTAAAAGTATTTTAGATCTGGTTCATACTGATTTGTGTGATCTAATGAGAACTCAGAGTTACTATGATGATAGATACTTCATGTATCTTGTTGATGATTATTGTAGAATGATGTGCCCTATATTTTTAAAGGACAAATTTGAAGTGGTGCAGGAGCACCCCTGGGAAGCAAGTTGGCTATCCCATTTTGGTGTGAAAGACCCTCTTGTAGGGAAATTTAAATACATAAGGTCATGTGGACCAAGTGTGGTGAGAGTGAGTCTAGAATTAGTGGTTCTTTCTAGGATAAAGGCTCCAAATTAGCTTGATTAAGGCACTGTACTTGATGATGTCATCAAGTGGTAGGATGTTGTCTTTAATGTTTTTAGGGTCCTTTGGTTCCCTAGGAGGTCTAACTGAGGTTAGATAGGTTAGATTGGGGTTAAAACACCTCAAAGGTGAAAAGATGTGAAAAGATGTAAAAATGTTGCAAATGTTGCTTGAGCAACATTTGCAACTTTTCAAAAGTTGTTGTCAACAAATATAAGCCTTAAGGTTTTTGGCCTTAGTAAGGTTTAGAGTTGCCTAAAAGGTCTAAACATGTGAGGTGAGAGTATTTAAGGTAATAGAACCCTAATTTGTAGGGTTGGTGGTCATTTTTACGGCCTGATATACTAAAACAAAGAGGTTTTTCTATGAACAGTGTTGGAGTTTTGAATACCAGTGAATCACTAAGCTTTGCATGGATTAATTTAGGCACTGTAACACTTGGATTTCATTGTTTAGTATGTGTTAGTGTTTTTCCATGTTTTAGTTTGTTTCTTAGTCTAGGTTTTAAGCATTTTGTAAATTCTTCTTGCTTGTACAGTTTCCTGTCCTATTTTGACAGTGTTTGCAAGATGTGGACCTAGCTCCATTTCCCACCGTAGTTCCTGTACGGCCTTTTGTGGATGGAGACTAGGGTCAATGTGCTAAAATTTTCCACATAGATGAGCCCTGCAAGTGCATTTTTTGATTTATGGGGTCTTGCCCTAAGCGAGCTGTGAATGAAGCTCGGCTAGGAAGACCAAGTGAAAGATTAAAGAAATTGTAGGAGGGTTGTTTTCATGAGCCAAGAAGGCCATGAATGTATTGTTTGATGATTTATAGGTACTCAAGAACAAGGAGGATTTTCCAAGAAATCCATTTGCCAAGTTTTGAGGCTAGAAACTAAAGACTGGTCTAAAACCAAGTAAAAAGCCCCAAATCCCAAACAGGGTGTATGGACAGAGTTGAAGGATAAAACCAAGAAAATCTTGGAGGTCTATTGGCATATGTTTGAACTACCAAAAGATATTTGGGGGTTCTTTGAGAAGATTTGATTGAACTTGAGATTCCTAAGTTTTAGGAGGCCTAATTGGGGCAAAGGGCTATAAGGCCTAAAACCTAGGAACCTAGTTAGCCCTTAGCCTCCTGCAAATCAAACTAATGGTTAGGGCTTGAGGAACATGGATTAAGAGTAATCCATTAGAAGACAAAAAATGGGTAACCTGAGAAGATAGGAAGATCCTTGGAAGAGGGAGAGAATTGGCTCTTTCCAAGTGAGTGGGGGTGGATTGAGTAAGCCCTAAGAGGTCCTAAGAGAGACCTAAGAAGAGTTCTAAGTAGCTCAAGGAGAATTAAGGAGTCTCCCTATTAGAGTGGTATCAAAGCAGGTTTAAGATTTGGGATAAGAAGTATTGCAGGAAGTGAATGTTGTAGCCCATAGAATCAAGTGCAGAATCAAGTGCATCTAGCAAGATGGTGACTAATGCTAAATTGGATAAGAAGGTTGATGAACAAGAAGAGGATAACCATTTTCTCAGAGAGAGATTGGCTCAATTGGAGCATCTCTTGGGTGAAGTCCAAGATAAGGTAGATAAGGTGAAGGATAAGATAGACCAGAAGGAAGAACGAGAAGCCAAGGAGAAGGAGTTAGAGTTAGAGGAAGAAGCTCCAATCCCTTACCTTGTCATACTTGAAGAACCCTTCTTAAAGGCACTCAAGGCCTTAAGTGGAAAATCTTTGGAGGGTGTACCACATTTTAGTGGATATATGGATCCTAATCTAGTCATGGATTGGATTGACAGTATAGAAAATCACTTTGAGTGTGATGGCATAACAGATTCCCAAAAGGTAAAGGTGGCTAAATCTAGGTTGAGGGGATCAACACTCACCTGGTGGAAGTTTGTCCAGATTGAGAGAGAGAAAGAAGGTAAGAGTCTCATTGCTACATGCAAGGGCATGGTGACTAAGCTGAAGCAAACCTATTTACCTGATGACTATGAGGTTCAGTTGCATAGAAGGAGACAAAACCTTAGTAAAAAGGATTTGGATGTCCAAGCATACACTGAAGAGTTCCAAAAGTTATGTCTCTGGTCAAAGCTAGTGGAGGATGAAAGTATAAGATTAGCTAGGTATCAGAATGGACTCAAGTGGTCTATACAAGAAGACATGAGTCTCATTACCTTTAAGAATGTTAGACAATGCTATCAAATGGCCTTGAAAATTGAGGAGGAAGGAAAAAGGAAGCATGACCAGACCTCAAAGGGAAGAGGTAGAGGAAAAAAAACAAAGGACATAGAGGTAGTTTTGTAGGTAGGATCAATGAGTTTAGAGCTCAAGGAGAGTCCAAATTGATAGAGATGGTCAATGAAACCAGTGGAAGAGGAAATATGAATAGAGGAAGAGGCTTCCAAGGTGGAGGAAGAGGTAGGTTTGGAGGTTCAAGCATAGCCTCTCATTTTGTAACTATGAAATGTTTTCATTGCAATCAACTTGGTCATCTGGCTTATAGATGCCCTAAGAAGGCTTCTAGTTCACATGGTGATAAAAGGGTAAACTATGTTGCCCAATAAGAGACTAGCAGTGTTAAGTCTCCTAAAATTAACCTTGATTTAGAGAGTGGGGAGAATCTAATGATTAGGAGGATTCTCATTAAAGATCTTGTCAAGGAGGAAGCTAAATAGAGGAGGGCACTTTTCAGAGTGAAGTGCAAAATACTTGGTAAAGTCTGCAAGATGATCATAGATTTAGGGTCTACTGATAACATCATCTTAGAGGAGGCAGTAAGCAAGCTTGGATTGGCCAAGATACCTCATACAAACCCTTATAGGGTTACATGGTTGAATAAGGGACAACATGTCCTTGTAAATGAACAAGCATGGGTTAATTTTTCAATAGGTAAGTATGTGGATAGAATCTTGTGTGATATACTCCCAATGGATGCATTCCACCTACTCTTAGGTAGGCCATGGAAATTTGATAGGAAAACAATTCATGATGGAGAAAGGAACTCCTATTCTTTCAAGAAAGATGGGATCACATATAGAATTCAATCACTCATGGATGATGAGGGGTCTACATTAGTAGGACCTAACATCTTATTACAAGGAGGTAAGGAATACATCCAAGATGTGAAGAAAGGAGAAGGGACACACTATGATGTCATGGTTAAGCCTAGTGCTGAGAAGAAAGTGGAACAAGCACCATTACCAAAGGAAGTGTAGGAGTTATTAAAGGAGTTTAAGGACATAGTTAGTGATGGATCACCTACAATGTTACCACCTAGAGCCATAAGTCATCAGATTGACTTCATACCAGGAGCATCTCTTCTAAATAAATTAGCATACAAGATGACTCCTGACCAAAACAAGGAGATATCTAGACAAGTACAAGAGCTTTTGGACCAAGGACTAATCAGGAAAAGCATTAGCCCATGTGCAGTGCTAGTAGTCCTAGCATCAAAGAAGGGAGGTAAGTGGAGGATTTGTACAGACTCAAGAGAAATCAATAGGATCACTATAAGGTATAGATTTCACATTCCTAGGATTGAAAATCTTATGGATTTTTTGGGAGAAGCAAGGTACTACATGAAGTTGGATTTGAAGAGTGGGTACCATCAAATTAGGATTAAGGAGGGGGATGAGTGGAAGACTACATTCAAGACCAGATAAGGGCTCTATTAATGGTTGTTCATACCCTTTAGGCTTAGTAATGCCCCAAGCACCTTCATGAGGTTGATGAATGAGGTGTTGAAAGACTACATTGGAAGATTTGTAGTAGTGTACCTGGCTAATATCCTAATTTTTAGCAAGACTAAAGAAGAACACTTCCAACATTTGCAGATTGTGATGAAGAGACTCCATGAGGAGAAGTTATCCATTAACTTGGAAAAGTGTGAATTTATGGAGTAAGAGTTGATCTATCTTGGCTTTGTGGTATCCCAAGGTACCTTGAAGATGGATCCTAGCAAGGTGGAAGCAATACTCAATTGGCCTACTCCTACAAGTAGCTCTGAGGTAAGGAGTTTTCATGGACTTGCCCAATTTTATAGGAAGTTCATTAAGGTTTTTAGTGAGATATGTGTACCGGTCTTAGATAAAATTAAAGGTGGAGTGAAAACTAAATTCAAGTGGACTCTAGAGGCTGGAAAAGGTTTTGAGTTGTTGAAGAAGAGAGTGGCTACACACCCTATACTAGTTTTGCCAAACTTTGATAAGTTATTCACCTTAGAATGTGATGCAAGTGGCATAGTAGTTGGAGTAGTATTGAACCAAGAGAATAGGCCAGTAGCATTCTATAGTGAGAAGTTGAATGAGGATAAGAAGAGGTATTCTTCTTATGACCTAGAGTTATATGCATTGGTATAGTCATTAAGGAAATGGAGGCATTACCATTTGCCAAAAGAATTTTTGGTATATACTGATAACAAAGCTTTGAGTTTCATCAATTCTCAGGAGAAGTTGAGCAATAGACATCTCAAGTGGATGGAATATTTACAAGCCTATACTTTCACTATAAAACATAAGAAGGGACAGTTGAACAAGGTGGTTGATGCCTTGAGTAGGAGACTTTTGACAGTCCAGGAGGTACAACTTTAGCATAGGCATAGAGAGCTTCAAAGAGCTTTATGAAGGGGATGAGGACTTCTCAGAAGCATACAAGGTGTGTAAGGAGTTTAAGAACCATTTCCATGGTCAATTTGCAAACTATAATATTCAGAATGATCTCTTGTTTAGCGGAGGACAATTATGTGTTCCTAAGGGATCTATGAGGGAGAATGTGATACAAGATAAGAAAAATGAGAGCTTGAGTGGGAACTTTGGCCTAAACAAAACACTATAACTAGTACAAAGGTTCTATTATTGGCCTAGGATGCATAAGGACATTAGGAAGTATGTGGAACAATGTTTGGTTTGCCAAAAAGCCAAAGGTACCTCATCAAATGCAAGTTTGTATCAACCTTTGCCCATTCCTAGTAGGCCTTGGGAATGCATCAGCATGGACTTTATAGTTGGTTTTCCTAGGACCAAGACTGGTTTAGATAGTATATTTGTGGTTGCTGATAGGTTTAGCAAGATGAGCCACTTCATTGCTTGCAAAACTACACATGATGCTAGTCATATTGTACATTTGTTCTTTAAAGAGGTGGTATGAATTAATGGCTTACCCCTAAGCATAGTATCTGACAGAGATGTGAAATTTATGGGCCATTTTTGGAAGACCCTATGGAAAAGGTTAGGCACTAATATTTCATTTGGATCAGCCTACCATCCCCAAACTGATGGTCAGACTGAGGTCATTAATAGGGTGCTAGGTAATCTCCTTAGGTGTTTGAAAAAGGAGTATGGAGTGATGTGGGATCAACTGTTACCACAGGCAGAGTATGCCTACAATGATAGTGTTAACAGGACAAATGTGAAGAGCCCCTTTGAAATAGTTTATGGGCTACATCCTAGAGGTGTGTGTGAGTTAAGACACTTGGAAAATGAAGAGGGGAGGAGTGGATATGCAAAAGACTTCACTCAATCCATGAAGGAGGTTCATGACCAAGTGAAGAAGCAGCTCCAAGAGGCTACACAAAAGTTGATAGACAAAGTTGATGAAAGAAGGAAGGACATTCAGTTTGCTGTGGGAGATCTTGTGATGGTACATCTCAGCAAGTCTAGGTTGCAGAAGGGAATCCCCACCAAACTACAGATGAGAAGGATAGGCCCTTGCAAAATCTAGCAAAGTATGGCCAAAATGCCTATAAGATAGACTTACCGTCAGACTTGGTTATGTCTCCTATATTTAATGTGCAAGATTTGGTATAGTACAAAGGGCCTACACCAGCACACTCTGAGTCACAGTCAGACAATGGAGGCATCATCAAAGATGTTCAAATTTCCAACACACCTAAACCGGTGGCAGTGAAGATTTTAGACTCTAGAGTGAGTAAAAAGACCAGGAAAGGAACCCGCATGGAACATTTGATTCAGTGGAAAGGTAAATCAGAGGTTGAAGCTACTTGGGTAGCTGAGAATGAATTCAAGAAGCATAGAGTTTATCCTAAACTCTTGTCACCAGAGGTGACTTAAGTTCTTAGCCTTGGTAGCATGGTGCAAGAGCACCCCTAGGAAGCAAGTTGGCTATCCCATTTTGGTGTGAAAGACCCTCTTATAGGTAAACATAAATACATAAGGTCATGTGGACCAAGTGTGGTGAGAGTGAGTCTAGAATTAGTGGTTCTTTCTGGGCTAAAGGCTCCAAATTAGCTTAATTAAGGCACTGTACTTGATGATGTCATCAAGTGGTAGGATGTTGTCTTTAATGTTTTTAGGGTCCTTTGGTTCCCTAGGAGGTCTAACTGAGGTTAGATAGGTTAGATTGGGATTAAAACACCTCAAAGGTGAAAAGATGTAAAAATGTTGCAAATGTTGCTCGAGCAACATTTGCAACTTTTCAAAAGTTGTTGTCAACAAATGTAAGCCTTAAGGTTTTCAGCCTTAGTAAGGTTTAGGGCTTCCTAAAAGATCTAAACATGTGACGTGAGAGTATTTAAGGTAAGAGAACCCTAATTTTTAGGGTTGGTGGTCATTTGTACGGCCTGATATACTGAAACAAAGAGGTTTTTCTATGAACAGTGTTGGAGTTTTGAATACCAGTGAATCAATAAGATTTGAATGGATTAATTTAGGCACTTTAACACTTGGATTTCATTGTTTAGTATGTGTTAGTGTGTTTCCATCTTTTAGTTTTTTTCTTAGTCTAGGTTTTTAAGCATTTTGTAAATTCTTCTTGCTTGTATAGTTTCTTGTCCTGTTTTGACAGTGTTTGAAAGATGTCGACCTAGCTCCATTTCCCATCGTAGTTCTTGTACGGACTTTTGGGGATAGAGACTAGGGTCAGTGTGCTAAAATTTTCCACAAAGATGGGCCCTGCAAGTGCATGTTGTGATTTATGGGGTCTTGCCCTAGGCAAGCTGTGAATGAAGCTCGGCTAGGAAGACCAAGTGAAAGATTAGAGAAATTGTAGGAAGGTTTTTGTCATGAGCCAAGAAGGCCATTAATGTATTTTTTGATGATCTATGGGTACTCAAGAACAAGGAGGAGTGCCCAAGAAATCTATTTTCCAATTTTTGAGGCTAGAAACTAAAGACTGGTCTAAAACCAAGAAGCCCTAAATCCCAAACAGGGTGTATAGACAGAGTTGAAGGATAAAACCAAGAAAATCTTGGAGGTCTAGTGGCATATGTTTGAACTTCCAAAACATATTTGGGGATTCTTTGAGAAGATTTGACTGAACTTGAGATTCCTAAGTTTTAGGAGGCCTAAATGGGGCAAAAGGGCTACAAGGCCTAAAACCTAGGAACCTAGTTAGCGATGGTTAAAAGATCAAACTTGGAAAACAAAGGTGCATGTTAGGAGCCTAGATGATAGTTAATGAAATCCCTTAGCCTACTGCAAATCAAACTAATGGTTAGGGCTTAGGGAACATGGATTAAGAGTAATCCTTTAGAAGACAAAAGTGGGTAACCTAAGAAGATAGGAAGATTCTTGGAAGAGGGAGAGAATTGGTTCTTTCCAAGTGAGTGGGGGTGGATTGAGGAAGCCCTAAGAGGTCCTAACAGATACCTAAGAATAGTTATAAGAAATTCAAGAAGAATTAAGGAGTCTCCCTATCATGAATATTTTCACATGTTTAAGATCTACAAAGCCAGAGTGGAGAAGGGGACCAGTAAGACCCTGAAATGCCTTATATATAACAGAGGAGGTGAGTTTACTTCACATTAATTTAATGCATATTATGAGGAATATGGAATTCAAAGATAGTTGTAAGCTCCTAGAACACCTCAACATAATGGTATTGCTAAAAGAAGAAACAAGTCTATCATTGATTTTGGTAAGCCATTAATGATTCAGAAGGGTGTTGCACAAATAATTTGGAGAGAAGCAGTGAGCACTATGATTTAAACATTGAATAGAGTTTAGTTAAAGAAAGGTACAAAAAAAACTCCCTATGATTTGTGGCATGGTCGATCACTTTGTGTAAGTTATTTCAAATTTTTTGGGAGTAGATGCTACATAAAGAGAGATGAAAATACATGTAAGATTAACCCAAGAAGTGATGATGAGATATTCTTAGGATATTCCACAAAGAGAAAAGCATACAAGTGCTTGAACAAGATAACAAATAAGATAGTGGAAAGTGCCAGTGTAAGAGTAGATGAGTTTTCTAAGAAAAATGATGAATATAGCAAGAAAGGAACCAAAAAAATATCAAGGGTTTTTATATGTACAACCGGTGGAGCATGATATTACAAAATAATCGATTGAGAGATAGGTCAATGAATAGGAACCGATACAAGCAATTGAATAAACTCCTAGAATTGAACCTGTATTGCCAAGCTATGTAAAGTTAAATCATTCCCCTAATCAAATTAATGGTGATAGAAATATAGGTGCGTTAACAAGAAAGAAGGTGAGAGAAGGTACATATTTTCTATCTGAATTTGAGCCTAAAATAGTGAAAGATGCATTGAAAGATGAAGATTGGGTGAAAGCTATGGAAGAAGGATTGGAGCAAATTGAGAATAAAAAAACTTGGACGTTAGTGCCCAAACTGGTGGACAAGAATGTGATCAGTATGAAGTCAATTTTCAAAAACAAGATGAATGAGATAGGTGAAGTGGTGAGGAACCGGGAAAGATAGGAAATAATTATTGAATGCAAACATGTAACTCCAAGGGATATTTATCCTTTTCTCCTTAAGCATTAACCTTTAGACTTTTAAAATTTAAAACAATGGTAGTAACATGTAGATAAAAACTAGCTTATCTAGTACTGACCACACCCTATAAAATGATTTCAACACTACTGGAATTTTGGTTACAACAATTCCAACTTTACACTCAAAGGATCTCAACAACAAAATGCATCATTTTGTACCCTGACTAATAAGAGAACCTTTGTAAATCCTATTTGTATATTTCATTTCTTCATTGGGATAACTAGACATTAATTTTGCTTGCACACACATGGTCAAACTAATTTGACCTTGGTAACCTGACACATTTTACACTTATATGGTGATACATGTCACCATTGGATAGGTTTGACTAGCCATAGATCATGTTATAAATACATACTCGTATACCCTGTTGGTTCGTTGAAAGATTCAACAATCCTTGATAGCCCTCATGGGAATGTAGGGCTTTAGATATCTTCATTGTAACAAACCCCATGTTTTTTTTCTTGTTTAAATAGTTCTACTTTCCTCTCGCAAGAACCTGGGGTAACTACCTTCCTTTGTAGCTTTGGAAAATGGGAACCCCATTCCTTTATGACTATCTTTGCATCCCTCAAGAAAATCATGTGAAATGATAGGGTCCACATTGTATTGTAGGCTTCCAATATCATACCTCGCTGGTCTACTAAAAATCTACCTCAATTTGCCTTGTGCACTGTATAAACTTGGGGTTCATTCTCCTTCACCTTATCAGGATAATGTTGCTACCACCCCTTTCTTTTGCACCAATTATGGTCTCCTTTGAACAATCACACCAGAAAGTCGGGGCTCATTTGTCTTCCTTTTGCCCACTGCGCTTTGTCATACTCTACGCCTCCGTGAACCATTCTCACCATTCAAACATGTCCCAATGTAAACCTAGGGAAAATTAATACCATACTAAATGTATGACCTTGCTTTTCCACTGCTTGTTTTGAAACATTGTCAATAACCCTACAGGAACATGAGGTAGATCCTAACTACCGAAGGAAATACAAACTCTTATAGACCTAGTGAGATTAGAAAAGTGGACCAAGGGGGAAGGGGGGATAATCACAAATAACTTAAAATGAAAATTTTCCACCCTTTAGAATTGGCCCAAGGAAACCAATTCCATCCTTTAACACATTTTTTGTCTCGAGACATTTTGCACGTTCTCATCACAAAATGGGCTAAAATTTATCAGTCCTAATAGAACAAAAAGTATCATGTAACCATAATAACTGAATGTATCATGTAACCAAAACATATTATAAATAAATGATCATGAAATGAGCATATCCAAATGTGAGCAAATCCAAATGATCCAAATAATGAGTATCTAAATGAGTGCAACCAAATGATCATAACGAGTATCCAAATGAGTATAATCAATTGATCCTGTATAGTTCAATGTATTCAAATGTTCATAGGAATAATAACCAATTCGTGTGTTTGGAATCAAGGACAACATAAGGAGAGGAGCAATAAGATTAATGTTTGGAACATATGTAGTCATGAGAGGTAGAACATAAGTAAAAACACTAGGTAATATTGTAAGAATATAAATAAAAGTCTCAATACTAGTGGTATGTGTAGACTATGATTTTGAACCTGTTACCTGTCTTGAAAGGCTGAAACATTCAAACATTAGACTAATCTAACATGTTCATGAACTAAAAAATAGCATAAGACATGAAAACAAAACCAAAGCCACCTCAAGATTGTTGCTAAAAAAACAAGTGCTATAGAGCAAATGTTTGATTCGCTTCAATTAGAGGGATGTGGGTGTGCTCTTTAAGCACTTGGAGCATATTCTAATGCATACTAAGATTGATTTTAGACCAAATATAGGTGTGATATGATGCTATATGCTATGCTAAACAATGAAAGAAACTATATTAATCCATTATTGCTAAGCTATGATGTTCTTTAAGAAAGCTTGAAGATGATAAAAAGAAACTAACAATTAGTATTGCTTATGCTAAGTCTAGAGCTAAATGGACATGATAACAATGCATAAAATGAAAGGTGAATGGATATTTTGCTCTTGGAAATGAGGACTATTTATAGACTTTTGGGAGGATGAATGAGTGGCTAGGATCAAAATCCTTAAGAGAGGCCAAGATTCATTCAAAGGGGAGCACATGGATTGTGCTAGTTCAAGGCCACCTCCTTGTGACAAGTGTCACAAGGGCATTGGGTTGAAAGATGGGAGGAATGTGCACAATTTGGGAAATGTGCCTAAGGTCAAAGGGTGTAAGAAAGGGGTGAGGGGCTTCTTAAATGCATCATAAATGCATGTAAGAGGGATAAGGAGGCTTTAAATGCATCATAAATGCATGTAAGAGAAGCCTCTAGAAGTTTGTTGACTTTGGTTAAAGTTTAGGAGTTGGCTAATCTTGGTTAGGGAATGTGACAAGGTTAGGGAGGTGATTAGGATTAGGATTAGGATTAGGACTTTTTAGAAGAGTCTAACACTTCCTTAGGATAAATAAGGATTTTTAGGAAATAGATAAAGATTTATTTATTTCCATGGGTTTAGGTTTGAGAAAATTTATTAAAATAAATTTAATAAACATAAGGATTAAATATTTAATCTTAATTAAATATTTTGAGTTGGGGTTAGGGTTAGAAAATGATGGGATTAGCCTTTAATCATAATTAAAGAGGGTTTTAGAAGATTTTGGAAGAGGTTAGTGGTTTTAGGAAAAAAAGGCCAACTTTTGGTCAAAAAATAAATTAATTATTTTTTGGGGGATTTTTGGTCAATTTATTAATTAAAATAATTAATAAATAGGGGATTAATGTTTAAATAAGATTTAAACATTTTTGGGAGGGATTTTTTAATTAAATATTTTTAATTAAGAAAAAGGGATTTAATGACATAAAAATAAATTAATTAATTAAATAATTAATTAATTAATAAATGATGATGTCATCAGGGATTTTTCAAAAAATAAAAATACTTTATTTTCTAGAGGATTTTTAGGTGTCTACATTTTGCCCCTCTTTGATGCGATGCCGCAAGTGGCATGGCTTCAAAGACAAGAAAATAAGATGCCCAAGGCTAGAATTTAGAGGAATAAGGGATTGTGCCCCCTCGAAAAAATAACGCAAGGAGTAAACATTGTGGAATTTTCTCGAAAGGAAATAGAGAAGGAACGATCGAGGAAGCAGGGGAGAGAAATTACCAAGCTTCCAAGAGCAAAGATGGGTGAATGCAAGATGAGAGGGAATGCAAAATGCAGGATGCAGCTACATGAGGATGCAAGAGTAATCTATATGATGCAGGATGCAGGGGAGATGGGGAAGCTCCAAGTGCAAATGTGGAGAGCACAACCTAGTTTAATATAGCAATGCTAGAGACCTGCCAAGGATACTGGGATCACGAGGCCTTGTCACCAGCGTTGCATAGGACTGACACTAAAAAGACACGCAGGGTTGCCCCAGCATCACGCATGAACCCAAGAGGAAGCATGGTGGAAACGATGCTGAAGAAACCACAAACACACAACTGACTCACAGGCAGAAGTAAAAGATCAAAAGACCTTGCCCCAGATTATCCTCATTCGCAGCACACCATGATATAAAGGATCATGGTGACGTTGAGCAGAGAACAATGAGAAGCTGTAAAAGATTAACAAGACCCAAAGGACAAAATCCAAGGTCAAAATGAAAACTCCAAAAAGACATCCTTTGCCAAGGAGAGAGATTTGATTTGACTGATTTGATGGGGGGAAGATTAGATCGGATAGGAGGAAGGATACATCCTCAAGGACCCGCTGATTGATGAGAGAATGAGTGGTGTTGTTCGCTGGCAAATGATGAAGTCAAAGAATAATCACGGTGATCAAGAATAGTCGACAATTGAGGTTGTTGAAGTACAAGGCTGGGTAGGACAAAGTGTGCTGATCAAAATGCTGCTGCAAGACTGACAAGGACTGATGTACAACGGACGGGAAAAGATATACAATGGATATGTACAAAAGCTCAGGATTGGGGATAGGAAGATCTCGCTATACAGGATAGAGTACAAGATATATGCAAGATATGGTACAAGATATGTGCAAGAGGGATTATGGTGTTGCTGAAGGTTGATGGAAAAAGGAATGCTGGGGGATGGTGGATGGGGATGGGAATGGGAGAAAAAGGACTGAGATGGTGGGATGGGGGATGGGAGTTTGATAGATAATGACTCGGTCCACTATGTATGGTGCCTGAGTGCCAGGTTTTCACCAACATACTTGTCCAAGGCGCCTGAATTGCCAAGTTTTCACCATTGGATGATTTTTTTCTTTTCTTTTTTCCTTTTTTGCTTTTTTTTGCTTTTTTTAATTATTTTTTTGATTTTTTTGACTTTTTGCTTCTTTTTCCAATTTTTATGGATTTTCTGAATATGTAGGATCTGGTTCAGGCATAGAACCTCTTCAAATGTATGATGTTGATTGGATCATTCAAAGGCTCTCCTTCTGGTGTAGATAGCTGATAAGCTCCGGAGCTGAAGCATGAGGTGACCACATAGGGGTCCAGCCAAGTAGGCTCAAACTTGCCTTTCTTTTCACGATTTGCTTAGACCTTCTGATTTTCTTTGAGAACCATGTCACCAACTTGGAACTGTCTAGGATGGACCTTCTTGTTATAACTCCTTTTGAGTCGATTCTGGTATGCAACCAGGTGATCGTAGGCTTGCTGTCTCTTTTCATCTAGCAGATCTAGCTGTGTGAGCCGGACCACACGATAGTCTTCATCAGTTGTATAGTTCTTCATGGAGACTCGCAATGATGGGAGCTTGACCTCGATCGGTAGAACGGTGTCAGCACCATATACAAGGGAATATGGGGTGGTGCCTGTGGGAGTGCGATAGGAAGTGCGGTAGGCCCAAAGGGTAGGATTGATTTGGAGGTGCCAGTCACGACCAGAATCATTGACAACCTTCTTGAGGATTTTCAAAAGAGTTTTGTTGGTTGCCTCAGCTTGGCCATTTCCTTGAGGGAAATATGGACTGGAGAAACGGTGATGGATGTGGAGTCTGGCACACAGATCATCCACATGCTAGTTTTCAAAAGGTGTGCCATGGTTTGTGAAAATGGTAGATGGTATGCCGAAGTGGCAGATGATGTGGTAAAGGATGAACTTGGATATTTGGATGCCAGTAGTTAGGGTGAGCGGAATCGCTTCAACCCATTTGGTAAAGTACTCTATGGCTGTTATGATATACTTGTGTCCATCCGAAGAGAGGGGGGTGATCAAGCCAACGAGGTCGAGGCCCCAACATGAAAAAGGCCATGGTGGTGCAATAGGCTGTAGATCCTGTGCTGGTGCATGTATCAAATTGGCATGCTGTTGACATGGGAGAGATTTCTTGACAAATTCACACGCATCATGTTCCATTGTTGGCCAATAATATCCAACTCTAAGCAGCTTCCTTGCTAGAACCATGCCACTCGTGTGGGCACCGCAAATTCCAGTGTGAACTTCTTGTAAGGCCAGGACGGCCTCATTTGAATCTAAACATCTAGATAGGACATTGTGATACCTGCGACGATATAGGGTGTTGGCTATAAGAGTGTAGCGGGAAGCTCTGTGAATAAGGTTTTGGCGTTGGTTATTGGTTAGATGGAGAGATATGATACCATTTTTTAGATATGCATGGATGTCGTGGTACCATGGGGATTGAGGACCAACCAAGACACATACCATTTCTGCATCAGCGTTCTCATAAGCTGGCGTATGTAGCTACTTGACTAGGAATTCATACTGTGATGCGTCGCATGGGATTTCTAACAAGGATCCAATGGTTGCCATTGCGTCCACTGCTTTGTTCTGAAGTCTTGGGATCTATGTGAACTGTAGATGTAGGAAATG
This sequence comes from Chamaecyparis obtusa, assembly GCA_027943335.1. Taxonomy (NCBI): domain Eukaryota; kingdom Viridiplantae; phylum Streptophyta; class Pinopsida; order Cupressales; family Cupressaceae; genus Chamaecyparis; species Chamaecyparis obtusa. Next base: position 2,382,732 of record BSBK01000490.1, on the reverse strand, counting down.
CTCTTGCAGTTTGTCCACCAGCTCTTTGTAAGGTAGCAACTTGTCATCCTTTGTCTGATATTCATCTAGGACTTGTTTGATAATCAGCTGTGAATCTCCAAATACTTGTAATTCTATGATATTCCACTGAATGGTTGTTCTGAGACCTAAGATGAGTGCCTCATATTCTGCAATGTTGTTGGTACATGGGAATCCCAATTTGAATGATTTTGGGATGTAGTCACCTTGAGGTGTGATGAATAGGATTCCTGCCCCTGATCCATGTGATGTGTAGGAGCCATCAAAGTATAGTTTCCACATGGGCTGCTCTTCAATCATGCATAAGTGTTCATCAAGGAATTCTATGATTAGTGGATAGGCATCCACCAGTGGTGCTTCTGCTAGTTGATCGGCAATGACTTGCCCTTTGATTGCTTTACGATCAATATACTGGATGTCAAACTCACTGAGTATCATGACCCATTTTGCCATATGGACTGTGAGAGTTGTCTTTGATAGTAGATATTTGAGGGGGTCCACCTTTGAAATGAGCTTGATTGTGTGACTGAGCATGTAATGTCTAAGCTTTTGAGTGGTAAAGACCACTGCAAGGCATGCTTTTTCCATAGGTGAATAATTAAGCTCATATCCGACAAGAGTGCGACTGATGTAATAGATGGCTCTCTCCTTGTTGTCATCATCATGCTGAGCTAAGAGTGCCCCCAGTGCTGTAGTGGTTGCCGAGATGTAGAGTATGAGAGGGCATCCTGGAATTGGTGGTACTAGGATTGGAGAATTGGCAAGATACTCCTTGAGCTTATCAAAGCTTCTTTGACATATGGGATCCCATTTGAAGCTTGTGTCTTTGCATAGGAGATGCGTAAAAGGTTGGCACTTGTCTGCTAATTGAGAAATGAACCGACACACTGATTGAAGCTTTCCTTGTAGGCTTCTGAGCTATTTGAGTGTTCTTGGTGGAGGCATCTTTGTTATTGCTTTGACCTTCTTGGGGTCTATCTCTATGCCTCGTCGCGATACTATGAAACCTAGGAGCTTTCCAGATGTAACACCAAAGACACATTTCTTTGGATTGAGCTGTAACCCATAGTGCTGCAGGCGATCAAACACACTCTCAAGAATGTCAAGGTGTCCATGGCGTGTCTTTGATTTTGCAAGAATATCATCCACATAGTCCTCTAGGATCTTGTGGATCATGTGATGGAAGATTGCTGTCATCGCTCTTTGATATGTGGCTCCTGCATTCTTTAACCCGAATGGCATCATGTTGTAGCAGAAGGTGCCCCATGGAGTGGTGAATGTTGTTTTATGTTGATCTGCTTCTGTTATACGAATCTGATTGTAGCCTGAAAATCCATCCATTAGTGACAACATTTCATGGCCCGCTGTAAGGTCTACGATCATGTCTATGTTAGGTAGCGGGAAATCATCTTTAGGACATGCCTTGTTCAAGTCCCTAAAATCTATGCATATTCTGATGTCGCCAGAAGGCTTTGTGACTGGCACCATGTTAGAGATCCATTCTGAGTAGTCGATTGCTCTGATGATTTTTGCTTGAAGGAGCTTCTCAAGCTCTGCTTTAACTAGTAATGCTACCTTTGGATGCATTTTCCTTAGCTTCTGCTTCACTGGCTTGACGTTTGGATCTACTGATAGATGATGAACAACAAGGTTTGGATCAAGCCTAGGCATGTGGGCATATGACCATGCAAAGTTGATAACTGATTCCTTGAGCAAGGTGCTGAGAGCCATTTCTTCTCCTTCTATTAGGTTGACTGCAATGTAGGTGATCCTTGGACATTCTTCTGTTCCCAAGTTGATTGGCTTGGTTTCCTCTATGATGATCGGCGACTGCTCTGGTCTATAATCTTGGATAGGGGGAAGAGGCAAGGCTTCATCTTCTAGTGCCTGAATTGCCAGGTTTTCGCTAGAAGATACGCCCTTTGTTTTTACTATTTTGGAATCAGAATGTGCCCCAGAAGGGTTTTCACATAAAGACTCATGATGTTCTTTTGCTTTATCATTTTTGTGACTAAAGCTTGCCTCTTCCCCAAAATATCCTTTTGGGTGAAGCGTATAAACAGATGTCGATGTTGGATCCTGGTTGACTGCTGGATCTGATGCCCCCATGAATTCTAGGAGTGCTTGTGCGCTTTGGAACTCGTCGATGTGTGCGATGCTTGGTTGGTCCCAAGTTATGAGTTCAGGGTGTGTGAGGGGAAGGTCTATGAGGTTGATGGATAGTTGTTGGAGGATAGAAGTCCCCAGGAGGGTGTCGTCGGCAAAGATATCATCGTAGGATGGGATGTCTTTCTCTTCGGGGATGTCTTCGATTTCCACGAGGTCATCCTGGCTATTCAAGAAGTTAACGCTCGTCATGTTGGTGCCCTTAGTTGCGGTATTGGGCTCTTGTTCAGGCAGGCGAGGGATATTAAAGCCAAGTCCTCGATGTTCAAGATTTTGTGATGGTGTGATAGGAAATAGATTTCCATCTTCTTGTGGTCCTAGACCACCGCCCTGATAGTTATATTGTTCTGTGACATTCTTGTATGGGATTGGATATTTCTCTTTGAAGTACTCAAGAAGTTGCGTGTCACAGGATGGGGGATCTTTGTACAACCATCTGTTGATATCCGGCTCCATTTCTTTGCTATTTATGTTGCCATGGGATTCAAAAGTCATAGATCCAATTTTCTTGATTTCATGATGCTCTTCAATAGGCTTGCTTTGGTGATCTGGGCGCCCTTGAGTATGTGGATCAAGCGAAAGGGCCCCTATGGCAAATGCATCATGTAGGCTATATTCACCACAACCCTGGTTATTGATCTTGATGGAAGAGAGGGTGGAGGTGAGAATGGTTTCTGGATCGCAATGGGATTGGGATGAGCTGGCAATAGAAGTACCAATGTCAGTTCTAGGACAATGAGTGGAGTGAGGGAATGATGCTTCCATCGCACGACAGTATGCGAAGGGTTGGGGGTCAGCATGGATGGTAACCTCAGTGCCTTGATGCGGAAATTTGATGCACTGATGGTAAGTAGATGGTACAGCCTTAATGGAATGAATCCACGGTCGGCCTAGGAGGATATTAAATGGTAGGTCAAGATCAACAACATGGTAGATAGTATCTTGTGTTGCTGGGATCAGCTGAATGGGCAAAGTAATGGTACCTTCTAAGGTACGCTCCAAGTTATCATAGGCTTTGATAGTGATCACTTCATGTGCTATATCGGCCTGGGTGAACCCAATCTGCTGAATGAATTTTAAAGTACATAAGTTTAGAGCTGAGCCATTATCTATTAAGACTCGTTTGATGGCAAAGTCTCTGACCATGACGGCAATGCGGAGAGGAAGAGTATGGTCAGGAGCGACATCTGGTATATCAGATTCTTTGAAGGATAACGCACACGCTGCTGATAGGTGTCCCACAAGAATTTCAAACTGAGTTGTGTTAATGTCCGTGGGGACATGGCCTTCTTTTAGAGCTTTGTCCAGGATCTCCTGATGGATGGGTGATGTGCGGAGCAAATCCAAGATAGATATTTGGGCTGGCATGTTCCCAAGATGCTCTATGATATTGTATTGTGCACTTGGTGCATTATGTTGTGTTGCGCATGCATTTGATGTTGGCCTGGTGTTAGACTGTGCTGTGGATGCAGTAGATGTTGGCCTTGGAGGAGCAGCTGATCTCAGAGGAGCACTGACAACAGTTATCCTACTACTGCGGGTAGTTGCAGCACATTGTCGATCCGGCCCTCTGACATGGATGGTATTGATGGTGGGCTCATCTTGAATGGGCTCAACTTGAGTTATGCATCTGACATACTTGTCATAGTTGATGTAGGCCGCTGTGTGATCTTCTTGATTGCCTTTGCCATGATTTTGGGGCTGATTGGCGTTGGCTTGATTCTTCCCGGTATTGTGTTGAGGGAACACATTTTGATATATTTGTAAATTGGCATTTGGTGAGGCTTGAGCAGGTGTATCTACTTGAATCTCTTTTTGATCAATGAGATCTTGGATATAGTTCTTGAGTCTCATACACTTCAGGGTAGTGTGTCCTTTCACACGATGGTAATCACAGTATTCATGTTCTTTATACCAATCAGACTTTGGTGCGTTGTCATCCTTCTGTGGGATGGGCGGATATGTGATCATATTTGCCTTGGCTAGCCGATAAAAGATCTGATCCAAAGGCTCACCCAAAGGTGTGAAAGTCCTCTTTGGATTGTTCTAATTGTTGGGCTTGTTCTACCTTGGGGCAACATTAACTGCGTTAACAGGATTGCCTTGACGTGCTGGCTGTTGCTATTGGTATTGCTGCCGATACTGTTGCACAGGTGGTTGATGAGCTTGAGGAGGCTACTGATAAATAGGCGCTTGATATGCGGGAGCTGGTGGTTGCTGATAGATGGGCGCTTGTGGCGGTTGGTATGTTTGAGCTGGTGTAGGACTAGCCACAATGAATTGTACATTCTTAGTGTCAGTGGCTCCATCTGTAACAACATTCTTGTTACGATTCCAGTAACGAAATTTATCATTGTTGGGTTTGTTCTTGGAATCATCCTTGAAGTGACGAATAGTGCCTTCGTCTAGGAGAGCTTTCTTGATGCCTATGCCTTTGCTATTGATGTCTTGGTATGTTTGGAGACAGTTCATTCGCATGTGATGGGATAGCTTTGGATGCAGGTTATCAATGAAGATCTTTGTTAGATGCTTCTCTGGCAGCTGATATGATAACCTGGTTGTAAGATTCTGCCATCTTTGCAAGTATTCTGCAAGGCTTTCTCCGTCTTTCTACTTTGAGTTGCATAGGTCTAGCAAGGACAACTCATTCTCCACATTATGGGCATAGTGTGTGATGAACTTCTCAGAGAGTTCAGCAAAAGTTTTTATTGTCCCATGTGGTATTTTGTAAAACCACTCAAGAGCAGTTCCTCCCAAGCTTTTGGGAAACAGGCGCAGGAGATAGTTATCACTGTAAGCTACTTCTTGGAACGCCATGTAGAACTCTTTGATATGGTTTACTGGATCTCCTTTCCCCCGATACTTGTCGAACTTGGGCATCTCAAAATGCTTGGGGAAAGGGATAGTTGCTATGGACCGATCGAAGGGATATGAGCACACCTCTTCGAACTTGTATGTTTTATTCTCTGTTCCACTTTGTAGCTCTTTTAGAGCATTTTTTATTGCTTCCCACTCAGCATTGAGTGGCAAGGGAACTGGGACTTCTGCTTGTGATGGAAGCTGTGGAACTGGATATGGCGCTTGTTGTGGATAAATGGGTTGGAACTGATTTTGGGGCAATGGTTGCTGGGGATATTGCTGGTGTGGCATAGGGGGATATTGTGGTAAATGATGTAGAACCGCTTGATGTTGTTGGGCTACTTGCTGTTGTTGAACTGATGGTTGTTGTGGGACTGCTTGCTGATATTGGACATTTGGAACTTGCTATTGTAACTGATGGGTGGGAACTTGTTGCTGGGGGATGATAGGGATTTGTTGCTGGGGCTGATAGCAAAGGACTTGCTGTTGTTGAGGAATGATGGGTGTTTGCTGAAAGGGGACATGTGGTTGTTGTGGGGGAGGCTGTTGGAACGATGCTGCTTGCGGGTATGATGGTGGTAGTTGCTGAGGTTGGCTTTGGGTTTGGCTGATATAAGCTGGGTGCATGCCTGCGTTACTTAGAGGTGGAACAGATGTGGGGAAGCTAGAAGTAATGGGTGATGGGGTAAGATAGCTGGGGAAAGTTGGCTGTTGAGGTGGTGGAACTTGCTGGAAGGTATTTGGAATTTGGGACGAATAGCTTGAAGTCGGCGGTGGTTGGGGTAGTTGCTGCTGTGCTGCTTGGGCGAAGGCGGTTTGTTGACTTGCAACCATAGATGTAGGGGATTGAGATGGGATCCCCCATGCCTTCATTTCTTCTTATGTAAGGCCCCACTGAGAGCTTGTGTTAGGGTGCACTGCAATGGATGATGAAATGGTAGGAGCAACGGGAGCTTGGGACAGGAATGATGGTTGAGAGAAAGGAGCTTGTTGAGGTTGTGGTTGACCGGATGCTTGTGAGGAGGAAAATTAAGGAAACACCCAAGAGAAAGATGAGGTTAGAATGGGAAGTGATTGCGCTAACCCCAAAGAAGAAGGTACAGGTGCTTGGGGGGTGAAGGGTGACGGTGCTCCTTTGATGGTGAAAGGCATTGCTTGACTTGCGGATGGTGGCAAAGTTTTTGGTGTAAAAGCTTGCGTGAGAGGTGGAAGCTGACTTTGGGTTAAGCGTTGGATTTGGGCTTGGGCAGCCATAGCAGATGATGAAGCAAAAGGGGTAGGAGATGGAGTGGATGGCGCTGCAGCTTGTGTTGCGAGACTGGCGAGGCTTTCTTGCAAGAAAAGGGGAATGGTGGAAAGCTCTTGGGGTGTTTGCATGATAGGATCGGGGAATGATTGGACAAACAAAGAATATGCTTGTGCTGGAACTTGGATAGTATTGATGGGGATGCGTGGATAGAGAGATGGTGGGATGGAGGTACTTTCTGGCAGATAGTGGGCAAACGTGCTTTGCTGATGTTGCGGTACAAGGGCATTGGTCGCTGGTGGGCTTTCTGGAGGACTTGCAAATGCCTGGATTGCCAACGGGGATGAAGGGATGTTTGGATCTTCACATGGGTTACTGGCTTGGATCTGGGGATTGTAGGTCATCATGGCGTTGGTGAAAAGGTTGGGATCGGATGAGGTTGTTGGTGGATAAGGATTCATGCTTCTTCTTTTTCGAGATCTGGTCTCAACAGGCATGGAGATGCAAGTGCTAAATGGATGCAAGATGTTTGGCTAAAAGATGTTGATGGATGCAAAGTTGATGAACTTCTAAAGATGATGACTTTCTAGAATGCAATGCAAGGATGGATGAACTGCTCGGATTTGGATCAAGGATGGTGGAAGATTGGTGGGAGATGGTGGAAAATTGGTAAAAAAGCTTGGTGATGATGGAGGATTGGTGGGATGCTCTGATTTGGGTCAAGATTGGGTGGAGGATTGGTGGGATGCTGGTGGAAGATTACTAAGTGTCAACAATGAGTTGTTATTTTTCCCTGATGGAGGATCAGTGATAGGACTTGGGCCAACCTAGGATAGACTGATGATCTTTGGTTAACTGGATGCTTATCAATACAAGCCAATCTCTTGCTCGAGATGATGAGGCTGTGCAAGGACAAGTTGGATTTCCTTTAGACAATGCTCTGTCAAAAAGGGGATGCTTTCTGATTTAGGATAAGGGATGGAAACAACTCAAAGGTTTTGAACACTAAGTGTTTGTGGATTTTGGATCTCTGGATTTTGGTACAAAAGATGGTGGGTTCTGATTTAGATGATGGATGCTAGATTTGGATGAAGGATATGGGATTCTGATGGTGGATTGCTGATGAAAAGATGGTGGAGGATAATGGAACAATGCTCTTTCTAAGAGGATGATGCAGATGCGACTGGGATGGATGATCTATGACACTGCTAGGAGGATGATGGTGCATGCAACTAAGAAGGATTTCTAGGATGTAACTAAGGTTTGGTGATGACGCAAGGATGAAACTAGGATGAAGCTAGGATGACGGACTGCCGAGATAAGATTGTGAGATCTGAAGGTAGAATGGACATGTTATGAATCCAGCTAATCTTCTCTTTCAAGGTTGATGTAGCGATGGTTTACTCGAAAATGGTAGGCAAACTGTTTGACTCTTGCATTATAGCCAATATTATCAAGTCTTTCTTGATATTTTTCTTCTGCTTGGGTTGCTTGGACAAAGGATTGATGGCTTTTAAGGTTCCTCTCTGCAACTTTCTTCTCTTGATAATCTTTGGATTTGGGCAACTTGGCTTTTGGATGTTTGATCAAATTGGGCATATCTTTGAAAAATTCTGATAGGTTTGAGAACAAAAGGCTCTTTGGATATCTGATTTCTGCAAGATTTCCTGAATATCAATTTTGTTGATTGGTTTGATTTTCTCAAGTGGCAAAGGATAAATTAAAAAGACTTCTGACAAGGCAATCTCTGCAAAGGGCAAAGCAACCTTGTGGGATACAAACAAGATGACTGACTCTGATAAAGCTTTGAAAGTGTATGTTTCAACAAGTGTTTTCACGGAGTCTTTGACTGTCAAGCACTTCAAATAGATCTACCTAAGGAAGGTGAGTATCAAAATCGCTTGCCCACAACTTGGTATCCCCCAGAAGGGAATACAAATGGTGAGTAATCTTGAGGCGACCCGGTAAACCCCTTGGAATCGGTCCTTGCACAAGGATTTTGATACTTTCGGATGTAGATAGGGTAGCCTCTATTTTATCAGGTTTTTAATAGTTCCGTGGAGTCTCCATACCCGGTTATGCTGACCGCCTGTGACTCACTTAAGAGCCTAGCCAACAACGCTGGGGGAGGAATATTTACCTTTCCCCGGACATTTGTATTTGGCACAAGACGCCCGGCGATTAGGAGATGTAAGTGAGTACTTTTTGCCTTCACTTTATTTATATACCGGCCGGGGGGGATACCGGTTTGAGGTCGTTCTCCGAGGAGGAAGCACTTTTCTCCCCAGACAGGCCTCGCTAAAAGTAGAACAAGTGAACTTGTCCGAGTCCAAATGTTCTACGTTGCTTACTTTAACAAGGATTTACAGAAAATGAAAGCTCCTAGATGCACATCAAGCAAGTTTGTTCATTTTTCCAATTTGATTAAGTTTGTTTGAACTTTGAAAAATGAAGACACACATGTTTAGATTTTGATTTGTTCTTTTCCTCAAAAACGTAAATGATTTGAGCGTTTTCAAGTTCTTTCCTTTTGGGCATTCAAGATTGATATTTGCGAGTTGATTTAGGAACTTTGAAAATGTGCTTTTTATCCTTAGATCATTCAAGATTGTGTTCATTTACTTGCTTTGAAATCTGAAACAAGAGAGGGAATAGAGTTGTTCGTTCCTTTTAGTGCATTCGAGATTTGGTTTGATTTTCAAATTGACAATGACACTTAGGACTTAGCTTCATTCCTTTAGTTTCATTCAAGATTTGGTTTGGTCCATTTTAGACTTAAAAACAAAGTTGCCTAGATTTAGTTTGATGCATGAATTTTAAAAGGCATTCAAGATTTTGCAATAAGAGACTTGTTCACATCAATAACAAAGCTTTAGGACTGATTTAGGAAAATTTTGAAACCTTTAGGAAAGTTTAGGAACCAAATTTGAAAAGTTTTAGCAAAGCTTTTTGATGATTTTGTTCCTAGTTTGCTTTGAGATTTTTAACAAAACTTTGAAGACATTGCAAATGAAGTTCTTTTTTAGCTCTCTTTGATGCTTTTTAATTTTGATTTAGGACCATTTAGGATGATTTTTTAGTTGATTAGGGACCACTTAGCTTTCCAATGCAAACTTGATGTTCTTTTTATGCTCCCAAATCATAAAATATTCCTACTTTGCATGAATGCATTTAAAACCTTGATGTTGCAAGGATGCAAATGTTTTGATTGATTTTTTTCTTGTTTGTTAGAATAAATTTTGCAAATTTTAGTTCTTAATACATTTAAGAATGATTTGGGGGTTCATTTTAAGCACTAAAACAAGGTTTGTATGATTTTGCTTCCTTATGGATTTTTTTTGAAAAAAAATGGCCATGACCTTGCTAGAAGAAGAAGAAGTAGATGGAATAGAAGAATATAGACAAGAAGAGGAAGAAGAATTTGAAGAGCTCCATCCACCTATAAGCTTGAAAAATCTGAAAACACTCCAAAATCTATCAGAATGTTTGCAAAGAACCTGTGAAGTGGGTCCCACCGGGCGTGCCAGAATGTAGACTATGATTTTGAACCTGTTACCTGTCTTGAAAGGCTGAAACATTCAAACATTAGACTAATCTAACATGTTCATGAACTAAAAAATAGCATAAGACATGAAAACAAAACCAAAGCCACCTCAAGATTGTTGCTAAAAAAACAAGTGCTATAGAGCAAATGTTTGATTCGCTTCAATTAGAGGGATGTGGGTGTGCTCTTTAAGCACTTGGAGCATATTCTAATGCATACTAAGATTGATTTTAGACCAAATATAGGTGTGATATGATGCTATATGCTATGCTAAACAATGAAAGAAACTATATTAATCCATTATTGCTAAGCTATGATGTTCTTTAAGAAAGCTTGAAGATGATAAAAAGAAACTAACAATTAGTATTGCTTATGCTAAGTCTAGAGCTAAATGGACATGATAACAATGCATAAAATGAAAGGTGAATGGATATTTTGCTCTTGGAAATGAGGACTATTTATAGACTTTTGGGAGGATGAATGAGTGGCTAGGATCAAAATCCTTAAGAGAGGCCAAGATTCATTCAAAGGGGAGCACATGGATTGTGCTAGTTCAAGGCCACCTCCTTGTGACAAGTGTCACAAGGGCATTGGGTTGAAAGATGGGAGGAATGTGCACAATTTGGGAAATGTGCCTAAGGTCAAAGGGTGTAAGAAAGGGGTGAGGGGCTTCTTAAATGCATCATAAATGCATGTAAGAGGGATAAGGAGGCTTTAAATGCATCATAAATGCATGTAAGAGAAGCCTCTAGAAGTTTGTTGACTTTGGTTAAAGTTTAGGAGTTAGCTAATCTTGGTTAGGGAATGTGACAAGGTTAGGGAGGTGATTAGGATTAGGATTAGGATTAGGACTTTCTAGAAGAGTCTAGCACTTCCTTAGGATAAATAAGGATTTTTAGGAAATAGATAAAGATTTATTTATTTCCATGGGTTTAGGTTTGAGAAAATTTATTAAAATAAATTTAATAAACATAAGGATTAAATATTTAATCTTAATTAAATATTTTGAGTTGGGGTTAGGGTTAGAAAATGATGGGATTAGCCTTTAATCGTAATTAAAAAGGGTTTTAGAAGATTTTGGAAGAGGTTAGTGGTTTTAGGAAAAAAGGCTAACTTTTGGTCAAAAAATAAATTAATTATTTTTTGGGGGATTTTTGGTCAATTTATTAATTAAAATAATTAATAAATAGGGGATTAATGTTTAAATAAGATTTAAACATTTTTGGGAGGGATTTCTTAATTAAATATTTTTAATTAAGAAAAAGGGATTTAATGACATAAAAATAAATTAATTAATTAAATAAATAATTAATTAATAAATGATGATGTCATCAGGGATTTTTCAGAAAATAAAAATACTTTATTTTCTAAAAGATTTTTAGGTGTCTACAGTATGTTGAGAAAAGACAAGGTCTTGAGCACACATTTTAATAGGTTTAACATTGCTATTAATAAGATGAGAAATAATGTGTAATAAATTTACACCATGCTCATAAGTATGAATCAACTTCCTTAAACCTTTTACTAAGGAGATGGCTTCTATATTAGAATTCTCTTGACCAAACCATTGCTCTATTTGTTCAAAATCATGGAAAAGATTTTGCACTTGGGTTGGAGGGACCATTAAGGTCTCATCTTCATCTTGATCTGTAATCTACAATTGAAGCTGTACTAAAGCATATCATTTACTGTTACATATTTAACCATTGTATACAGTCAAAATATCTTAACCGAGTGGACTCTGAAAGTCTTATGATGTATCATTCATAGAATGAACATTGTTATCCTGTCAACCTCATAGTGAATGCTAGTTGGACGATAACTTTTAGTCTAAAATCCTCTAACAAGGTCACACCTAACAGTGTGTTTATAAATCTTTAACAAGGTTGGGTCTTAACCGACCCCACTTTAGAAGAGTGAACAATTTTGGGTTGCTGATCCTAGGTGGTTTTTCCCTTTACAGGGTTTCCACGTTAAATCTCTTGTGTTATGTGTTGATTCTGATATTTGTTTGTTATCATACTTTACATGTTACATGTTAGATTTGATTAGTAATTGTTATAGTATTAGACTGGTAATCGGTAAAAGCACAGACAGTGAAAGTAATTATTGTTTACCGAGGAGCAGAAATAGAAGAAGTTGTTTTGAATTATACATTTTGTTTTGGAACACTGGATAACTGATTCACCCCCTCTCAGTTATTCTAACAATTGGTATCAGAGCTGTGGTTGCTTAGAACAGAGTTTTAAGGACTTAAGCACAAAGGTCTCAAGATGTATAAGAGGGAAGTACTGAAGCTGAACAAAGAGAACTTCGCAGTATGGCAAAGCCGGATGAAGCTGCACATATCCTGAATTGGGAATTCTGCATTAGATCTAATGGAGAATGGCTACATACAACCGCCCATTGGTCCCTTAACTCTTGATCAACTGAAGGATAGGCATGAACATAATATCACTATGATGGAACTTGTTGCTGCCTGTACTGATGCCGAATTTGAAGACATCAAGGGTTGTGATACTGCTAAGCAAGTTAAATCTGATATACATTGGAGATCTGAATGTCAAAAGAGCTTGAGCTGAAAGCCTAAGAGGCATATTTGATGATATGAGAATGAAAGAAGGTGAGAAAATTCTACAATACTCAAATAGACTAAAAGAGGTGGTACATGATATTAGAGCATTTGATGGAGTGATTGATGATGAAACAGTGATAAGCAAGATTCTCAGAACTTTGCTGCCAGTTTATGCAATCAGGATCTCTGCAATTCATGAAACAAGAGCTACATCCAACCTTACTCTTGACACTCTAATTGGTAAACTTACAACCTTTGAATTAAACAAATTTGATAATAGTGTTGTTCCTTCTATTGAATCCATTTTCATGTCTTCTTTGAAGATTGGAAAGTCTAGCAGGAAAAATAAAAATTATGATAGTGATAGTAATACCGATGATGAACTTGATGAGCTTGAAGCTCTTATGGCTAGAAGATTGCCCAAAGGAAAAGGAAGGTATAGAGGTAAGCTACCTTTTGCATGTTTTAACTATAAAGAAGTCAGTCACATCACTGCTAGATGTCCTCAAAAGAAAGATGATGATAGATCTAAAGACCGATCTGAAGGAAGCTATGGGAAAAGAGTCAACAGAGACAACTGAGATGATAAAGGCAAAAAGCTATGTTACATAGCCGAAGATATTGAAATTGAATCTGATTCTGATGATGACATAGAAGTTGTATTTGTTGCAATGAAAGATGACTCAAAGGAAGAAGAGAAACATGAAGAGATAGCACTGGTCTCTAAAGTAAGCAGAAATGATACATGGATCATAGACAGTGGTTGTACACATCATATGACTGGTGATGTAGAGAAGTTTGATCATCTTGTTGAATATAATGGAGGATTTGTGAGAATGGGAAATGATGCACCTTGTATGGTAAGAGGTAAAGGTTCACTGATGATCAATGATAGAATACAATGTGAAAATGCATACTGGGTAGATGGATTGAACTATAATCTGTTAAGTGTGGCTCAACTGAACAATTCAGGCCACCGACTAGCTTTTGAGAGCAAAAAGGTGAAGATCTATGATGATGAAGGAAGAATTATCAGAACTAGTACACAATCCAAAGGTAATCTATTCTATCTTGATATGGATCAATCTTCTTATTTGTTAATAAAGGATGAAGATGCTTGGTTGTGGCACAAAAGGTTATGCCATATGAACTTTGACAACATGATCAAGATTAGTAAAAAGAAAAGAGTTAGAGGATTGCCTAACTTGACAAAACCTGATTATGCCATGTGCCATGAATGTCAAAAAGGTAAGATGACTAAGTCTAGTTTTAAAAGTAAAGACTACTCAACAAAGAAGATACTTGAGTTGGTTCATACTGACCTATATGGTCCTATGAGAACTCAAAGTTGTTCTGGTGATAGATATTTTATTCTTTTTGTTGATGACTATACTAGACTGATGACTGTTATGTTCATGAAAGAGAAATCTGAAGCCTTTAAAATGTTTAAGTGGTATAAAGCTAAAGTAGAGAAAGAGACTGGAAAAGAAATAAAATGTTTAAGATATGATAGAGGAGGTGAATTTATCTCTGATGAATTTACTAATTTCTATAATGAGCATGGAATTAGAAGACGGGTCTCTGCACCAAGGACACCTCAGCAAAATGGCATTGCTGAAAGAAGGAACAGGTCTATAATTGACTGTGCTAGAACATTGATGATACAAAAGAATGTTGCTTAGACATATTGGAGGGAAGCTATCAATACAACTGTGTATGTTCTTAACCAAGTACAACTGAAGAAGGACACCAACTGAACACCTTATGAGCTATGGTTTGGACACAAACCTACTGTAAGTTATTTCAGGATTTTTGGAAGTAAATGCTTTATTTTGAAAGATGAAAGAAATGGAAAATTTGATTCTAAAGGAGATGAAGGGATATTTCTGGGATATTCCTCTATAATTAAAGCATATAAATGTTTGAATAAGGTTACAAATAAGATAGTTGAAAGTACTAATATTTGTGTTTATGAGTTTGATGATAAGAACATAGAGGAAAGTACGAGGAACCGAAAGACTATGGTAGATTCACTTACATTGAACATCCAGAGTATCTACCAATGCCGCAAGCTGTGACAACCAGTCAGTAGGGAAACAATACAAGACAACAGGCAACACAAACCGATGAACAAGATGGAGCTACCGAGCAAGGAAATGACCCTGAGAAGGATGAGAAAGAAAGGAGAAACCAAGTTCTGGCTAGTTTTGTCAGAAGACATCATCCTGAGACACAAATCATTGGAGACAGACATGTTGGAATGCAAACTAGAAGCAAAACAAGACAAGGTATATGTCTATTTTGTGAATTTGAACCTAAAAATGTGAAAGCTGCATTAGAGAATGAAGAATGGGTTAATGCAATGAAGGAGGAAATAGAGAAAATAGAGAAGAACAAAACTTGGTCCTTAGTACCCCGACCAAAAGATAAGAATGTTATCGGTACTAAGTGGATATTTAGGAATAAATTGAATGAAAATGGTGAAGTCACAAGAAATAAAGCTAGATTGGTATGCAAGGGATATGCACAGGAAGAAGGCATTGACTATGGTGAAATATTTGCACCTATTGCTAGATTGGAGGAGTTAGAATGCTACTTGCATATGCTGCACACAAGGAATTCAAAGTCTATCAAATGGATGTGAAGTCAACATTTCTGAATGGTATACTTGAAGAAGAGGTCTACATCGAACAACCTGAAAGATTTGTTGATCCTGATAATAAAGACATGGTATGTAGATTACATAAAGCTCTATATGGCTTGAAGTAAGCACCTAGAGCATGGTATGAAAGACTACATACTTACTTCTTAAGTATTGGATTTGTTAGAACAAGTGAAAACAACAATCTGTATATGAAAGGTGATACTGATGATACTATTATCATTGCTAAAATATTTGTTGATGATATTATTTTTGGAGGCTCAGATCTTGTATGCAAGACATTTGCTGATGAAATGCAAAAGGAATTTGAAATGTCTATGTTCGAAGAGATTAAGTTCTTTCTTGGACTACAAGTGATTCAACAAAGTGATGAAATATTCATCACACAATCTAAATACATAAAGGAAGTACTGAAGACATTTGGCATGGAAGATGCTAAACTTGTGGGAACACTAATGGCTACTGGATGTAAATTGACAAAGGAGGATGAAACTATAGAGGTAAACTAGACACTTTATCGATCCATGATTGGTAAGTTAATGTACATAGTTCACAGTGGACCAGATATAACACATGTTATGGGTATTGTTGCAAGATTTTATGCTAATCCTAGAGAATCACACATGATAGCTACAAAAAGAATCTTAAGATACCTGAATAAAATAGAGAATTATGGATTATGGTATCCTAAGGAAGGGAAGTTTGAACTGAAAGTTTACACCGATGTTGATTGGGCTGTAAATGTGGATGATAGAAAAAGCACCACCAGAGGAGCATTTTCTTTGGTGAAAGACTTGTAACCTAGACAAGTAAAAAGCAGGCTTGTATTTCTCAGTCTACAGCTGAAGCAGAGTATGTTGCTGCTGCTACTAACTGTTCAAACATTGCATATATCAAGCAAGTGTTGGAAGGGATGAATGAGGTAATCACTAACCTAGTGATTATATATTGTGACAACACTAGTGCTATTAATATTTCAAAGAATCATGTGATGCACTCTAAGACAAAGAATATATCTATTAAGTATCATTACTTAAGAGAAAACGTGCAAGAGAAGCAAGTGAAGTTAGAATTTGTCACATCTAAAGAACAACTTGCATATATTTTTACAAAGCCTCTACCGAAGGACACATTTGAATACTTGAGGACTAGACTTGGGGTCCGTCCCTTGTCTATTGGTCACTAAGGTGATCTGGTTGTTGCATCAACCTACTTTTATCAGAAGATCATTCATGTTGATGCAGCATAGTTCACACTTTGAATTTTGTTCAATGTTGTGATTAAGTTTGGAGAACTTGAACCGATTAGGATATCAGTATACAGAGATACAGAGGAGGACATAATTGTTTGATTTTTTTTTCTTTGGCATTGTTGTCAAAGGGAGAGATAAATAATATGAAAAGGGACAAGCACCGATGAGAATTATCTAAGGGAGAGACAATCTGAATGAGACAGAGTATTGAAGATCAGTTACAGACAACAGAAGCAGGAATAGGAGAACTGAAAAGATCACAACTACATAATGGTAAAGTTGTATTATCTAATGTTGTTTAGTAATGTAGTGATTAAACATATTAAGTCTATTTCGACTTATAGCATTTTGTTCACAAAGTTGTAGAATATATGTTTGGTATGTGTATGGTACGTTTTATATTACTTGAGTTGCCATCAATGCCAAAGGGAGAGATTATTGGACTACAACTAATTTGGAATCTGATTGAAGAATCTATGATTAAAGATCACTGAGGAGTTGCTAATTAGATATGTAATATGATTAAATCAGTATTATGTTGTCATTGATGTTAACTAGTTTGACAGCACTTATCTTGTAAGTTACTATACCGAGACATCTGAAGAAAGGTGAAAGAGATGAAGAACAGAGAAATCTACATGGGGAAAGATGAACATGATAAATGAGGATAAGGAACACATTGAGTAACTTGTTGATGAGTCTATGACTAGATGATATTGAATTTATTATGTTGCATTCATCTATGATGAAGTATAGAGCTGAAAGACACAAAGTAGTGTTGTCGGTAAATGAAGCATTTCTAGTATACACCGATGGAGTGTAGTGTATACTGATCGAAGTATTAACCGAGTAGTGTTTACCGATGCATTTCTTTGTTAACCAAGCGGAACAGAATGAACTAAATGATTAGTTTAGTCGATAGGATTGATGAGTTGTAAAGTACCTCAATTTCAGTGATAACAGATAATGTTTGTTATGAAGATCGACGGCTAACAAAATTAAAGGAAGATCTAATGGAGCAGATTGAAACGTGTTATTGACACATTAGCTGAGAAAGTTTGAAGCGGCAAAATCTATGAATGTGGTTAAGCGGAAAAATCTGATGGAGGAGAAGAAAATGATTTACTCATCTATATAAGAGACTAGAATTTCATTATAGAATGATGTCTGAAGAAGTAGAAACTGCAGGAATATCACGTGAACAAGGTTTTCATGCATTTTGATCATACTAGTTAAGTAAGAACCGAGCTGCAGAACAATTATCGAGCTATAGAGAGCAATTACCGACAGACAGTAAGTTGATACAATATTGAATCTGAAGTGAAATATTGATCAGAAGGATTTGTATGGACTGAATATTGATATGTAATCTACAATTGAAGTTGTATTAAAGCATATCATTTACTGTTACATATTTAACCATTGTATACAATCAAAATATCTTAACCGAGTGGACTCTAAAAGTCTTATGATGTATCATTCATAGAATGAACATTGTTATCCTGTCAACCCCATAGTGAATGATGGTTGGATGATAACTTCTAGTCTAAAATCCTCTAACAAGGTCACACCTGACAGTGTGTTTGTAAACCTTTAACAAGGTTGGGTCTTAACCGACCTCACTTCAGAAGAGTGAACAATTTTGGGTTGTCGGTCCCAGGTGGTTTTTCCCTTTACAGGGTTTCCACATTAAATCTCTTGTGTTATGTGTTTATTGTGATATTTGTTGTTATCATACTTTACATGTTACATGTTAGATTTGATCTGTAACAGTTATAGTATTAGACTGGTAATCAGTATAAGCACAAATAGTGAAAGTAATTATTGTTTACCGAGGAGCAGAAATAGAAGAAGTTGTTTTGAATTATGCATTTTGTTTTGGGACACTAGATAACTGATTCACCCCCCTCTCAGTTATTCTAATAGGGATGTGTGTCTCATCAATATTTTTAGGAAATAAAGAGGACTCGGCACAAAGAAATCCATATTTATATGACATATACTAATCAAAATGTTATAGGTAGGACTCAATGTCACAACGCTCATGCACAAGGAAAAGAAAGTGAGATATGTCTAATAAATGGAAGTATCAAATTTGAAAGAAATGCAAACACTCATCAAGTTTATGCAACATGAATTGATTTAAGAATAATTGCACATGAAACTAAATGAAGAGCGCATGTAACTATCAAATCAAAAGAGGATCTAAAGGAGATTTAATACCAAAATAATAATGGAAATGTCATGTATTGGGTTCACCAAAATGTACAATAAGGAAAAAGGAAGGGGTCATTTAAGGGAAATTTCCCTCCTTTACATAATTGCACAATTAGAAGGAAGATGACCCAACATGCTCGAGTAGGACTTAAGTGCTAAATGAGTAAATGATTCTTTGCTAGTAATGAATTGGTTTGAGTTAGATTTGAGAGGAAATGATAGGGTGATGCAAGACATAAGGCCAAATAAGAAAACATGATAAGTTATTGTAGGTACAAATTGATGGAAAATAGACAACAACCTATAATGACTTAGAAACCAAAAGATAGTACCAACCTACAGTCTCAACCTGAAGATGATTTGCAAGGCATGGAATGCCTGGGGCTTTTTTCTAGGCATAAATAGCCTATGACATTATATGCCTAGTGATTGAACCTAAAACTTTTTGGGAACAATTTATCAGATTTCACACTTCCCAAATTCAGTCTTGATAGATTTGGCACCTATTCCTACACAAAAAAAAAGGGAAATTGTTGGGTTGAAAGAGGTTTTCCTTGATCAAACCCCTCTTTATGAATTAAATTCAAAATGTAAATGACATTATATAAAGGAAAGTATGTAAATGGTAAGGTAAATGTTAGATCTACCTTGTAAAAGAGTATACCTTAATGAACAAATATTGAGATCACACGTATTCATAAAGATGCATGTATGTTGCTTGATTAAATTTGTTGAACCTTGGAGTGTAGGAAGGAATCAAGGATATCATTTACAAATGCATGGATCTACGAATGTCTCTCCAAGATCTTCAAAAAAATTATACTTGATGGACTCTTACTTTGAAGAATGAAAAGAAATGCATGTAAATGGACACAATGACCTTCTTTCTTGATTGAGAACTTCTCTACCTAGCCATCATGGGAGAGAATCTTGCTATAGTGGATAATATTGCCTTAAAAATTGTCTTGGATGATTAATGAATGCTAGATCTTGAATAATTCCCTTCAAATCTTGAACTCAATTACTTGATAATCTTGACTATGGTTCTTGCTTGTGGATATAAAAATGAGCAGAGCAAGGCCACTTATATAATTCTCACAATATTTTGAAATTAAAAAATAAGAGGAGGCCAATATGAGATCTAATTTCTCACTAAAACATTACAGTGAGTCACCCATTTTCATTTTTGCTCAAATGTTATGGTATTCAATGCCCATGGTGTTGTATACTTAGGTATAGAATACCCAAAGCATTTTAGACCTAAGATAATGGGCCCAGATTGAAATGTGGATTTGAGGATGAAGATAAGATGTTGGAACAAGTGGAGACAGATAGTTGGATCAAGCATAATAGACACAAAATCTCAAAATCACCAAAATGGGGCCTAACAAAGCATCTAATTATAGACACTAACTTCTTAAGATTGTACAATACCAAGAAAGAAAATATATTATTGTAGACACCTAAATTTGATTAACAATTTTAATTAAATTTAGTCATCTTACTCGCATTATTGATTAAATAATCATGCATTATTTAATTGATTAATGTCATCCCCCTAGTTAATTAATTTAATTAATTAACTATAGTCCAATTAATTATCTATATGACAAACCTATAGTCTGATGATTAATTAATCCCTATTCTTCTATTAATTTAAATGGATACACTTATCTAATTAGATTAATTCATAAATCCTTTTTCCTCTCACTTAGAATTAAATGAATATTTAATCCTAAACCCTTAACTAAACCCATCCCAAAATCCCAACATGTAGTTCATACTCAACCCAACCCATTCACCCATACTAATCCTCCTTAATTAGCTAATGACCCATGATTAGCTAATCTAACCCTCCACTCATTCTCTCTCCTCCCATCACATCCTCTTAAACCCCCACTTACCCTCTAATCCAAGACTTATCACCCCTTAATCATTTGCATAATCATAATCTAAGGATTAAATTATGCTCGTTGAATTTACCTCTTTTCAACAACTTTGTGCAGCGCTTCATCATTATCAATTACAAGTGAGTCAATTTGAGAGCAACACTCCAATGGCTCTTGTTCCAATTGATACGAGTGATGCTGCTCCTAATCCAAACAAATTTCAAAAATTCAACAACTATGTCAAGATAAACAAACAAGTGAATGCAGTTGCTGATCAAGTTGATGTTGCATCTCACAATGCCACTTCTGCATCCACTACTTTTTGATTAAATCGTGCATTTACTCCTCTTTCTGAATCTTTACATGCTATTATGCATAGGTTGTTAGCTACTAATATGATTACTTTACCTCCTATTTTACCTCTTTTACCTACTACGATTGCATCTAAATCTTTTGATCAAAATGCTTTTTGTCAATATCATTGTCAGAATGGTCATGATACTGAGAAATGTTATTCTTTAAAACATAAGGTTCAAGATCTAATTAATTCTAAGGCTTTATCTATTGATAATCTGGATAGTAGTGGGAATAAATCTATCTCTCCTAATCAAAACCTTCAAATCTATACGAACCCTTTACCTATGCATGATACTAATACTATTGCTCAACCATCTGCTATGGACATTGTGTATGATTCAAAGATGGATGATCTCAATCATGTTGTTAATCAAGTGGAGCATGTTGATCAATCTGTATCTCCACCTCAACCTCAACTTCAACCTCAACCTCAAATTCAACCTCAAGTTCAATCTCAACCTCGACCAAAACTTAAACCTAAAATGAAAACTCAACCTAAAACTCGACAACAATTTAAGAATAAGAGACCTCGGGAACTGTTGATTACCTTTGATGATTCTGAGACTATTAAAGCTCCTGATGGTCCCCTTTACATTGCTACTAGGATTGCTTAGAAACCTACTCGTGGCTGTCTTGTTGATCCTACATCCTTAGTCAATGTTATCACTAAAGAAAATATTTTTATGAAAAGCTTACAACGTGACTTTTATGATGCATCGGATGTGTGGATTCAAACCTGCAATGGTTTTCTTTATCCATCCTTTAGTTCTATTACTTTACCGGTTGAACTCTATGGAAAAGGTGCGAACACTATCTTTGTTGTTGTTCCTACTTATGATCAATTTCAAGTTAAGCTAGGTTTGTGTTGGTTAACTACCATGCATGATGTTGCTTCACCTATCCATAAGTGTCTTAAGTTCATTCATGATGAAGAAGTGAAGACGATTAATCATAGTCTATATCAACCTTCCAAGGCTAGAGATTGTGCTTCTCTAGATTTCTTTTGGCCTTCATTACCTATTTCATGTCCTCCTCAACCTGACAATCTTTTTCAATCATATCAAGCTTATAAACATCATAAAATTATTGAATTAAATTCACCTCCTAGGGATCTTAATCGTGGTCTTTTACCTACACCTTCTATACCTCCTTTAACTATGACTTCTAGCTCTGTTAATCAAGTTCCTTCTACCGAACCTATCAAAGATCCTGTGATTGTTTCTCCTATGGTTAATAATCCTATTGATCTTCCTAAAGAACCTGTGAAGGATCCTATGATTGTTTCTCCTAGTTCTCAACTTGTTTCAAATAAATCAAAATGAAACCGATATGCTAATGAACATCATAAAAAGCATCGTGCTCATGCTAAAGCTCAAAGATCTCTACCTTCTACAGATAAACCTATGCATAATGTGGTAGAACAGATTGTTACTAATAATGATGTTCACATGCATGATTATGATGATTCTATTCGTATCTTAGATCCTATTTTGATTAATTTGGATGAAGAAGATAATCTTGATGATACTGATGATGTTAATGATGAATATGAAACTATTGACATTGACATTAATTTACCTAACATGCTTTCATCACAATTAACTCTTACACCTAGTGTCAAACATAGTGATTCTCAAGAGGATCCTTGTTTGGAACTGGCTATCATTCCTACTATGTTGGATATAGTCCCTCTTGCGAGTTACCCACCTTCCCTAAATGATATACAACCAGATGGGGAGAGTAGGTGGCACGCTTGATTGCTTTGTCCTTCATGGTAGCTTTGTTGTGTGTTTGCATGTTGTACTGTGCTTCTCCCGTACTATGTTTGCTAAATGTTTTTAGATTCTTTTATACGATCCTTGTTACTTAGTTGATGCAAGGTGATGAAGGAATTGAAACTGTTCAAATTCTTCTATATGTATCTCTATTCTTTTATGTGTTGTTCAATGTTATGTCATAATTGTGCTATTGTTCATAAATGTTTCCTTGTGTAATTTTCTTAGATTCGAGATATGGTAGCACTAATTCTTTTTGGTCTCCATGTCATGGTCTGAAAAGATTCTCCTTTGTATATCTTATGTGATCTTTCCTCCTTTGTGATTGTAGTTCTAATTTCTTTGGGGAATGATGTCAATTCATTTTCAATAATATCATATATATATTATCTTATGATCATACTGACCCCATAGTAAGTAGATCCCTTATGT
The DNA here is from genome assembly GCA_027943335.1 of Chamaecyparis obtusa. NCBI lineage: Eukaryota > Viridiplantae > Streptophyta > Pinopsida > Cupressales > Cupressaceae > Chamaecyparis > Chamaecyparis obtusa. Next base: position 2,359,740 of record BSBK01000490.1, on the reverse strand, counting down.
GTTCTCTATATGTTTCTATGATATTTCCCTTGATTTGTCTTCGTCTGGGGGCATCTCGACATGGAAATGTAATCAATGGAGTTGTTTATGTTTCCGTTAAAGCCATTTCTCATATTAAAGTGTCAGCAATGACTTTAACATGGGGGCATACGCTCTGCTCACCTATTGCACACATGCCCTTCCAATACACACATATTTTTTAAGATACTTTTTCCCTTTTTGGATTAGTAATTAATCCTTAAATTATGGGTTTATATTTTAGGATCTCTTGATCCCTCCAGTTTCAAATACACATATATTTTGATCCCTTAAGGTCGGAGGTGTCCTTAAGACTGGATCTCTTTTGTTTTTGGTTTTATTCTTAGGGAATAGAATATTCCTAAGGATGAATCCTTGATGGGTTGACTAGTGAGTAGCCACATTCACTAGGCGGTTCAATTCCATCTTTTCGGTTGCACCATTTTTCTGTGTGGTTCACAATGGGACATAAGTTCTCATTGGGCAAGGTAATCACACCTTCTTTCTCTCTCTAGAGATGTTTCTCTTATTGTGATCTAGGAGTCTATGAAGACTTGAGTCCCTAGGGGCTTAAGGTTTCTCTTTGTCCCTTGGATTACAATAATATTATCTTTTCATTATGATCTCCTTTACCAAGAGTTTGCATCGAGTCCATACTCTTGCTAAAGTGGGGGCTTAATGTATCATCTTAAAATGGAAGCACTTCCATGATAAGAGCATTTAGCCCTCCAAGTAAGTGGTTTTGGGTCATGTTAAGTGCTTTGATCGAGTCTTTGCATGTATTTAGCTTTCTCCCCACTTTCCACTTCTTTTATGCACTTGATTCCTTCATTCTAGGTGAAATTAGGGTGAGGATCCCAAGGATTCTCCTTAATTTCCCTCTTCCATGGCTCTATTTTCTAGGTAGGATTTAGAAATAGGTCCTCTTGGCCTTCATCATAGTAATCATAGGATTTTATGTCTATCCCTGACATTCTATCCTATTATGATATCATTTCTAGGTTTCTGGGCATCCCCGGGACCTTCTGACCTGGTTCTGACTAAATCTGGGCCCAGGGTCAAATTTGAGGTTGATCCTAACTAGGTCAGGATCAAGCTCAAACTTGACTAGGTCAGGTCCAACCTTGATTTTTCCCCCCTCATTCAAATTTCCAAAATCCTTTATTTTCGGGCATTGGGCTTTCAGGATATTTATTTTCCCACCTCTGGGTTGGCCATTTCAAGTTTCGGGATGGTAAATCCTCTAATTGCATTTAATCTAGGTATATTTTCTAAAGGTTAGGACCTAATTGAGATTTAATTCTCCAAGGTGGCCCCTCTAGAGGATTGTGCCCCAGTTCACTATAAAAGGAGGCCTTCCTCTCTCATTTTCTCATCCACAACCAAGCAATTGACATCACATCTCAAGCAATTTCATGAGCGAGCTCTCAAGTGCAAGAAAGTGAATTCAAGCATTCAAGCAAGCCTTCAACCATTCAAGTGTTCAATCATCCATGCATCAAGGAGATCCATTGTTAGCTATTGAAGGATTCAATCTCTTTGGAGCCCCCTTTGATGATCCATCCTTCTACATTCATTCAAGCCCTCTCATATGAAAAGATCAAGTCAAGATTGGTGTTGAAGATCAAATGCCATTGATTGGAGACATCATACATTCATCCTACATCCATTGAAGCATTCCTACTTGTAGATTTGAGGATTTGAATCCTCTACAAGGACTTCAACATAAGCGAGGTGATTTGTTTCAATTACTTTGTTTATGCACATTATATTTCAATTCAATTTCAAGGTTAATTCCTAAACTGGGGTTTGACCAAGGCAAACCCCCCATACAATAAAAACCCCCATTTTCTTGCAGGTATAGGTGTAGAATTTCAGATATGAGAGTGAATTTGGATACCCTTTTTGGAAAACTTCTAAGATTTGCGAACAAAATTTGAATCGGACTTCAAATAAAGAATGTAGTATTTGACCTTTTATGAGGGTCAAACCTGACCTGAGCTCATCTTGGAGAAATATTTCTAAGTTTTCTCTTTCTCAACATTTCCAGTCCAGAACAGGTTGCAGAATTGCTTGATAGTATACACAGACATCAAAATTTGACATTTTCCAGATCTGCCTTAATTTGAGGTTAGTATTTGTATTTCAATTATTCCATATTTCAAGTATAATTTCCTCCATAGGGAAATATTGGATTTACTCTCTCTCTCTCTCTTTCATATTCCTCATAAATTGATTTGATTATGTATTAACCTCTTGGTTGATCAAATTGGATCTCTTCTTTGGGAATTTGGGTTTGAGAATAGATCTCATATTTCCCCCCTTTCTTTTACACCTAAATAGAGGTGAATCCATTTTACCCCTATTCAATCCCTATGATTTCGGCATGGTTAACTAGGCTCTTAAGTGAGTCACGTGCGTACAAACTGATTGGGGGGACGCCACAGATCTTACTAAAAGCCATTAATCAGAGGCCCACCCAATCTACTCTCGAAGGTATCAGAATCTTTGTGCAAGGACCGACCCAAGTGGTTTCCCTGGTCACCTAAAGATTAATCACCATCTGTATTCTTATTTTGGAATACCAAGTTGTGAGCAAAGTTTTTGATACTAGCCTCTCTTTTAGGTAGAAATTATTTGTGTGTGTTCTCAAAGTTACAAAACCAGTGAAAACATTTGTTGAACATACCCAATCAAAAAGTTCTACAAACAAATTATTTTCCATGTTAGTCCAATCCTCTAGTCTAGAAGTCACCCAAGCCTCCAAAATCCTATTATCCTAGTCTCCTAATCATGGTCTTCATGTCATCCCACATCCTTTCCATCCAGTATTTTCCTCCTTTCCTCTCCATATCCTAGGCTAGAAAATTCATCTTGGTCATCCCTCATCCCCTTTCCATCTTCTTTAGAGTCAGTCTTTCCTCCTATCCTGAGCTTGATCCAAATCTCAATCTGAGCTTATTGACCATCCTAATCTGGGCTTTAGCTTTCCTTCCATCCTCGTCCTTCATCCCCATCCAACTCATCTGCATGTTGTCGTGTCCCAATTCTTTTATGATGAGTTCGGTCATCCCACCTTTTCTCCCACTTTATCCTATTCCAATGATGATGATAGTCTTTTTGATCATGATGAATAATTTTAAAACCTTAGCAAGCTTGGTCCAAACATCCCTTAGAATCCAATCATCCCTCCAAACTACCCCACTAGTTCTCCATACATACCCACTAGTACTCCTTATCATACCTTTGACAAAGGAAATCCACTATCCATACCTTCTTCCCATATTGCACCCACTTATCCCACACATCCTAATCCAAATCCTCCATCTCCTTATCCTCCAACCCATTTTCAAAACCCTAACCCCATCCTTCCAATCCATCACCATAATCCTCATACTATTTCTAATCCACCATCCAATCTATCCTACCTTTCTCCTCCATCTCCTCCATCCTATCTCAATCTACCATCTTCCATTCCTACCTGCATTACCACAAATCCCCTTCTATAGGAAATATGCATCCCTCCATCCACTTCATATCCCATGCCTTAATCCATCACCCCTACCTTGCCAGTTGGTCAATCCAATTCACAAGCTTCCTTTGTGCCCACTTATGTGAACTATCTAGTCATGCCATCCTCCACCTCCTTTCCTGCATAATCATCCCCTCAACCAAGCTCACAATCCACTACCCCACCTATATGTGTGGACTATCCTAGTTGTCCATCTTCTACACACTCCAATCCTTCGCCTCAACCTCCATCACGAAAGTCTCCAAGGAGTTTCACAAGGAAGCCAATGAAAAATCCCTCTCCTAAGGTTGATGAGTCATGTCACCTCACTCCTTCATGTGAATCCATCAATGATGATGACCACCCATCCCCTACATCCACCATTCCTCCTCTATCACCTACACCTATTATCCTTATTCCATCTATCCCTTCTATTGATCATGTTCCATCTATCTCATCTATTGATCCTCTTTTGTATACCCCATTGGTTGATCCTCTTCCACCTCCCAACATCATTGAGTCCTTTTTATCTGTGGACTCCATCCAATCCCCATCCATGTCTCCATCTCCTAGCATTATCCAAAGCACCTCTAATGAGCCTCATGAGTTCATCCTTCTTCCCTCCATCACAATTATAGAATATCCCATCCTTTCATCCATACCATGTGAAAAATCCATCCATACATCCCCCATCATTCTATCCACACCAATTCTATTAAGCGAAGATCTTGTCCAAAGGCATGTTGAAATATCCATCGAACTAAATCAAGATCCTACCCTTTTACTTCCTCCATTACATGATCCATTATTATCGTCCACCCTATCTCATGATCTATCGACTTCCATACCTCCAACTCAAGATCCTATCATCCCACTTTCTTTGTTACATGATCCATTGCTCCCATCGACCCCTCCATCTCAAGATCCATTACTGTCCCCTAATCCTAGTTAAGATCCCATCATCCCATCCTCTCCACTTCATGATCCTCTAAATTTTATCCCACCACTATCACTCTATCCCCTTGGTCCACTTACATTTGTCAACACTGACCCACTTGAAGCAGAAGAAATAAGTTTCATACCTTCCACCATGACACCTAATACTAGATGTTTATCTTATTCCCCAAGATAGAAATATCCTTTCTTGGATAAAATGCTCAAGAAATGGAATTATCAAGGCAAAGGCCTAGGTGCTCATGAACAAGGAAATTTGGAGCCCATACAAGACAAGAAACATCCAAAATCATGTGGTATTGGTCACATATCTAAAGAAGGCACTTCCTCCATAAATGTTGGTACAACTAAAGAAAAATTCAAGCATTCTTCCAAACCCACCACCACATCTTCCCATCATCCTTCCAAAGCATACGATGCCATTTCTCCTCCTCCATCCTTGCAAACCAACACAACCTATCACATTCCTCCTCCTTCCTCTAAATCCATTTTGGGTCCCTATGTCCCAAAACCTATCATTGCATATCCCCCACATACCAAATCCATTTTGGGGCCTTACATCCCAAAATATCATCCCCCATCTTATCCTACTCAATCCTTCTTCCACCATAAAGGTCCCATCCCATACATTCCTAGTTAGGATCAACAAATGCACAACCCCACATCTTCTATCTGCCAATATCCTTCCATCTCTCGGTCCATATCTCATCCATCTTGTCCACCTCCGCATATTCTTTCCAATGCTCCTCGCAATTTGGATGCCAACTCAAAAATGCATAAAGGCAACTATCCACAAAAATATAAGGATTGCCATGTCCACTCTAAAAGACATGCCCAAGCAAAGAAAAATCCAATCAAGAAATCCAATGCATCCCAATGGCCACAAAGGCCCATCAAAGAAAAAGTAAAAACTATGTGGATCCCGAAGCAAAAAGATGCAATGCTTCTAAAATAAATATCCATAATGGCATCCAAAATTGCTAATCCATCAGCCACCCATTCCTCTTCTCCATCTCCTAAATCTATTTTAGGTCCTTATATCCCAAAATATCCTATCATAACTCCCCCTTCATATCTATGTGTACCCTCCATGTTCCATTCACTTCATCTACCTACCTCGCAACATGTGCCAATGTTGATCCTGACAACATCCCCCTATCATGTTAACTTTCCATCAGTCCATCCAAACACCTTCTACTAGCATATCTTTCACCCCATGCATATCCACCATCTCCCTCATCTCATCCATGTCTTTGCATAAATCCATCCATCCAAATAAGGTTGTATCAACATCCATTCGAAAAAAGTCAGAAAAAAAAAATTAAAAAAATATCAAGAAAAATATCAAAAAAAAAGAAGAAAAGAAAAAATATCCGTCCAATGGTGAAAACTTGGAAATTCAAGTGCCCTAGACAAGTACCATGATGAAAACCTAGCAAATAGGCATCATGTGTAATCCCTCCATCCAGATCCACTCCACGACTGGGGGCAATTTTCCTTCCAGCACATCTTATCCAGTATCTACTCCATCACATTTGTCTCTCACCTTCTCCACCCTCCTTCGGATCTTGATACAGAAACAAAGACCACCAGGTATACATGCTTTTGGCACACCTATCCTCTATCCATCCATCCTTCCTATTAGCTTATCTTCCATCCATTTCCTTCCATCCATTCCCCTTATCCACCTACTATTCCTAAGCTTCCATCTACCTTCCTCGTCCTCTTATCGTCTTATCTTCCATCCTATCACACCCCCTCCTAGTGCCTCTAAATACATGAACTATCCTAAGCAAGGGCATCTTATTCCTTGGTGACATATTCCTTGGAGACCTTATCACATCTGTATTCCTTTCATCTCCATGTCCTTTCATATCTTCCCATCTTTATCCTCCAAATCTATATCTTCCTCCAATCCAAAATCCTTATCTTCCTCCAATCCTCCCATCCAAATCCCTTATCAGTCCCTCCAACATCAATCCCTAAGCATTTTCCTCCAATCCTTCCAAACCATACATCCCTTAGCAATTCCCCAATCCACATCCCCACACAATGCCTCCATCCAATCCCCACGCATTCCTCTCTATAAATCCCTCAACATTTCCTCCATACATCCCTTAATAATTCCTCTATCCACACCCCCAAGTGATACCTCCATCCAATCCCCACGCATCCCTCTATCCACATCCCCAAGCATTCCTCTCTACAAATCCCTCAGCAGTTCCTCCATCCCTGTCCCTCAACATTTCCTCCATCTTTCCATCACCTGGTACTTCCCTTGTCATTGGTATCTAGCTCTAGGCTACCCCCCATGCAATCCAATGTCATCCATTCATATCCTAATGCTAGTAGTAATCTACCATCATATGCAAATCCTATCCATATCCTCTAAGCTATCCAAACCCAAACATCAATCAACTCATCCAATCACATCCTTATTTCTTGTTGCAAGCCTTGATCTCAATCCAATCATCATCATTGGGATGCATCCTTCCCAATCCATCATCACCCTACCCACCATCAATCCATCTTGGCTTTCCATATCGACCATGGCATCATCATGTTTATCTTTGCATCATAGCCTTCATCCCCAATCCCCTATACATATTGTAGTTTTTTTTTGTACATAGTGTCAGTCTTGTCCCCACCCAGGCCCATTTGTACATATGTGTCTTTAGGTCCCATCCTCCGTGCTAGTCAGTCCTTGCATCATTATGACTTGTGTCCCTATCTAGCTAGTGCTTCAACAATCATCCCCAGGCCCCTTTGAGGTTCTAGTATCTTCCATGTCTCTTGCCATAAGAATCCTAGTCTATCAATCCATCATTAGTCTTCGTAGGATGTATCCTTCCTCATACCAGACCAATCAAATCATCTGTCAACCATCATCCTCCTTATGGCAAAAAGATTTTGTGAGATACTTGTTATTTATCTGGTACTTTTGGATCTTTGTTTATCTTTTATCTTGGGCTTCCTTGGCCCACCTCCTCATGGTCGCTACGATCCTTTATATCATGGTGCACTGTGAATGGTGGAACTTGGGGCAAGGTCTTGATCTTTACTATTTGAGAGTCAGTCAGATATGACCCTTACATTTACAACATGTAATCCTTTGTGGTTACATGGTGCACTTGAGAAATATCACTTGTTTGTGGGTTACCCAGCATCGTTTCCACCTTGAGCCTTTTGGGACTCATGTGTGATGTTGGGGCAATCTTTGTGTGTTTGTTGTGTCAGTCTCATGCAATGTATTTGACAAGGACTTGATTTCCTAGTAACCTTGGTAGGTCTTAGATAGTGCTAAATTAAAATAAGTGCTCACTACATGACATCTCCTATTTTGGAGGTGCTAGATCAAGCTTCGTAAACTCTCCAACCACTTATTCACTCATCCTACATGCAACCTCTTATCCACTTCGAGAGTACACCCGTGTTCTCTTCAGCCCAGCCATCCTCTCGAGGGGGCATCATCATCCTTATCTCCCATCAATCCTTTCTCCTAGTCACTCTTTTGATTGACTGGGACATCTTTTTCCAATTCAATCATTTTCTTTCTAACCCTATATTTTAATTTTCTTTGAAATGATGCTACTATGTAACACCATCTCAAAGAGGGGAAAAATGTAGACACCTAAATTTGATTAACGATTTTAATTAAATTTAGTCATTTTACTCGCATTATTGATTAAATAATCATGCACTATTTAATTGATTAATGTCATCCCCCTAGTTAATTAATTTAATTAATTAACTATAGTCCAATTAATTATCTAAATGACAAACCTATAGTTTGATAATTGATTAATCCCTATTCTTCTATTAATTTAAATGGATACACTTATCTAATTAAATTAATTCATAAATCTTTTTTCCTCTCACTTAGAATTAAATGAATATTTAATCCTAAACCCTTAACCAAACCCATCCCAAACTCCCAACATGTAGTTCATACTCAACCCAACCCATTCACCCATACTAATCCTCCTTAATTAGCTAATGACCCATTATTAGCTAATCTAACCCTCCACTCATTCTATCTCCTCCCATCACATCCTCCTAAACCCCCACTTACCCTCTAATCCAAACCTAATCACCCCTTAAACATTTGCACAATCATAATCCAAGGATTAAGAAATGCTAAGCCAACCCAAGTCAACCCTCATGTCACATCACCACATCCTCTAATTCCAAAACATAAAAGCTCTTACACATCTCTTATGCATTTGTCCCCTCTCACATCTCCCAAAATGGTCACATTCCTCAAGGATTTGGCCTCTCCTCTCAACCTCCCGCATTGTGACACTTGTCACAATGCTATGCATTTGAGAAAACACAATCCATGTGCTCTCTCTTGGATGCATCTCAACCCTTCCTCAAGTTTGCATCTTGACCATCCATTCACCCTTCCATTTGCCTACAAATTGAACCTCCTTCTCCTTCATTTTCATCCACCATTTGAGCAAAGTTATCATGCCATTTTGAAGAGCAAGAATCACATCTATAGCCTTATAATGCCAAAATATATCCTCATCCATTGAAGCTTGGGCATTAGCATTTGAGCACACATTCCATCCTTGGACAAATCTTCTACAACTTGGAGACTTTTGGGTTTGAGGTTTGCATTCTCTTGTTGTCTTTGTCTTCACTTTGTAGGTCTTAGCATAAGTGTTTATCTAGTTTGTTTTGTTGAATATTTAGCTTGCTTTATATTCCTTAACACTACATTTTAGGTACTTACAATTATTAACAAAAGAAGATGAGAAGCTTGCCATGCCCTTGTTGCTCAAGCATCAACATCCACACTCTCTTATTCACCTAGCTTAACCCACCTACAAACACGCGTGCCTCCAATACAACATAGAACTTAACCTACCCTTGTTCACCATATTTTCTCTCCACCTTCTCCTCAAGAATATTACAGTGTTAGAAATAAATTCTGTTTTAATTTGGATAACTTTTCTAATATTTCAACATGCCTAATCTTCATGGAAATATATCCATGGAGTACAAATGTACGTAGTTAGATAGAATAATGGATTTTATATAAGCACATTAGGAAAAATGGACACTATTTCACCAAATGGAATAAAACGGACCCTGGTCACTAACCATGATGCTTGCAAATGCTAACTCAAATTGAGGAGATGTTTATTACAAGAGTTAGCCTTGTCCTTCAAGTTACTTATGCAAGAGGGGGACAACTCGAATATAATGGCCACACTATAAGTTCCCCTCAAGATATTTCTAAAATTACATCCTTCTTGTCCAAGTGTATAGATGCCTTAGATGTAATAATGGCGAACAAAGAAAATATTGGATGTGAACAATACAACTTCTATGTTAGTAGAGGACATGTCCATAAAACATTAAAATATAAAATATACAATGACTCAAACTACAAATGTGTGTAATTAGATGACTCTACATTGTCATCTTTACCCATTAACTCCAATGACATATCAAACCTTTTGTTCACGACAACTTCAATTCATGATTATCTTAGAGAAATCTCCACACAAACATATGTTATAGAGGATGACCCATTATGGGGATTTATGCAATTGAAAACTTCATTTGTGGCTAACCTCTCAACTGCATGAAAATAGGTAGAAGAAGTATTCTCTTTGCTAAAACAAGGGGATGGATGACCAACTTTGAGTATACAATGGCCACTCATTTCTCCATCTCCTATCAATGAATACACTACTGAAAAAATATTTATAATGTCATTCCCCACTTTGTTCTCAAATGGTACAACCACATTTAAGAAACAACATATGAAATATGTCAAGCTACATGAATATGACATCATGAAAATGGGTTTGGTCAACACCGATGATTCAAACACTTTATATTAAATATATTTACGCACCATCAAATTTAGGCCACACCATCAATTTTAATCCACAAACAACTACATGATTCTTTACTTGCATCAATTTTAGACCTTCTCCATGGATTAAAAGATTTGTCTGATGATAAGCTTCCATATTAGCTAATGTAGTTCAACTCAATAGTTCACAATACACGCCCTGTGTTAGCCCATTTTTCTGTCAATGCAAAATTTGATGAAAATTGCCTTTTTTCTTGCAAAATCCCTTGAAATTGTCTAAGGTATGGAGGAATAGGATTTATCCATGTTTCTAGGGTTTCAAAATAACATTGTTTAAATATTTTAAACCCTACATTTTTCTTTTCCTTCGTTACCTTTTTTCATGTCACTTAAGTTTCCCCTTATCGCTAGCTCATTGCCAGTTTAAAAGTTTAGAGGATAATCGCTCTAACCTCACGAGTGTCTAGTCCAAGCCCTTTTTCACTAGGTCACAAACTATTTTAGAACCATATCACTAACCTTGGAGACCCAGCGACGGTTTATGTTCTTCCTTCAGTCACCAGATCACAGACTTTTTTGGCGGTTAGTAAAATCCTTCGCGACCTTATGAGTGTTAAGTTTTGATGTTTGTCGCTAGCTTGCCAAATAAAGTAGCAGTTAAATGAAATAGTCTACGAGTTGGCGATGAAGAAAAAAGGTAAATAAGAAGTGTTACTCACTAAGTCATAGGTAATAAGGTGGTTAAGAGAAAAATATTGGCAAAATGGCAAAAATGATAGAATATGCTAGTCGCGGACTCACTACACTTAAGAAGGAATGATGAAAAATATTGGCGAGTAAATGAGGATTCAGAAAAAAGGCAAAAAGGGATGTGAAAATAGTCAATCATTATGTGACACTTGTCCTTGTTGATGTCATATATTTATGGGCTCAATGATGGTAAAGTTATGACAGATATAGGTTAATCACGCAGTGGGCTTGTTGCCTCAATGAAAAGATGCAAGAGATTTAGTGATCACCGGATCATGCCTTGTCACCATGTGTCTGGCCCGTTGAGTCAATAAAGAGGTGGGTCCTCAGTGCTAGGTAGATTTGATGTGCTTTTTTTTATTGGTCACCGAGGAAATGATGTGGCAAATAAATAAAGTCAAGATTAACCATTCTGGGTTGATTTTTAAGAGCCACACGATGTGTCGGGAAAGATGAAGATCCATGGTCATGTTTTAAACTTGATGATTATCCATTATTTTTAATTATTTGAATTTTATAAAGGGTTTTCTGCAGGTTTGGTGAGGCTGAAACATGTAGAAATTGATTGCACCTGGAAGATCAGATTCTTTACTTGATTTGATCTCATCCAACAGAGATAAAGGATAAACTGCAGATGAAGATGAACTATGAATAAATGCAAGGATGGTTAATCTACCTATTCTGATCTTGTTAGCCGCCCAGAATGATTCTGAAGTGACACTTGTCTGATGAAGGTGTCCATGCCATGAAAGGGTGGGTAAACTTGTCTTGCCATTTATTATGCAATCAAAGCCACATAGGGTTTCATGATATTTTCCTGTCCTTGTGGCTTGCCAGTTTGGGTTTCACCTGGATTGAGGATCACATTTGATATGTTGGCTCCAGATTTTGTGGAATGTCTCTTCTTCAGTAATTATATGGATGTACCAGGTTGTTGAGGTTGTTTGAAACCCTAATTTTTCCCTAAATGATCCTAAGCTTGTTGCAGTCCTTTATAAGGATTTCCAAGATCATTTAGGAGGGGTATTTTTGCAGTCTTTTGTTTGAGGTCTTGTGATAAGTCTCTTCCTAGTTACAGAAAATTGGTTGAAGATTTGTTCTCAGTCTAGGGTGTAACAGATTTCATATCTGACTATATTATTGTATGAAAGGAAAACTTCTGGTCTTTCGCTGTTATTAGAGTGGTTCATATCTTGAAACAAAGTGTACATAGGGACATGATTCATTGAAAGTAATACAAACATCTCAGGTTTAATTCTCTCCTTCTGTGTCTATCTTGTGAGTTTTGGATTTTTTGGTCCATTGCATGGTGTTTACCCATGTGTATGTTGTTATTCCTTAGATTTTGATATAGGATCAAATTAAATATTCTCTAGATAGGGCATAGATTCATTTGGTTTGCACAAGGATATTTGTAAGTAGTGTGGATGTGGATATACAATCAAATATTGTCACCAAGTGGTAATATTGAGGGTCATGGATCATTGACAAAAGTTGGTCTTTGTATGCTACTTTGTATTTGAGATATAGCCCAATCGATAAGGAACTGGTCAGGAATAAGTATCTTCTACAGTGATATGTGTCTGATGTGGTTTGGTTATATTCCTCAAGTTTTAAACATAACTGTAGACACCGAAAAATCCTTCAGAAAATAAATTATTTTTGTTTTCTGAAAATCCTTGATGACATCATCATTTATTAATTAATTATTTATTTAATTAATTAATTTATTTTTATGGCATTAAATCCCTCTCTCTTAATTAAAAATCTTTAATTAAAGAATCTAGCCTAAAAATGTCATTTGGACATTATCCCTAATTTATTAATTATTTGATTAATAAATTGACCAAAAACTTCAAAAATAAATTAATTTATTTTTAATTTATTTTTTATCCCAAAGTTGGCCAAAATTCTAAAGAGCACTAAACTCTTCTAGAAAGTCCTTAACCTTCCTCTAAATGGGTCAAATCCCTAATCTAGTCCCTTCAAACCCTAAGCCTAGATATTTAATATTTATTAAATTTACCTTTAATAAATATCTAAATCTCACCAAAAGCCACTTGCCCATCCCTTTCTCCTAATCCTAATCCTAATCCCCTTTCTAATCTTGTCACATTCCATTAGCAAAAGGTTTACCAAAACTTATGCTAACCTCCTCCTTAGTCAACAAAGATGGCCACCTCTTGGCCACCTCTTGCAAATGCATTTAAGGATGCATTTAAGCCTTCCTTATCTTTCTTACATGCATTCATTATGCATTTAAGACCTTCTTATCCATTCCTTGCCACCTCTTGGCCTTGGGCACATTTACCAAATTGTGCACATGCCCTCAAACTTTCAACTCAATCCTCTCTTGACACTTGTCAGGACACTTGTCCTTGACTCAACCCTAACCTTAGCCCTAACTCTGACTCATCCTTTTAACCCAAGACCTTCCCTTTTCCTATAAATAGCCTCACTTCTTTGAGCAAACCATCCTCTCTCATCTTTCAACTCTCAAACTCAATAGCAAAGTTATAATGCCATTTTCATTCTAGCATAAGCATAAACTCATCATTTTAGATCATTTTCAAGCTTAAATCACATCTAAATTAGCTTAATTAGATTAACATAGATTCATTTCTTATTTAATCAATCTTAGTTCATCTTTTAGCTTTGCATATTTGTGTGTTCTTGAGGCCTTTGAAGCAAAATAGGTTCCTCATACCTATTTTGTGTCATTTTGGGTCTTCCTGATCCTCAAATCATCATTTATCTTGCATGCTCCAAGTGCTTGAGTTTGCACACCCACATCCATCTATATCCAAGCATATCAAACGGTGCATGGGCGCATCCGTTTTAGCTTAAACTGAGGTGGCTTTGATTTTAGTTTGTTTACCATTAAATTTGATTTGATTATATGCTATGACGTTTGTTTGTCTTTGGCCTTCAAAACAGGTTTAGGTGCACACTCAAAATCCTAGTCTACATTCTGGCACGCCCGGTGGGACTCAAACCACAATCATTTTGACGAAATTATACTTTATATGCTTGTATTTTGCAGGAAACAAAAGAAATGTCGCCTTCATGAAAAGAAATGACGCCTACAGCAAAGAAATGTCACCTTCAACCAAAGAAATGTCGCCTTCCTGAAAAGAAATGTCGCCTACAAACAATCCAGTCACGCCTTCTTGCAATGAAATCATGCCTTTGAGGAAAGAAATGACGCCTATGAACTCTGTTTTCACGCCTGCATAACTGAGATTTTCTTGTGATCGATAACTTCTGTTCCATCCCAGAATTCTCTTCTGTCGCCTGCATGTAAAGAAATCACGCCTGTAACGAAAGAAATCACGCCTCTACATTTTTATCTGTCACCTTTTGAGGTACAAAATATCGCCTGTAAGAATTAAATGTCGCCTCTGAACTTTCCAGCGTCGCCTATAAGCTGGACAGTGTCGCTTTTTGTTTTTTTGTCTTGAGTTGCTTGGGACTGGTTTTTCATTTCTTTTATTACAGCAAAGGTCAAAAACAAAATCTTGAATGACATTAAGGAAATGAACTTAGGTCCTAAGTGTCATTGTCAATTTGAAAATCAAACCAAATCTCGAATGCACTAAAAGGAACGAACAACTCTATTCCCTCTCTTATTTCAGATTTCAAAGCAAGCAAACAAATTCAATCTTGAGTGATCTAAGGGATAAAACAAAGCTTTTTCAAAGTTCTTAAATCAACTCGCTAATCAAATCTTGAATGCACAAAAGGAAAGAACTTGCAACCGTTCAAATCATTTACATTTTTGGAGAAAGGAACAAATCAAAATCTAATCATGAGTGTCTTCATTTCAAAGTTCAAACATCACTTAATCAAATTTGGGAAAATGAACAAAATCTGCTTGATGTGCATGTAGGAGTTTTTCAATTCTTGCATAATCCCTATTAGAGTAAACAACGTGGAACATTTGAACTTGGACAAGTTCACCTGTTCTACTTTTAGCGAGGCCTGTCCAAGGAGAAGCGCTTCCTCCTCGGAGAACGACCTCAAACCGGTATCCCCCTCGGCCGGTATATAAATAAGCGAATACCAAAAGAATCGCTTACATCTCCTAATCGCTGGGCGTTCATGCCAAACACATGTCTGGGGATGGTAAACATTCCTCTCCCCCAGCATAATTGGCAAGGCTCTTAAGTGAGTCACGGATGATCAGCATAACCGGGTATGGAGACACCACAGAATCATTAGCAAACTGATAAACTAGAGGCTACCCTATCTACATCTGAAAGTATCAAAATCCTTGTGCAAGGACCGATTCCAAGGGGTTTACCAGGTCGCCTCAAGATTACTCACCATTTGTATTCCCTTCTGGGGGATACCAAGCTGTGGGCAAGCGATTTTGATACTCACCTTCCTTAGGTAGATCTGTTTGAAGTGCTTGACAGTCAAAGACCCGTGAAAACATTTGTCAAACATACACTTTTTTGAAAGCATTTATCGGAGTCTTTTATCTCACAAAGTTGCTTTGTCCTTTGTGAAGATTGCTTTTATCAAATCCTTTGCCAATGGAAAAACATCAAGCAGATCTGTAAACTGGTTCGAAGGACAATCAGAGTAGCCATCCCAAAACTTGGTCATCTCCCATTCCTTTGTCCGTCTTCTTCTAGAAAACCGTCTTCTTCTGTCAGTCATCCCAATCTGAGTCTTAGTCTTTCAAACCATCTTCGTCCTTCCTCCTTATCCAACTCATTCACAAAGTTAGCATGTCTCAAATCTATAATGAGTTTGGTTATGATATCTCTCCTCTCCGTCCAATCGATCCTAATGATGATGAAGGTCTTGTAGACCATGATGCCTATTTCAGCCAGTTTGCTCCAAGCAACCCCCAGCGTTCCATCATTCCTCCAATCCAGCCAACCATGCCTTCGCGCTTATCTCCTAGCACTCCCTTTCATGTCCTTGGCAAGCCTAGCACTCCCTTTCATGTCCTTGGCAAGGCTAGCACTCCTTTTCATGTCCTTGGCAAAGCAACCCCAGTATCTTATCCATCCCCAACTTATCCTTGTCTTCAACCTACACCTCTTCCATATGCTCCTTTCAGGCCTCCACTTTCTGCTATGGTCATTTCTCCATCGCCATCATCCCTTAGAAACGCTTCACGCTACTTCCCCTATCTAAGGCCTCCATCTGCCCATCCTCCAAAAAATTTTGAAATCCAAGATTCTAGTCCTCCCATCCTTTTCACCAAACCTCTATCCTTTCCCAAACCACCATCTTCTGCTCCAAACCCCAATCCTCCATCCTGTCTCAAACCACCATCTTCTGCTCCAAACCCCAATCCTCCATCCTGTCCCAAACCACCATCCTCTCTTCCAAACCACATTACCAAAAATCTTTCCCCACCAGCAGAGTTCATCCCTCAACCCACTCCAAAACCTGTACCTCAAGCCATTAGCCCTGCCTCTTCGGCACCATCATCCCCTCAAGCAAAACCCAAAGCTCCCTTTTCAAAATCATCTTTTTCATGGGTGTTCCCTTCTTTCTCTCCTCCTTCGCAAACATCTACCCAGGCACAAACCCCACTTTCATGCGAAGACCATCCAAGTTCCCCATCTCCTCCACCTTCCAAACCTTCTTCACCACAAAAGTCTCCAAGGAAACCAATAACAGAACCCAAGGAAGAGCCAATAGAAAAACCCACGCCTGAAATTGAAAAGCCAAGCAATCCTTCATGTGAAGCCATCATTGATGAGGCCCATCCAGCACTCCCATCTATTATCTATCTTCCATACATCCCAACTGTTGATCCTCTTCCATCTCCTATCATCGTTGAGTTCCGTTCGTCTGAAGTATCTATCCAATCCCCAGAATCATCTCCTCCTAGCATTATCCAAAGCATACCTAATGAGCTTCCTGAGTTCATCCCTCTTCCTATCATTGCAGCTGCAAAATCTTCCATCCTTTTATCCATACCATCTGAAGAGTTCTTCCTTCTTCCAGACACCCCAGCAGCAGAGTTCCCAATCCTTCTATCCACTCCCTTTGAAGAGTCCATCCATACATCCCCCAATCCTCTATCTGAACAAATCCCATCATGTCAAGATCTGGACCAAAAGCATGTTGAAATATCTATAGAAGAACATCAAGATCCAACCCCTTTACTTCCCCCATCGCATGTTCTATTGCCTCCATCACCTTCAATCCAAAATCCTACAATCCCAATTCCTCCAATTCAAGATCCTATCATCCCAATTTCTCCAACTAAAGATCCAATACCATCCCCTAATCCTAGTCAAAATCCCAACATCCTATCCTCTCCTCTTGAGGATCCTCCTAACCAAACTGTCCAGCTGCCGTCACTCTATCCTCTTGGGTCACTAACATTTGTCAAAGGTAAACCACTTGAAAAAGAAGACATCAACTTCTTATCTTCCATCAGGGAACCAGAAAATGGCTGTTTGTCATTCACCCCAAGTCAAAAATATCCTTGTCTGGATAAAATGCTGAAAAGATGGAACTATCAAGGCAAAGGCCTTGGCACTCACGAACAGGGAAATATACATCCCATTCAAGGCAAGAAACATCCGAAAGGCTGTGGAATCATTTGCACACCAGATGAGGGCACTTCTTCCACATCAGCAAAGGGCGCTTCCTCCAGAAATGTTGGTACAGCTAAAGAAAAATTTAAACATCCAGTCAAAACCAACAAAACATCTTTCAGAGCCCACAATGCAATTCCTCCCCCTCCATCGTTACAATCGAGGACAACCTATCATATTCCTCCTTCATCCTCCCCATCCATTTTGGGTCCCTATGTCCCAAAGTCTTTTAGCGCATCTCCGTTACCCAGCAAATCCATTTTGGGACCTTATATCCCAAAATATCATCCTCCATCTTATCCTACTCAGCCTTTCATCCAACATCCAAGCATCCCTAGTCAAGATCAACAACGGCACATGTCCACATATCCTATCTACCAATCTCCTTCCATCTCTCCATCCAAATTTCCTCCATCCCAGACAACTCCTCATATTCCTCCCAATGCTCCTTGCAACTTGGATGCCATATCATGCATGAATAAAGGAAAAAATCCACAAAAATCCCAGGATTGTTATGTCCAGTCTAATCAACATGCACAATCAAAGCAAAATCCGATCAAGCAAGCCAAAGCAAACCACTGGCCACAAAGGCCCATCAAAGCAAATGCCAAATCTAATGCATCCCAATGGCTGCAAAGGCCCAATGACGATTACCATGTCCAGTCTAATCGACATGGTCAATCAATGGAAGCTCCAATCAGGCAATCAAATATGCCGCAAAGGCCCAGCAAAGAGCCAATCAGGCATGCTAAAGCACCCCAATGGCTCCAAAAACCTAGCAAAGTCCAAGCAAAATCTATCACATGGCCACAAAGGCCTAGCAAAGAAAAAGCACAATCTGATGCCCACCAATGGCCGCAAAGGCACACTAAAGCTAAAACAAAAATGATGTGGATCCCAAAGCAAAAAGATGTAATCCATCTAACAAAAACATCCACAATGGCATCCAACGTTGCCCATCTCCCAGCTCCTTAATCTTCCCCTCCATCTCCTCCATCCTCTAGCATAAATCCTCCATCACATCTATCTCTATCTTCCACATCCAATCATCCATCTTCCTCGCAACATGTGCCAATGTTGATCCTGACAACATCCCCCTATCTTGATCACTTTCCATCCTTCCATCCAAACACTTTCTACCACCATCTTTCCCATCTCCCCCATCTAATCCATGACTTTGCATGATCCCCCCCGTCCTGCTACAGTTGTACCAACATCCAGGCACACAATCAGAAGAAATCAGTGAGGAAAGTCAGCAAAGATCAGTCAGCACATCTAAAATAGCAAAGGGAAATCAATGACAAATAAGAGAAATCAGCAAAGTCAACAGGCAATCAGGCTTTAGCATCAACATATGCCTATCAGCTTAAAACGGAAGCATATTTTGGAGAGGAGGCAAGCTTTAGTCGCAAAAGTTAAAAAAGCAAAGGCAAAATCATGAGTCTTTATGTGAAAACCCTTCTGGGGCACATTCTGATTCCAAAACAGTAACAATAAAGGGCATATCTTCTAGTGAAAACTTGGCAATTCAAATGCTAGAAGATGGAGCTTTGCCTCTTCCTCCTATCTGGGATAACAACACATGATAGTTCCCTATCAACATTGCAGAAACCAAGCTAAATCAACTTGGGTACAGAAGGATGTTTGTGGCTCATCTACATGGAGGTTAACCTGACAGAAAGTGAATCATGACCTTAAGTGCCTTGCTCCAAGGAGTCAATTATCAACTGTGCATGGTCATATGCACATGCTTAGGTGTGATCTTAAGCTTGTCATCCATCATCTAGCAATGGATCCCCATGACAAGCTGGCAACATCAGAAAATCAGCAATCCACATCAAAAAATCAGTGAGGAATCTCTCAGAAGATCAACATCAAATCGCATGATAGCACCAAAATCAACACAAAACTCAGCGCCACATCAGAGAGTTAGCAACAACATCAAAATATCTGTGCAAAATCAAAAACAGCAGGGCCATCATCAAATCTTAAGGGAACATCCAATCAAAGAATCAGCAACACCATCAGAATATCAGTGACAAATCAAAAGGTCACCATCTAATCAAGAGGAAGCACCAAAATGGCGACATCAGCTGATCAGCAAGCACGACAGCATTAAAGCAGAGCTTCAGCAACAAATCAAAATGTCAGTGCATATCAGCATCGAATCAGCAACACATCCAAACAAAATCAGAAGTATCAATGCATATCAGCACAAAATCAGCAACAAATCAGAAAATCAGTGGAATATCAGCACAAGCTCAGCAAACAAATCAGCAAGATCAGCACAAAGTCAAGGAAAAAAACACAAAAATCCATAAAAATTGGATAAATCAAAGGAGCAAATTATCAACAAAGCAAAAATCAAGAGAAAAACATTCATCCTCTGGTGAAAACTTGGCAATTCAAGCGCCTTGAACAAGTACCATGGTGAAAACCTGGCAAACAGGCGCCATGCGTAGTGCCCCCCCCTAATTCCTTTCTGCAGTTAGGGGCTTCCTTTCTATCACCTCTTATTCAACATATCCTCCATCCCTTCCTTCGTCCTCCATTGGATCTTGATAACAAAACCAGAGACTATTAGGTATACATGCTTTTGGGCACCTCCTTGGCATCCATCATACCTTTCAGCTATATATCCTTTATCCAAATCCACTCAACCTATCTTCCATCCTTCCTCATCCTCTTGACAGCATATCTTTTGTTCAAAGCATACCCCATCTCAACGCCTCTGAAACCACATGTATTATCCTAAGCACGGGGCATCTTATTCCTTGGTGACGTATTCCTTGGAGACCACCCATCCAAATTCAAAGCTTCCTCTATCCCCGTCTCTCAGCAGTTCTTCCATCCAAATCCAAACCTATCCACCATCCAATCTCCCAAGCATTCTTGATCCCTCAGCAGTTCCTACAGCCTTCCATTTTCCAAAGCCAATCTTTCAAAACTCCCAAGCATTCCTCTATCTTGATCCATCAGCAGTTCCTCCAGCAATCCAAGTCAGCATCCCATATCCTTCAAGCCTTGTCCTTCAGCATCCATCAGCAGAAAGCAAATTCACCATCTTTTGCACCAAAATCCAGAGCTCCAAATCCACAAGCATTATCATGTTCCAGCCCTTTGAGTTGTTTCCATCCCTTATCCTAAATCATAAATCATCCTCTTTTTGGCACAACGTGTTGTCTTAAAGAAATCAAACCTTGTCCTTGCATAGCCTTATCATCTCGAGCAAGAGATTGGCTTGTATTGACAAGAATCCAGTTGACCGAAGATCATCAGTCTATCCTAGGTTGACGCAATCCTATCACTGATCCTCCATTAGGAAAATAGCAGCTCATTTTGTTGACACTTGGTAATCTCCCTCCAGCTTTCCATCTTCCAACTCCTTCAGCAAATCCATCATCCAATCTTCCCAAATCTTCCTCCATCCCAATCTCCTGGCAGTTCCATCATCCCCATCCTAAGCATTTCCTAGCACCTTCTCTTGTCATTGGTATCTAACTATAGGCTAACCTCATTGCAATCCAATGCCATTCATCCCTATCCACACCTTGCTAGCAATATTCCCAACCTATCCATCTCTTCTAGCTAGCCAACACCCAAGATCAAGCTAAACCGATCAAATCACATCCTTCGTCTTGTAGCAGGCCTTGATCTCAATTCAATCATCATCATTGGGATATGTCTTTCCCAAATTCGTGTCATTTTAGGACACATCATCCATCGCCAGTCCGTCTTGGCCTTCCAACCTAGCTGGGGCACCATCTTGCATATCTTTGAAGTTGTCAGCTTCATCCCCAGGTTCTTTGTATATCCTATTCTTGAGTCTTGTACCATAGCGTCAGTCGTGTCTCCACCTAAGCTCATTTGTACATTTGTGTCTTTAGGACCCATCCTTTGTCTTAGTCCTTGTCCGTCCTGCAGCAGCATTTGATCAGGAATATCTTGTCCCATCCCCAGCCTCAAAAAATTTGTAGTCCCACTTGGGCCTTGTGCTTCAGCAACATCAATTATCGACTTATCCTTGCTCATCCTGATTATTCCTTGAACTTCAGCTTTTGCCAGCGAACAACTACACTTATTCTCTCACCAACCCATGGGTCCTTGAGGATATATCGTTCCTCCTGTCTGATCTAATCTTCCATCCTGGTCCTTGAGGATATATCGTTCCTCCTGTCCGACCAATCTTCCCACCATCAATCAAACCTAATCTCTCTCCTTGGCAAAGGATATCTTTTTGGAGTTATCATTTTGATCTTGGATTTTTGTCCTTTGGGTCTTGTTAATCTTTTTGGCTTCTCTTTATCCCACCAGGGTCACCATGATTCTTTATATCACGGTGTGCTGCGTGTGCGGATAATCTGGGGCAAGGTCTTTTGATCTTTCGCTTCTGCCTGTGAGTCAGTTGTGTGTTTGTGGTTCCTTTAGCATCGGTTCCGCCATGTCACCTCTGCGCTTCATGTGTGATGTTGGGGCAACCCTGTGTGTTTGTTTAGCGTCAGTCCTCGTCAGTCCTCTGCGACGTTGTTGACAGGCCTCGTGATCCCAGTATCTTTGGCAGGTCTCTAACATAGCTATATTAAATCTAGGTTGTGCACTCCCGTTTGAACTTGGAGCTATCTGGTCCCTTGCATTTATCATATAGATTAATCTTGCATCTTTACATATAGCTGCATCTTGCATCTTGCATTTCCATCTCATCTTGCATATCATCCACCTTTTGCTTATAGAAGTGAGGTTATTTATCTCCCCTTTCTTCCTAGGCCCTTCCTTCCTCGTCCCGCCGGGCACACTCTGTCCCGGGGCATGTCCCTCTTTCTCCTTGTCCCACTGGGTGCATCTTCCATGATTTTGTCCCACCGGGGCATGTATCCTCTTTCTTCTAGTCCACCCGGGCGTCATACCCTCTTCTTCTGATTCTAGCCTCGGCATCTTGTTTTCTTATCTTTGACGCCATGCCACTTGCGGTATCGCATCAAAGAGGGGCAAAATGTAGACACCGAAAAATCCTTCAGAAAATAAATTATTTTTGTTTTCTGAAAATCCTTGATGACATCATCATTTATTAATTAATTAATTATTTAATTAATTTATTTATTTTTATGGCATTAAATCCCTCTCTCTTAATTAAAAATCTTTAATTAAGGAATCTAGTCTAAAAATGTCATTTGGACATTATCCCTAATTTATTAATTATTTGATTAATAAATTGACCAAAAACTTCAAAAATAAATTAATTTATTTTTAATTTATTTTTTATCCCAAAGTTGGCCAAAATTCTAAAGAGCACTAAACTCTTCTAGAAAGTCCTAAACCTTCCTCTAAATGGGTCAAATCCCTAATCTAGTCCCTTCAAACCCTAAGCCTAGATATTTAATATTTATTAAATTTACCTTTAATAAATATCTAAATCTCACCAAAAGCCACTTGCCCATCCCTTTCTCCTAATCCTAATCCTAATCCCCTTTCTAATCTTGTCACATTCCATTAGCAAAAGGTTTACCAAAACTTATGCTAACCTCCTCCTTAGTCAACAAAGATGGCCACCTCTTGGCCACCTCTTGCAAATGCATTTAAGGATGCATTTAAGCCTTCCTTATCTTTCTTACATGCATTCATTATGCATTTAAGACCTTCTTATCCCTTCCTTGCCACCTCTTGGCCTTGGGCACATTTACCAAATTGTGCACATGCCCTCAAACTTTCAACTCAATCCTCCCTTGACACTTGTCAGGACACTTGTCCTTGACTCAACCCTAACCTTAGCCCTAACTCTGACTCATCCTTTTAACCCAAGACCTTCCCTTTTCCTATAAATAGCCTCACTTCTTTGAGCAAACCATCCTCTCTCATCTTTCAACTCTCAAACTCAATAGCAAAGTTATAATGCCATTTTCATTCTAGCATAAGCATAAACTCATCATTTTAGATCATTTTCAAGCTTAAATCACATCTAAATTAGCTTAATTGGATTAACATAGATTCATTTCTTGTTTAATCAATCTTAGTTCATCTTTTAGCTTTGCATATTTGTGTGTTCTTGAGGCCTTTGAAGCAAAATAGGTTCCTCATACCTATTTTGTGTCATTTTGGGTCTTCTTGATCCTCAAATCATCATTTATCTTGCATGCTCCAAGTGCTTGAGTTTGCACACCCACATCCATCTATATCCAAGCATATCAAACGGTGCATGGGCGCATCCATTTTAGGCTTAAACTGAGGTGGCTTTGATTTTAGTTTGTTTACCATTAAATTTGATTTGATTATATGCTATGACGTTTGTTTGTCTTTGGCCTTCAAAACAGGTTTAGGTGCACACTCAAAATCCTAGTCTACAATAACCAATCCAAAGTCTTTATAAATTTAGAAGTCATTGGGTTGTGCATTCAACGTGGTGATTGAGAATCAATGAATGACTTGTTATCATTTAGTATTTTCTCACCATATCATATATTATATAAATCTAGAGAAGGTTGTGAAGGATAGAATATTGAGCTGGATTAGGTGTACCTACCTAAGTTTTGCAGAGCCAGAAGTGCAGAGGGCAGTCTTGTCCCTATAGTTGGTTTAGTTACCTACAGATCTCCCCACATTTGGAACTAACCCCTCCTCAAAATATGTCTTAGGTATATTGGTGTTTCTCTAAGTGTAAAATTCTTTTCAAGAACTAACAAAATGGTGACTCTATTTGGGATAATGATATATGAAGCTAAGATGACGCATGTTTCAAGTTGACCTAGCCTCCTAGCCTTCTCATCTATTTATGTAGTTAGTTTATCATTGAGAACACAATGTTGTACTTTGATGTCCTACACATTTGCTTCTTCAAAAGAAGATTTATTGGGTCTTTCTTAGTGCACTTGTGTTGTGGTCTTTTGTCTTGAAAATTTTAATTCCACAGTACTCATATTCTTGAGAAAAATCGTTATAGTCCCAACTCTTGTTGGGTGGTGACTCTCAAATAAATCTCTGCACTAGTGCATTAGTTCATTTACACTTTCTCAAGATGAGTCACAAAAACACCAGATCCTAGGGGAGGGAACATCTTAAATATATATTGGAAGAATGTCTTCCAAGTACCTCTAGATCTGGTCAACAAAGAAGAAAAAGCAATGAAAATAATACATCTCAAGCTTGAAGACAAAAGGAAGGTGATAAAGAAACTATACCAATCCACCCTAGATAGGAGGATAATGCATCAGAATATGTAGAGGCTATGGATTCAAAATTGGGTACATATAAGGAGTATTACTCTCCTGATGAGAGAGAAGGTGGATCACACCAAAATATAAAAAATATCCACAATGGGTCTCATGGACAAAGGAGGAGATCAAGAAGTGTTGTAAGAGGGGGAAAATCTAGGATTGCCTCTTGGGCCACTGATTCTTTATCCTCACAGAGCCCTCATGTCCAAGGAGATAGATAATAAAGATTAAATATAGACACTTCAGAATCAAAAACAACTATCCCTAATTCTGAGGATATTTTTCAAGAAGTTGAAGATTTGGAGAAGAGAATCCAGGAGAATATTTCCATCAGAAGACAAAGAGAAATAAAAAGAGAGGATAAAATAAGACAAGCTCAAATAAGGTTTTCTCAATTGAAGTGGCAGTTGCTGACCCTAGAAGTAATAAATTATGTTGTAGCATCCAAAATGAATAATGTAGAACCTTTTATTCATTAAGTCTTTGAGCCTCAAGGACCTAAGGACAAGGCCAAACATGTTGTAACATGGACTTCAATAAATGAACATATTAAGGATAGGGTTCCAATGGATCATTTGTCCAAGTTGGATGTTGATATTGAAAAGGAAAAACTAGAGAGAGATATCTTAGCTAAAGAGCTTGAGAAGGCAGAATTAAAGGCTACTACTTCTAAGATGAAGAAGAAAATATTTTTTCTTAAGTAGTCCTCAGGGCTTGCAAATGATGCAGGGCCTTCTCAACAAATAAATAACACTCCACCACCTACTAGTGCTATTGTTGTCATATCAAATGCTATAACATCTACATCCCAGGCTGATAGATATTTCCAAAGGAGACCAGTCCATGTAGAAAGGTATAAGAAACTTTATTTTCTTGGTATTCCTAGTTATCCTAATGTTATCCCAAAAGAGATTAGAGAAAAAATCCCTAAATTTACTGGTAATAATGTCATCACTTGTGAGGAATACGTGATTTTTTTTATTAATGTTATAGATGATTATGAAATTGAGCATGAGGATGTCATTATGAAATTATTTGTTCAGTCATTAATTGAGGATGCCAGGGATTGGTTTTATGGAACTCCCACATGATTGTGTGAGGTCTTCGGATGAGTGTATAATGTATTTCAAGGATCAATATGGCTACAAAATAAATGAGGGTTTTATGTTGAATGAGTTCAATAATATCAAGAGAAACCAAAATGAAGAGGTCCTTGAATTTAATGTAAGATTTCAAAAAGCCATGCATAATCTTTTCCAAGTAATGAGATTGGATGAGAAGGTATGTCTTGCTACCTATTTGAATGCTTTATATGCTAAGATGGATTATATTCTCAGGGATAAGAATCCTAGAACTATCAGAGAAGCTTATAGATTGGTTGTTAACATTGAAAATAATAGAAGAGTATCAGAGAAGTTGGGTAGGAGAGAGGAACCTAAGCTTTCTAGGTTTGGGAAGAAAGAATCATATAAGCTCTCTGGTGTAAAGCCCAAGGAGGAGGATAGTTTGAAACAAATATTGAGTGCTTTGAAAGATTTAAAACCTAACGAGGATAAGGTCATTACGTCTAAAAATAATGAGAGATCCACTTTCAATAATTTCAACAGACAACCAAGGTTGCAAAATTTCCCATATCATACCCAATGGAAGGATGGGAAGCCTCTTCTCCTAGAAAAGAAAGACAAGATAAATGATAGGACCCTTGATCCATTGCAAGGGCACTGTATTAACCTGAGTAATGATTTTCCATGGTGTTTAGCTTGCCAGTCCCTGCATGATCCTGATCATTGTGTTATTTCTTTGAGTATGTCTGCTATTAAGGGATAGGGGGATGATGGAGATGATATATATGGTGAAAATGGTTGTGCCATGAAATAATCACATTTATATGATGAGGTGGATTTTGCTAATGAGGATGAAAATCAAGATGTATATGACTCACATAATAGGAGTGAGGTTTTTCATCAGCAGGTTTTGTCTGATGAAGAAGAGGAATAAATTGATGATATAAGATGTAATGGAGAAGAGGGTGAGGAACCTA
Source organism: Chamaecyparis obtusa (assembly GCA_027943335.1). Classification (NCBI taxonomy): domain Eukaryota; kingdom Viridiplantae; phylum Streptophyta; class Pinopsida; order Cupressales; family Cupressaceae; genus Chamaecyparis; species Chamaecyparis obtusa. Next base: position 2,332,856 of record BSBK01000490.1, on the reverse strand, counting down.
TTGCATTAAGAAGACCCTTAGATGAGGAGATATCTCAAATCACTTCTAATATGGTTACTTAGGCTAGGAGTAACTCTGTTTTAAGAAATTGGATAGTTGGTAATGCAGATAGTAGGCCAACAAGTTTTTTCATAAAAAAGAACAAGGTGGACACTAAGCAAATACAAGAAAAAGATAAAATTGTTGATAGTGTCAAGAAAATTAAAATCAAGATAGTTGAGAAGCCTAGTGGTCAGAATAATGCATATAGGATAAAGGCAAGGACACCAGATATAGATGTTTCCTTTCCCCAAGGTGAAAACAAGCAACAAAAGGGGAATGAACTAAACTTAGATTCTCAAATTAAAGATAGAGATGTTGTTTCTTTGAAATAGGATTTTTTTGGTGTAAGTTATACCCATGTTGATATGGGGCAGTTGAAATCTCAGGTTACTGTCAAGGTTCCACTACTTGAAATGATGAGGATTGGGGAACATAAGGAAAAAGTTTTGACATTGATAAATGGTGTGCCTTACTCAAATGTTCAACAGTCAGAAAAGTGTAAAGAATTGAAAAAGGTAGAAGATAAATTTGAGAGAAAAGGGAAGGAGTCAGAAGAGATTGTTTCACAAATCCCTCATATCTACCTAGATACAAATATGGTAAATTATTCCTTGGGACCTGTGGATCCTTTCTTCTTGACTCTAGTCATAAATGGAAAGATGCTAAAAAATTGCATGATTGATTTAGGAGCATCTAATACTTTTATGCTTGTGGAAATAATGAGATCAATGGGTTTGCATGTTGACTCTCCTCATGGGAGATGTCAGGCTATGGATTCCAGAGAGGTACTATTATTGGTACAATTAAGGCTTTTCCTTATAGGATTTTTGCTTACCCTGACATAAAATTGACAATGGGTGTCCTGGTTGTAGACATTCCTCCCCAGTATGGAATGCTATTGTCAAGAAAGTGGAGTGCTTCAATGGGGGAAAGTATTCAACGTGACTTGTCCTTTGAAAATTTTAATGAACTACAACTGATTGAATATCGGAATGAACTAAAGAAATAGTGATTAGAGATCATAGAGCTACTGAAATGATATGTAAGATGATTAAATTAGTTAATATGTTGTCATTGATTTCAACTAGTTTTGACAGTACTTATCATGTTAGTTACAAACATCTGAACATTTGTTGAAGGAAGAAAAGATGAAGAACTAAGATATCTACATGAGGAAAAGATGGATATGACAGATAAGGATAAGGTAAACATTGGGTAACTTATTGATGAGTCTATGGCTTTATATTGTTGACTTGAGAATGTTACATTAATCTATTATGAAGAAGAGATTTAAAATTTAACAATTCAATATGGTCGGTAATTGAAGATTTCTATATACACCAAGCCAGTGCAGTGTATACCAAGTGACAGTATTAACCGAGCTAGTTATCTAGCTATCACCAACGCATTTCTATATCGACCGAGTATGGATGAAAATATTAAATGATAAGAACAATCGACAAAATTTGATGAGATGTAAATTGTTATCATTTTGAAGTTAAGGATGAAGTTAGTTATGAGATCCACGAATGAAAAAATTCAGAGAAGATCTAAAGGATGAGATTGAAATGTGATAATGGCACATCTACCGAGGAAGGTTTAAGCGACAAAATGGATGAAGGAGATTAAGTGGCAAAATCCGATGGCTGATATGAAAATGATTTACTTTTCTATATAAGAGATATGAGTTTCATTATTGAAACCTATCGAAAAGAAGAAGATTGTAGAGATTTTGTGTGAAGGCTATATTCATGCATGCCTTATCAAACTGGTTATTGAAAGAACCGCATTGCAGACATTATTAAGCGTCTGAGAACTATTTATCGAGTGAAAGTAAGTTGAGAAATATTGAGGAAGTGAAATTGATTAGTGATCAGAGGATTTGTATGGGCTTAGCATAGATCTGAATATTTGCAATTGAGTTGTATTTAAATCAGATCAGTACTGTATCAATTTAACCATTGATTCATAAAATCTCTTAACTGAGTGGACTTAACAGTCTTATGTTCTACCCTATGATATTCATTGAATGTAAAGTGTTATCTTGTTGACCCATAGTTAATTTTGGTCAAAATTTAACTATTATTGATAAATCCTCTAATAAGGTCACACTTAACAGTGTGCATTGTAATCTTTAACAGGGTTGGCTCTTCACCGAGCTCACTTCAGAAGAGTGAATTATTTTGGGTTACCAGTCCCAGGTGGTTTTTCCCTTAGCAGGGTTTCCACGTTAAATCATTGTGTTATGTGTTATTTGTTATGATTGTTTTTCTATCATACTTTACATACTGCATAGTTGATTTAGTCGGTAATCACAATTGGATAATTACTGGTAATCAGTAAACTAGATAGACAGATTGATATTTTATGTTACCCGAGCTGTATAATTTGTTGAAATTGTTTTGTAAGGTACATCTTTGCATTTGGGAATGTAGGATAGCTAATCTAACTGATTCACACCCCCCCCCCCCCCTCTCAGTTATTCTAACAATTGGTATCATAGTGTATTGGTTGCTTGGAATGAAGTTTTAAGGACTTGAGTGGAAAGATTGCAAGATATATAAGAGGGAAGTGTTGAAGATGAACAAAGACAACTTTACTACATGGAAAAGCCAGATGAGACTTCACATATCTGGGATTGGAGAATTTTCTATACAATTACTTGACAATGTCTACTTACAATCAAAAGTTGGACCTTTGACTCTTGATCAGTTGAGAGACCAACATGAACACAATATTACTATGATAGAGATTGTTGTTGCTCTATCTGATGCTAAATTTGAGGATGTCAAGGATTGCACTACAACAAAGAAAATGTGGGATAAACTTGCTCTAGTTTATGGTGGTGATGTGAATGTGATGAGAGCCAAAGATGAAAGCTTCAGAGGTAGATTTGATGACATGAAGATGAAAGAAGGAGAGAACATTACACAATACACAAACCAAATCAAAGACATAGTCAATGCTATCCGAGGAGCTAGAGGCATTATTTATGAAGATACAATGGTAAGTAAGATACTGAGAACCTTGTTGCCTATCTATGCAATCAAAATATCTATTATTCACGAAATGGGGTCTGCACCTAATTGCACTCTTACTCTTGATAGTCTGATTGGAAAGTTAACAATGCTTGAGCTAAATAATTTTGATAATAGTGTTGTATCGAGTGTTGAATATGCTTTTATGTCATCTCTTAAGATTGGTAAATCTAGTAGTAAGCATAATATAAGGAATGAAAGTGATAGTAATATTAAAGATGAGCTTGATGAGCTTGAAGCACTTATGGCATGGAGACTATAGAAAGGTAAAGGAAGATATAAGGGTGTTTACCTTTAGCTTGTTTTAATTGTAAAGAGGTTGGCCATATTGTTGCTAGATGTCCTAACAGGAAAGAGGAAGATAAAGACAATGACTGATCTGGTGATGGAAGATATGGCAGGAGTAATAGAGGAAACCGACACTACAACAAAGACAACCAAGATCACAAAGATAAGGGCAAAAAGGCATGTTACCTTGTTGGAGAAGATGACACCAACACTGACACTGATGATGATATTGAAGTAGTACTTGGATCATTGATAGTGGTTGTACACATCACATGACTGGTGATGAAGAAATGACACACCTTGCATGGTTAAAGGAAAAGGATCTATTCTATTGAATGATAAAATTAGATGTGATAATGCATACTGGGTAAAAAGAATTAACTACAATTTGTTGAGTATAGAACAAATTAATAACTTGGGTCACTGAGTTGCATTTGAAAGCAAGAAGGTGAAAATCTATGATGAAAATGGAAAGCTTGTCAGAACAAGAGGACAATCAAAAGGTAATTTATTTTATCTTGACAATGTTGAAACTTCTTGTTTACTGGTGAAAAATGAAGATGCATGGTTATGGCATAAGAGGTTATGTCATGTAAAATTTGATAATATGATTAAGATTAGTAGAAAGAGAAAATTTAGAGGATTGCCTAGTCTAACCAAACTTGATCATGTTATGTGCCATCAATGTCAGAAAGGAAAGATGACCAAATTTAGTTTTAAAAGTAAGGACTATTAATCTAAAGGAATTTTGGAGTTGGTTCACACTGACTTAGGTGGTCCTATGAAAACTCAAAGATACTATGGTGATAGATACTTTATATTATTTGTTGATGACTATACTAGATTGATGACATCTATGTTCTCGAAAGAAAAGCATGAGGCATTCAAACTGTTTAAATGGTATAAGGCTAAAGTTGAAAAAGAAACCAGAAAAGAATTGAAATGCTTAAGGTCTGATAGAGGTGGTGAGTTTGTTTCTGATGAATTCACTAACTTTTGTAATGAGCATGGAATCAAAAGGCAGGTTTCCGCACCTAGCACACCACATCAGAATGGAATTTCTGAAAGGAGGAACCAATCTATTGTTGATTGTGCTAGAACATTAATGATTGAGAAAAATGTTGCACAGATGTACTGGAGAGAGGCAATTAGCACATCAGTATACATCTTGAACCAATTTCAATTGAAGAAATACACAAATAAGATACCTTACGAGTTATGGTCTAGATACACACCGAGTGTAAGTTATTTCAGAATCTTTGGTAGTAAGTGTTATATTCTGAAAGATGATAGGAATGGTAAATTTGACTCTAAAGGTGATGAAGGAAAATTCTTGGGATATTCTACTAAGAGTAAAGCTTATAAATGTTTGAACAAGGTTACTAATAAGATGATAGAAAGTGCTAATGTTAGAGTTGATGAGTTTGTGGAAAAGAATGATGAAGAAAGCATGAAGGAACCCAAAGACTATGGTAGGTTTACTTATGTTGAAGATCCATATTATCTACCGAAGCCATAGGCTGAGTCTACCAAGCATCAGGGAAATGCTACCAAGAATCAACAAATGCAAACCGAGAATCAAGAAGAAGCTACCGAGCAGGAAAATGAACCTGAACCGAATGATGAGAAGAGAAGAGATCAAGTGCTAGCAAGATTTGTTAGAAGACGCCATCTAGAGAATCAAATCATTGGAGATAAGCAAGTTGGCATGCTGACCCAAAGTAAGTTAAGACAAAACACATGCTTAGTTTGTGAGTTTGAACCTAAGAATCTTAGGGATGCACTTGAAAATGAGGAATGGATCAATGCTATGAATGAGGAAATTGAATAGATTGAGCAGAATAAAACATGGACATTAGTGCCTAGACGGAAAGATAAAAAATTTATTGGTACTAAGTGGATTTTTAGGGATAAGTTAAATGAAAATGGAGAGGTCACTAGGAATAAAGCAAGACTTGTTCGCAAGGGATATGCACAAGAAGAAGGGATTGATTATGGTGAAACCTTTGCACCTGTTACTATATTGTAAGGAATCTGCATATTACTTGCATATGCTACACATAAGGGATTTAAAGTATATCAAATGGATGTGAAATTAGCTTTTCTGAATGGAATTCTTGAGGAGGAGGTTTACATAGAACAACTAGAAGGGTTTGTTGATCAAAATCAAAAGAACATGGTATGCAGACTGCACAAATCTTTGTATGGATTGAAGCAAGCACCGAGGGCATGGTATGAAAGACTACATGCTTACCTTATAAGTATTGGTTTTGTAAGAACTAGTGAAAAAAATAATTAGTACATGAAAGGAGGATCTGATGATAATATTTTGATTGTTGAGATATTTTTTGATGATATAATCTTTGGAGGACAAGATCTAATTTGCAAATCTTTTGCTGATGACACGAGAAAGGAATTTGAGATGTCTATGTTTGGAGAGATTAAATTCTTTCTAGGTTTGCAGGTTATACAACAGAAAGATGGTGTTGAGCGTCATTTTTACACGAGACAATGGCTAGGAATTTACGTGAGAAAATTCCCCTCTTGGAAGAATGATATTAGTCAATCTCAAGGTTCCTTCTAGGTTGGGTCTCAACTGCTTGGATAGCTCAACGAAAGATAAATGTGAATCTGTTCACTAGGAGGCCTTTGCTGGTTTGTATCTTGAAAATACTGCAAAATAAACTTTGATAACAATAATACTTTATTTTTGGAATTTCAAAATTTTAAATGAAAACAATGTTAATCTAATTAATCTACCATAACTGATATGTGAGGAAGGTAAGAGGAAAGGTAACAAGAATTTTAAAGAATTTTTTTGAAAGAAACTAATGGACATAAACCAATATCACACTACTTCACAAATTAAAATACCAAGAAGATGTGAAAACCCACAAAATAGAGATATGATAAAATCACAATCTCAGCCAGGCAGATGCAATCATCAATGGAAATAAACACAAACGTATAATAAGCCAAAACTCATCAAATCACTAAGCCACCATGGATGTGCGCACACGTGAGACAAGTTTATCTTCAAAGCACTGAAAAAGAGAGATCTTCTCAATAATTTGTCACAACGAAGCAATGCAGCAGAGGTAGACACTGAACTAAAAGAATTGCAAATCAAAATCACCACACAATCAACTGGTTCTTTGAAATAAACAAATGAGTAGTTCACACATTCATAAATTTTGAAAAGGCACCAGAATAATCACACCACGATTGAAGCACCAATTGTATGTATTGTATTAATGATAAAAATCTGACCTTAATTACATTGAGTTCATACAATTTATAGAGTTGTGCTCTCAATTTTGTAGCTAGGGTTTCGACTGCATCTAAAACTCGAAAATAAATCTAAAATAGAGATTACATGAAGGAAACTATCTCTAAAACCAATTAGAACTACCCTAGCACGGAATTAAACCTTGTGCATTACAAAACTTGGAGCAGATCATACATAAAATAACTAAAAAATGCAACTGGAACTCATGCATGTTCTTCATAAAACTCTGTGATCCTACCCTTTATCCTCTATTATGGCTCGCCCACGTGGACTCAACTGGAAGAGGCCCTCAAATCATACAAAAATGACCCCCTTAACGTGATCTCTATGATTGAAAAAAAGAAGTTGGAGATGATTGAATTTTAATGGTGATCGTGCCTAGAAATTTTGGATCCCGACTGTTGCCCCCCCAAAAAAGAAGCTCCAAAATTGACTAAGTGTGGAGGTGACCTTTTCTCAATCTTTCAGACTTTCAGAGGCTGAAAATCCTCTAGGGCCAAAATGTCGAAAATCAAGGCCTTCAAAAATGGCTAAGTGTGAAGAATGTTTTTCCTCTATACAAAATTTGACTAAGTCAAAATTGGATGTCTATCGACTTGGGAGGACTTCTAGGTGAGCTTTGCGGAACCTATCCACAATATCTTGCACCTCCTCAAAGTTAGCCATTTTAACTCCTTTAAGGAGTTCTTGTTGTTTCTCCCGGAAGGTGATCAATTCTACTGCAAACCCCTTTATTTCCTCTTCCTGAGATAGCATCTTTTGAATTTCCTCCTTCTAATAGAACATTTGTTGGAGATCTTTTGTACTAACTCCTCTGAAGATGTCCATATATTGATTTATGATGACATTTACAGGATGCATTGTTTTCTCATCATTTTCTTCATATAAATCAAGGTCTAATCCTTCGAAAAACTTATGCATTTCCCCCACAAAAAGCAGACCTTCATCCCTCCTTTTATTCATCCTTTTCAGCACCTTTCCAAAAATGGTTAAAGCACCAGTGATATCTTGGATCCATTCCTCAAAATTGTCCAACTTTGACCCCTCATACACCTTGACCAAAACTTGGAAGTGTTTCTTCCTTATTACTATAAGATCTTCCAGCATCTTTTGCCACTTTTGGATCTTCTCCTCCAAACCATCCTCCTCACTCATAATTTCAACCAAAAATGTGATTCCCTAAAGAATACTCCTAAAAGGCCTCAAAATCTTCTTGAGAGCTGTATCAGAAAATTCTTCAAAATCTGCCTTCCAATCTGTACATGCCTAAAAAAAAGAATGTGGGACGTCTGCTGATATACTTACATCCCCTTTTTTTCCAAAATAGCCTGTAATGAGGCCTCAGGGTTACTAGGGTCAATGGGACCCATTGTCTTGAGGATAAAATTATTCATTGCCTCATTCAGCTCCATCAATGCCTTGATCTTCTCTTCATCCTTGTCCATGAAGCCTAAGGCATGTTTTAGCCCTAGTGTAGCCAGAGTTTTACTTCCCTCTCTTGTCGGCTCTCCTAGGTCTACCTCTTCCAGCACGTAATCATCTGGAGTGACTTCCGCAATACTGATATTCTTTGTGGGGACAACCACCTGAGCCTTCCATCTACCCACCTGATCTTGCATTACATATGAGAGTTCTTGCTCAAGTACTAGATCCTATTTGATGGAATGCTTGCCCCAATGCTGCCATATATGTATCATCATCGATATACGCCCTTGTTCTTGGCTAGATTTCCTTGGTGAACCAAGTGGGCTTTGAAAAGGCATTGAGGGGCTCATAAGGGGTGGCTAGAGTTGAGGTAGTTTTCGGGTGTTCTATCTCCATCTCCTCATGACTCTCCTCCTCTCCTCCTTTTATTTCTTTCTCTTCCATCACATTCAACTCTTCTTCCACATTTATATGTTCTTCCTCTTCAACTTGTTTCTCTGATCCATCTTGTCCTTCTAACAGAATCTCACCGACTACCTTTGTTTCCTTCTCTAGCTCTTGAGGCCCTTGTGCCAGTCTTTTAGTGTGGACCAGTGGTGGAATAGGAGCTCAGAAAGGAGGGTTTTGCACGAGAAGTAGGAGCAATAGGGGGAGTGGGTGAAGTCATTGGCAAAGGAGGTGGAGTTGGCATGGGAACATAAGCAGGCAGAGGTTGTGGTGGAAATGGAGTAGTTTGAACCGGAGGAAAAAGTGGAGTGGTAGGTAGTGTTGGACGCGAAGGCGGAGGTAGAGTTTGATACATAGGTGGAGGTGGAACTGAGTGTGAAAATTGGGGAATTTGTGATGCTACGTCTTCCTCAGAGGTGACACCTACAAAAGAATCTCTTCTTGACTCTATAGTCTCCTTCTGAATTTTAGCCGTGACCTCCTCGACTAATTCCTAAGAGTCTCACAGGACTTCCTCTCCCACTTTAACCAGGAGGACTAGTGAACTGTATAGGGAGGGAATCAAAAGAAAAGAACTATCCTACAGTTGGAGCCTGTTACTCAGATTCTTGGAAACCATGAAGTCCCTCAAAGTCAGAGATGTCAAATTCATCATCTCCTAGAGCATCCAAATTTATAGGTTCCCCTTGGGTTCCTCCTCCGGCGTCTTCTTGTTGATCATCCTCCAGTACCCACCTTCTATTTAAGAATCTTATAGACCAAGTTTTTCTGCTTAGGGGCAATTGATCCTCCTCATCTTCATCTTCCTTTAAGAGGGTATCTATATGAGTGGGTGTCGAGTCTTTCTTCCTTTTGTACATGTGCCCTTTTATCACCCCAGTCAGCCTAGGTCTAGTTACCTTGAATTTAGGTGCCTTCCTTGGTGCACTCAAAGGTTTGAGACCATTAGAAGAAGGAACATCTAGAGGTGTTATGCTTCCAGTCATTCTAGTTTTGGGCTTCTTTGAGTGGGTAAATGAGCTGTATGCGGTAGGGTGTTCATTTTTATATACCATTTCCGGCTTTTATGGCACAACCTCTTTGAATTGTGGCATCAACACCTTCTCCCCTTTCTTCTTCTTTTCCTTGGAGGGTTGAGCTGGTTGTTGTTTCATTGACACTGGATCCATAGGAAATGGGTGGGCAAGCCATGCATTAATCACTTTGATGACATGTCTTGCCTTAAAGTTGATATCATCATTTTCATCCCTATTGACCTCTGCATTCAAAATTTCCCTGGTGTATACTTTATCCAAATTGTAAATAGGATCTAGGACATCCTTAGAGTCATCTCCCTTCACCTTTGGGGGTATCCTTAGTAGTAGAGTAGTCTGCGCCAGCTCCAAGCTCATCCAACAATAGTCACAGATCTTGACCTCATAGTCATCTAGGCAATTTATCCAATGGTCCTCGATGTGGGGCTTGTGTATATAATGCCTTCACATTATGTGATTATATGTACCAATTAGATCGAATCAGGTCCTTATGAGGTTGTAACTCTGCAGTGGGAATTCATCCCATTCGAATGCCAAGGACTTGCAGATCTTCATGTCTTGTACACAGTGGGGCCCTATGGAAATTGGCAAATCCCAACAATGCTTCTTCATATGTCAAATATGTTCATGGGCATTCGACAATTGTCAGGCCATCTCTAACAAGATTACCCTATCTGATGGATATCTTGGCAGCTTCTTAGGAGATAGGGTACCTCCTGCCACCCGGATGTATGCAAAAGTCTTGTACTGAATAAAAAATACCCCAAGGGCCTTCACCTTTGTAGCAGCTTCTGTTGACATCCTTTTGGCATAATCTCCTTCTATGGAGCATATGATAGCGAACACAAAAGCATCATTGACAATGTGGAATTCAGGACTATCATGTGTGTAGCACTCCTTCCGAACCAATTGTGGGTATACTATGAATGGTCATGCATTTTTATCACACATAACACCAACTTTCACTAATCCCAGGTACACCACCCTTGTAGCCAATAGGTACACAACATAGGATGTCATGTAGAAGTGTGGGTCATTCTTTACTGTGATCAGCTACTGATCCAAGTTTTCATTGAGGATGGTGGCCTAATCAAATCTCGCCTGCCTCTCTTTTATCTTTTCAATAAGCAAGATCATCCATGGTTCCAATTGTACATACTTTGGCAATTCATACACCCAACTGATCATGGTGATGGCTTCTTGAATGTCCTCTTTCATGTACCCCTTCCTCATGTCTATCTTTTCTAGTTTATTCTTGGGTAGAGGTTGTATGAGGTATTCTTTATTCACAATCTCATGGGATAATGAGATGTCTCTATTGTAGAATTTCATACCCTTGTCGATGAAGGAGTTGTAGAATTTGTCTACCCCTTTGGGTAAATGGAAGACATCTTCACTATTATCTGGCCTAAGATCCAGAACTACTTCGCCCATGCTCTTCTTGACCATTCTTTCATCTGGTATATAGTGATTTGCTAGGGTGGTGATCAAATCTAATGACAGGATGGAGACAAGGTGTGTTGCTGCATTTACCAGAGAACAATACACTAATGAAGTGCAGTCCTCAGGCCTCCTTTTCGGCTGTGCACATTTGACCAAGTAGTCATTCCAACTGACATTTCTAATGTTAGTATCTATGATTTTAGCATGCACGTTCCCCATTTTGGAGGGTGTGTGATATCCCTTGAATTAATACCTCATAGTCGGTGAGTTGACCTTCTTTGTCATTTATGCAAAGAGCCAAGGGACACAAATCATTTATCTTTAAGCTACACAAATTATGCAAGAGAAAATGAGATAAAAACAACTAAACTACTCAAGTTTAAAGCCTTTAGAAACCAATTTTGGCCTTTTGGACCTTCGAGGGTACATGACCTCCGAAAGGCCAAAATGCTGAAAAAGAAGACCTGGCTAGAGGCTCGGGCTCGATGCTTTGGAGGTAAAAAATACCAAGTTTTGATGATTCAGAGATGTTAAATCTTTGATGTGCGAAACCACCGAAATGCTGAAAGGGGACTTAGCCAATTTTATGAAGACAAATCCTTTCTGATTTTCGGACTGCAAAAGTTTGAAAGTTTTATGGCCAAAAGGTGAAGATCAAGGGTTTAGGGTTTTGAGATAAAAAATGAGCTCAAAAAATGGGTCCGACCACAAACCCATTGCTAAGGGGTTGAGGAGGACAACCCTGTGACCCCAAAGCAAGACAAGACCGACCAAAATTGACAAACCCTAGCAAGCACAAACTAAGAAAGCAAAAATGGAAGACAAAACTAGAAACCAACAAAAAAGGACATAGGGAGAGAGAGAGAGAGAGAAAGACACCAACCTCAAACATGCTGCGAGATGAAAAGCCAAGAAGCAGACACAAGCAGCCGAGGAGCAGAAAAAAAACCAAGAAAAGCGCGCCTAAAAACTCTAAAAACCAAAATAGTGAGAAGAGAACAAGTGAGGACAAAATGAGGGTTCTCTACCTTATATAGGCAACCGGCGGGGGTGATGTCAGCCACCTCCACTAATTGGCCTTTCGGGGGTCCCAGACCTCCCAGACCTCTGAGAGCCTGAAACGTTGAAAGGTCGATTCTCTTTGGAGAATTGGACCTTTCGATGTCCGGACCTCTGAAAGTACCCCCAGAATTCAATATGCTCAAGGCTAGTCACATTTTCACACCTTTCACACTTTCGGACCTCTAATAGTGCAAAAGTGTGAAACACAAACAAGAAAAAGAAACAACTAGACCTAAAGACAAACAACTAAACAGACAAGTAGAGAAACAACCTAGAGCAAGCCAGAAAGAGGGGGGGGCCTAAAGCCAAGTGGCTTAAAAGGGGAGTGTGGTTGTGGAACCACAATAGATGGGATTTTCATCACTCAATCAAAATACATTAAAGAAGTGTTGAAAACTTTTGGCATGGAAGATGCTAAACCAGTGGGAACACCGATGGTAACTGGATGTAAATTGACAAAGGATGATGAATCTACATAGGTAAATCAAACACTATACTGATCTATGATTGGACAACTGATGTATGTTGTACACAGTAGGCCTAATATTGCACATGCAGTGGGGATTGTGGCTAGATTTTCTGCCAATCCTAAAGATTCACATATGGTTGCAGTGAAAAGAATTTTGAGATACCTAAAGAAGACATAAGACTATGGATTATGGTATACATTTGAAGGAAAATTTGAACTTAAAGTTTACACCGATGCATATTGGGCTAGAAACATAGATGAGCGGAAGAGAACAACCGGTGGAGCATTATTTTTAGGGGAAAGGCTTGTGACTTGGATAAGCAAGAAACAAGCATGCATTTCTCAGTCTACTGCTGAAGTAGAGTATGTTGTTGCTACTACAAATTGTTCAAATATTGTTTGGATTAGACAAGTGTTGGAAGGAATGAATGAGGTAATCACTGACCCAGTGATTATATATTGTGACAACACTAGTGCTATAAATATTTCTAAGAATCCTGTGATGCATTCAAAGACAAAGCATATATCTATTAAGTATCACTACTTGAGGGAACAAGTTCAAGAGAAGTAGGTGAAACTGGATTTTATAACATCTAAGGAACAACTTGCTGATATCTTTACTAAACCCTTATCGAAGGACACATTTGAATATTTGAGGACTAGACTTGGGGTCCGTCCCCTGTCTACCAGTTACTGAGGTGATCTAGACATTGCATCAACCTATACTTATTAGAATATCATTCATGTTGATTCACATAGCTCACACTTTTGATTTTGTCTAAGGTTGTGAAAGATTGTAGAAACTGGAACATAAATTTGTTTATCTATACACTGAAGGTACAAGATATGAACTGAACAACAGAGAATTACTTGGTTGCTGAGGAGCTATTTGTATATTTTCTTTGGCATTGTTGTCAAAGGGAGAGAAGTTCTGAGAGATTGAATATCGAAAATTAGTTAGTGAGAATACAAACAAAGAGAGATTGCAGAAAGGGAGAGACTTGAATATTTGTTGCTAAGAACAAAGAGGAATCTGAGAACTGAAAAGATCAAAACTACAAAGAGAGTCTACTTGTAATGTTGTTATGTTTTGTAGTGATTAAAAATATTAAATATCAAGCTAGGGAGAGCTTACCGAGCTATAACATTTACTTACATAGTTGTAGAATACATGTTTGGTAGGTGTATGGCATATTTTTCATAGTGCTTGTGTTGCCATCAATGCCAAAGGGAGAGATCGATGAACTAAAACCGATTGAATATCTAAATGAATTGAAGAAACAATGATTAGAGATCACAGAGCTACTGAAATGATATGTAAGATGATTAAATCAGTCAATATATTGTCATTGATGTCAACTAGTTTTGACAATACTTATCATGTTAGTTACAAACATTTGAACATCTGTTGAAGGAAGAAAAGATGAAGAACTAAGATATCTACATGAGGAAAAGATGGATATGACAGATAAGGATAAGGTAAACATTGGGTAACTTATTGACGAGTCTATGGATTTATATTGTTAACTTGAGCATGTTACATTAATCTATTATGAAGAAGAGATTTGAAATTGAATAAGTCAATGTGGTTGGTAATTGAAGATTTTTGTATACACCAAGCTTGTGTAGTGTATACTAAGTGATAGTATTAACCAATTTAGTTAGCTATTTATCATTGATGCATTTCTATATCAACCAAGTATGGATGAAAACATTAAATGCTAAGAACAACCGACTGAATTTGATGAGCTAGAAATTGTTATGATTTTGAGGTTAAGGATGAAGTTAGTTATGAGATCCATGATTGACAAAATTCAGAGAAGATCTAAAGGATGAGACACATCTGCCGAGGAAGGTTTAAGTGACAAAATGGACAAAGGAGATTAAGTGGAAAAATTTAATGGTTGATATGAAAATGATTTACTTGCCTATATAAGAGATATGAGTTTCATTATTGAAACAAGCCGGAAAGAAGAAGACTGCAGAGATTTTGCGTGAAGACTATATTCATGCATGCCTAATCAAACTGATTATTGAAAGAACCAAGCTGCAGACATTACTGAGCGTTAGAGAACTATTTACCGAGTGAAAGTAAGTTGAGAAATATTGAGGAAGTGAAATTGATTAGTGATCAGAGGATTTGTATGGGCTTAGCATAGATCTGAATATTTGCAATTGAGTTGTATTTGAATCAAATCAGTACTGTATCAATTTAACCATTAACTCATAAAATCTCTTAACCGAGTGGACTTAACAGTCTTATGTTCTACCCTATGACATTCGTTGAATGTAAAGTGTTATCTTGTTGACCCCATAGTGAATGTTGGTCAAAATTTAATTGTTAGTGATAAATCCTCTAACCAGGTCACACCTAATAGTGTGCATTATAACCTTTAACAGGGTTGGCTCTTCACTGAGCTCACTTCAAAAGAGTGAATTATTTTGGGTTACTGGTCCCAGATGTTTTTTTCCCTTAGCAGGGTTTCCACATTAAATCATTGTGTTATGTGTTGTTTGTTATGATTATTTTGCTATCATACTTTACATACTACATAGTTGATTTAGTCGGTAATCACAATTGGATAATTACTGGTAATCGGTAAACTGGATAGACATATTGATATTTTATGTTGCCGAGCTGCATAATTTGTTAAAATTGTTTTGTAAGGTACATCTTTGTATTTGGGACTGTAGGATAACTGATTTAACTAATTCACCCCCTTCTCAGTTATTCTAATAACTTTTAATATTGTTGGTGTTTATGTCAAGGTATCAAGGGAAATTAGGACACCTCACATGATTGAGGAAATTGAAGAAGATAATATGAATTGTTACCTTGATACCGACATAAATTCTTTTCAAGTACACGAGGTAAAAGTTGAAGGGAAAGTTGAGCCTTTGCTTTTATTTGAAGATAAGGATAATTTGATTGACCAAGGTGGCTTGTGGACCTTGTATTTTGATGGAGCAAGTTCTAAAGAGGGAGTTGGTGCAAGAGTTTTGTTGATAGCTCCTATGGTAAGACCTTCAAGTTCTCATTCTCATTAAGATTTACATGCACAAATAATATTGCAGAATATGAGGTTTTGTTGATTGGATTAAGGTTGGCTTCAAGACATAGAATCAAAAGCCTTAGAGTTATTGGAGACTCTAAATTGATAATATCACATATTAGATCTAAGTATGCTTCAAAGAACAAAAGGTTAAAATAATACTAATATGTTGTTTGGGATGAATTAGAAAAACTTGATGCATTTGGTATTGATTGGATGGATAGAAGTCAGAACATAATGATAGATCTATTAGCTAATATTGCCTTGAGGCCAGAGGATATTACTTTTGCAGGAATCTCAAAGGTTGAGATTCAATCCAGACCTTCCATACCAGATAATGTTGAGAATTGACAAGTGTTTGAAGATGATATGGATATCCTAAAATTCTTGCATTGTGAGGCTGACTTTGAAAACATGGAAATAGATTTCAGTGGGTATGTTGAGACTTTTGATGATAAGGATACCATTTTGGGTAAGGCAATCATACAACTAAAGTCAAAAAGAGTTCCAAAAGGTTTGGTTGTTCTTGAGAAAGCTTTTGATAATAAGGATAGGTCTTATTCTGCAAAGATTGTAAGAAAATTTGAGGACTTGGAGGAAGTAAATTTAGGAACAATTGATTCTCCAAAAAAGATATATCTTGGGAGGAAGTGGTCTCCTAAAATAAAAAATTTATTGATTGATCTTCTCAAAAAATATAGACATGTTTTTGCATTGTCATATGATGATTTGAAAGCATATAGAGAAGACTTGTTTCAACATGAGATTCCTTTAAAGGAAGGAACAAAACCATTTAGGCAAAAATTGAGGCATGTTAATCTTGCATTGGCACCAAAGATGCAAGAGGAATTGATGAAAATGAGAGATGCTGGTGTCATAAAGCCCATCATACATTCAACATAGGTATCTAATCTGGTCCCAGTGAGGAAAAAAGAATGGAGACATCATGTGGACTTTAGGAATCTGAACATTAATTCATCAAAGGACAATTACGGTCTTCCAAATATGGAAACCATGCTACAAAGAGTGACTGGACCTGAGTTGATGTCAATGATGGATGGATTTTCAAGTTATAACCAGGCAATGGATAAAGAATCAGAGCAGTACAGGACTGCATTTACCACTCCATGGGGAACTTATGTGTATGTCAAGGTGCCTTTTGGCTTGACAAATGATGGAGAAACTTTTCAAAGAGCAATGGATGTGGCATTTGTGGGTTTTATAAACAAATTTCTAGTGGTGTACCAAGATGACCTTATTGCTTATTCAACAAAAGAAGATCAAAATTGTGGTCATCTTGAAAAAAAATATTTTAAGAGCTTTGGAATATGGTGTTTCACTTAACCCAGATAAATGTGCCTTTGGAGTTACATGAGGCAAGCTCTTAGGACATATTGTATCAAAGGATAGAGTTAGGATTGATCCTAAAAGGGTCATTGCAATTGATAAGGTGTCTCGGGCAAAGGTTGTCAAAGAAATTCAATCTTTCTTTGGATAGATAAACTTTGTTAGAATATTCATTACAAACTTTCTTGAGACTAGTTTTCCTATCTCCAAAATGATGAAAAAAGGAGCCAAAGTGGAATGGAATGAAGAAGCATCTAGGGCCTTTTAAAATATAAATAAAGATATCAAAGAGGACCCTATTTTGAGGACTCATGATTATGGTAAGCCCATGCAAATTTTATTTTTTGCTTCTTACCATACTATTGCTGCAGTATTATTACAAAAGAATGTTGAAGGTTTTGAACAACCCATTTCCTTTTTTAGCAAGTCATTGCATGCATCAGAATTGAAATAAGACATTAATGAGAAATAGGCATATGCTTTGGTTAAATATATGAAAGGTTTCAGGTGTTATTTGGTTGGAGCAACCACAGTTGCATATGTTCCTAGTGTTGTTGTAAAGGACATTTTAGTGCAACATGAAGTTTCAAGGAGGAGGTGTAGATGGATAAATAGAATCCAATAGTTTAACATTGATATTCAAATCACAAAGTTGGTTAGAGGCCTAGGATTAGAAAAACTTATGGCTCAAAGTAACTTAGATGTAAATCATGTGAATGTGCTAGAAGAAGAGCAAAAGCCCTATATTGTGATTTGGATAATTGTGATTGGTATAAGGAAATTATTGGATATCTGCAAAAGATGAAATTTTCCCCTGAAATAGATGAAAATAAGAAGAGAACAGTCAAGTTTCATGCATTTAGGTATGCAATTTTGAGAGGTGAGATATGGTGGAGGAGAAATGAGGGTGTTTTTCTCAAATGTGTAGACCATGTTAGGGCTCAGGCCTTATTAGAAGAAATGCATAATGGTGTGTGTGGTGGACATTATATGGATAAGACTACTGCACATAAAATCTTAAGGTTTGGTTTTTGGTGGCCTACAATTTTTAGAGATGCTCGCAATTTTGTCAGGAAATGTGATGTCTGCCAAAGATTTGTAGTTAAGTTGAATTTTAGTGGGAATTTGCCTTCGAGGCATGTGGCTATTGAGGCACCTTTCCAAAAATGGGGTATGGATTTCATTGGTGAGATTCCAAAAAAATATAGTGGAGGTCATTCATGGATCTTAGTATCAACAAATTATTTTACCAAGTGGGTTGAGGCTATCCCCACTAAAAGAGCTACTAGTAGGGTTGTTGTTGATTTCATGCTGCATAATGTTTTTACTAGGTTTGGTTGTCCAGAGACTATAGTGGTAGATAATGCAATGTATTTTAGATGAAAAGAATTTAATGCCTTTTGCCAATTATATGGAATCCAAGTTTCTTACTCATCCCCATATCACCCATAGGAGAATGGTCAAGCTCAGTCTAGCAACAAAAGCCTGATAAAAATTCTCAAAAGAGTGTTAGAAAAGAACAAAAAGGCTTGGGACTCAAAATTGCAGCAGGTTCTATGGGCTGACATAGTGATAGAGAAGAAGGCAATAGGTTGTGCACCTTTTGATTTGGTATATGGTATACATGATAGGTTGCCACAAAATAATTTGTTGCAGATGTATAAGTTTATCCAGGCCTATGATGATGAGTTAGATGATGAAATGAGGATCAGGATGGATGACTTGATACTATTGGTTGAATTAAGGAGATAGGCACATGATAGGAATATTAGGTTGTAACTTCAATGTAAGAATATGTTTGATAGAAGAACCATGGTAAGGAATTTTCAGACTGATGACTTGGTTTTAATGTGGAATGCTAGATTGGAGGATAAAGGAAGACATGGTAAGTTTGATCCAATTTGACTCGGGCCTTATGTCATTGATAAAAAATAGGGTTCTGATTCTTATATTATGAAAGATTTAATTGGAAACATTTTGGAATTGCTTGTTCATGGATAATTCTTAAAATTTTACTTCTCCTGAAGTACTTTTTTCCATGAGTAGTAGGTTTTTAGGTTTGTAAATATTCCCTCTTTTGTCGGTTTGTTTCCCTTCCTGTTCCTGGTTTGTTTGTCAATTTTTGAGAAGTTTTCCTGTAGTTTTTATCTAGTGGGTGGTTTTCTTTCCCTGATATTTTGAATCCTTGCTATGCCTGCAAGAGGCATACATCCCCAAACAAAGCCATTGTTATCCCATTTTCCTGCCAATGCAAAATTTTATGAAAATTGCCTTTTTCCTGTAAAATCCCTTGAAATTGTCTAAGGTATGAAGGAATAGGGTTTATCCATGTTTTCAGGGTTTCAAAATAACATTGTTTAAATATTTTAAACCCTATGTTTTTCTTTTCCTTCGTTACCTTTTTCATGTCACTTAAGTTGTCCCTTATCGCTAGCTTACTTAAAGTTTAAAAGTTTTGAGGATAACCGCTGTGACCCCTGCGAGTGTCTAGTCCAAGCCCCTTGTTGCTAGGTTGCAGACTGTTTTAGAACCATATCACTAATCTTGGTGACCCAACGATGGTTTGTGTTCTTCCTTTAGTCGCCAAATCACAGACTTGCTTGGCGGTTAGTGAAATCCTTCGCGACCTGGTAAGTGTTAAGTTTTGATGTTTGTCACTAGCTCGCCAAATGAAGTAGCAATTAAATGAAACAGTCTGTGAGCTGGAGATGAAGAAAAAGGTAACTAAAAAGTGTTTCTTGCTAAATCACGGGTAAGAAGGTGGTTAAGAGAAAAATATTGGTGACTTGGCAAAAATGATAGAAAATGCTAGTCACAGACTCGCTATAGTTAAGAAGGAATGATGAAAAATGTTGCCAAGTAAGCGAGGATTCTGAAAAAGGCAAAAAGGGATATGAAAATAGTTGATCATTGTGTGACACCTGTCCCTACTGATATCATATATTTTCAGGCTGAAGGATGGTAAAGTTCTAACAGATCTAGGTTGATTGTGCGGTGGCCGTGTTACCTCAATGAAAAGATGCAAGAGATTTAGTGATCGCGAGATCACGCCTTGTTGCAATGTGTCTAGCTCGATGAGTTAATAAAGAGGTGGGTCCTCTGTGCTAGGTAGATATGATGTGCTTGTTTTTTATTGGTCACCGAGGAAATGATGTGGTAAAAAAATAGTCAAGATTAACCATTCTGGGTTGAATTTTAAGAGCCACATGATGTGCCAGGAAAGATGAAGATCGACAGCCATGTTTTAAACTTGATGATTATCCGTTGTTGGCAGTTATTTTCAATTATTTAAAATTTGTAAAGGGTTTTCTGCAGGGTTGGTGAGGCTGAAACATGTAGAAATTGATTGCGCCTGGAAGATTGGATTCTTTGCTTGATATGATCTCATCCAACATAGATAAAGGACAAAATGCAGATGAAGATGAACTGTGAATAAATGCAAGGATGACCGATCTACTTGTTCTGATCATGTTAGCTGCCTAGAATGATTATGAAGTGACACTTGTCTGATGAAGGTGTCCATGCCGTGAAAGGGTGGGTAAATTTGTCCTGCCATTTTTCATGCAACTAAAGCCACATAGGGTTTCATGATATTTTTCCAGTTCTTATGGCTTGCCAGTTTGGGTTTTGCCTAGATTGAGGATCACATTTGATCTGTTGGCTATGGATTCTATGGCATGCCTCTTCTTCAATAATTATATGGATGTATCAAGTTGTTGAGGTTGTTTGAAACCATATTTTTTCCCTAAATGATCCTAAGCTTGTTGTAGTCATTTATAAGGATTTCCAAGATCATTTAGGAGGGGTCTTTTTGTAGTCTTTTGATTGAGGTCTTGTGATAAGTCTCTTCCTAGTTGTAGAAAATTGGTTGATGATTTGTTCTTAGTCCAGGGTGTAACATATTTCATATTTGACTATATTATTGTATGAAAGGAAAACTTCTGGTCTTTGGCTATTATTGGAGTGGTTTATATATTGAAACAAAGTTTACACAGGGACATGATTCATTGAAAGTAATACAAACATCTCAGGTTCACTTCTCTCCTTCTGTGTATATCTTGTGAGTTTTGGATTTTCTGGTCCATTGCATGGTGTTTACCCATGTGTATGTTGTTATTCCTTAGATTTTGATCTAGGATCAAATTAAATATTCTCTAGATAGGGCATAGTTTCATTTGGTTTGCATAAGGATATTTGTAAGTAGTGTGGATTTGGATATACAATCAAATATTGTCACCAAGTGGTAATATTGAGGGTCATGGATCATTGACAAAAGTTGGTCTTTGTATGCTACTTTGTGTTTAAGATATAGCCCAATTGATAAGGCACTGGTCAGGAATAAGTATCTTCTACAATGATACGTGTCTGATGTAGTTTGGTTATATTCCTCAAGTTTTAAACATAACCAATCCAAAGTCTTTAGAAATTTAGAGGTTATTGGCCCGTGTGTTCAACATGGTGATTGAGAATTAATGAATGTCTGGTTGTCATTTAGTATTTTCTCACCATATCATATGTTATATAAATCTAGAGAAGGTTGCAAAGTATTAATGAAACCCTCAATATATTGCAAAAAATGCAGCCAAAGCTAAAAATAAGTTTGAAACATACCATGCAATGTTGTCTTGCATTTCAACTAGATTTGACTCCGGTATGCCAACCCCAGTTGCCTTACAAAGATGGTTCTTTGTAACCTTTTGGATTATGATATTGGTGTCCAAGAGACTTCCCACCTTTTACTAAAATTACTACTCTTCAAAAATTAGTAGACTATTTGTCTCTTTGAATGTCAACCAAAAAAACTTGTAACATGTGCCAATATCACCCACACTCACAACTGCATACCCAAACTATATTGTACCTTACATGATACACCCTATAAGTCTATAGACATAATCACTTATTGAGGTAATTAAAAAATGTACCTTCAAAGCTTCTCGCAAGTATCATGTAATGCCCCGCTAGGGAACCCAAGATAAATTAACCTAAAACATGTTACTAAGTTTACTGAGTAATTTTTTTTCTTTAAGAGTTTACAAGCAACAAATAATAACAATGCATAAGCAATCTAACATAAGACAATACATATTCTTAAATGTAACTCATTAACATGTTACAAGGCTCAAGGGTTGCATGATGTAGAACTACATAAATATAAATTAATCTATTAAGAACAATCCATTAACATAATCACATAATATATCTTAGGTTCATTTTAAAACCCAAATTAAAGTATTCATAATCCTTTACTTGTCTTTGATGACATTTATGGTTAACTAATTTATAAAGATATTTTATGATTTTGGTTTTGTTTATTCTTTGGTTCTTTGGCTGGGAGCATTAGGGTAGGTTATCTAGGAGCATAGAAGGGAAGTGGCTTACTTTGGAGGTGCCAAAGCCCTAAAGTGGTTGCCTGGGTATCCTTTGTAAGTTGACTTAATAAGTGATAACTTAATAAATTTACTAGGATATAAATATTTAAAAAGATAATTGTTCCTCATCCATGCCTTGAGTGCTAGTACAGGATAAGGATGGGAGTGGGAGATGATGCTTGCCGCCCAATGTAGTGTGTATTCTAACATAGTTAGTAGCTTTGTCTGTTTCAAAGGACTACTGATACCGCATAGATTCACTAGGGGTCGGGGTTCAGTGAGGCTACTAAGTGACCTTAGAGTTGACTCATGTGATGACACTTCCCTATATGTGTCCTAGGTTCCTACGTTGCATTTGGCACACTTAATTTGTGTCATGATCATTTATACTTGATAACCTTGTAACCACTTATTACCATTTTATCCCATGTACCATTGTATTAGTTTTGTTTGTTTTGTTGTTTCCTTGAGTGAGGCTTGGTGTTATCTCCTCAGCACGGTGGGAGTGGACTTCTTAGTTCCACGTGGTTGGGTGGTAGTGATTCTATTACCATTGAGATTCGACGTCCGTGACTTGGTGCTTGGATAATCTTTGATGCTCTTTCTATCTTCTTGTTCTTTGCTTGGAGAATTTCTCATGAGATATGTATATCTTGTATTCCATTGTATGTATTGGTTAGTAACATTGATTTCATAAAATGTATATGTGCTTGTATTGTATTATTGTTATTCCTGCGACATGTGCAGTGGAAGTTGTATTATTATATATGCCATGATGTATTGGTTGTACTTTATGGATTGTATCTTTGGCTATGTTGATGTAATGATTGGATCTTACTAATCAATTGAAATGAAGATGTTAGTGTACTTAATGATTTGAGATCTTTTCATTATGATTAAGTAAAGGATTAGGAATACTTTAATTTGGGTTTTAAAATGAACCTAAGATATATTATGTGATTATGTTAATGGATTGTTCTTAATAGATTAATTTATATTTACATAGTTCTACGTCATGGAACCCTCGAGACTTGTAACATGTTAATGAGTTACATTTAAGAATATGTATTGTCTTATGTTAGATTGCTTCCGCATTGTTATTCTTTGTTGTTTGTAAACTCTTAAAGAAAAAAATTACTCAGTAAACTTGGTAACATGTTTTAGGTTAATTTCTCCTGGGTTCCCTGGCGGGGCATTACACATCATCGATGAAATAAGCATGTCACACTAACTATAGTTTGAGTCTCACCTGAGTTCACAACCACACTTATAAATCTAAGGACAGTTGTTTTGAATCCTATTGCTAGAGTGAGTTGCTTCCATACAAGCCATTTCACAACTTTCAAATAGATTTTACTTCATTGTCTATAGGGATTATAACATAATGGGAGAACTTCTCAAACAACTACCATCGATGGCATGTGCAAGACACACCCTTTGAAGTAGTCAAAGAAATTGATGCTGCCAATCCAACAAGCAATGAAGATGGAATGCAAGATGATATTCCCAATGAATGAAAAGTCTTTTCTTGCTTATATCTAGGCCTTCCTATCCACCTAAACAAAATTAATATGCTCAAACATCGTGACTTCAATTTAAACTAGAATTGGGGAGAACTACACTTCAATACAACACAAAAAATAATAGCTATTACTTTCATACACTCAAATTGCCAAATGTTTCAAGCCCCCCATATTCTAAATCAACACAACCAAAACAACTTGTCTTCCCAACAACTAAAGGCATATGATACAATTGTTTCACATCTCTACTCCATATGTTAGTGGTGAAATCAAGGGTATACAAATTACATCTTGATACACAAGGTGCCTACTTGTAATGTATGAAGGTGCTTGCTTTTAAAACAATACATATGTTAATCAACTTTTGTTCTCTTTATGTTGTTCATTCAAGAATCAATATCTTCTTACAATTACTACCCATGTGTTTCTCCATACTAACATTTTTTTTCCTCATATAATATTTCCTTAAGTGCACTTCTACAAATTATTGCTCTTTGCACAAATGACTCCAAAATGCCAATCTGTTGAATACTGTTCATTCTAAAATATGTTAGTTGTTTAACAATAGAAATGTAAAAAATATTTCTAATTTTATATATTATAATTAACAACACTACAAATACTTCAGATTTTTAATAAGTCAAAGAACTCCACCTTTCTTAAATTCATTTCATATTTCACATCTTTTCTCCTCTCCCATAGATAGATAGATAGAAAATTTTTAGATAGAAATTTTTTATGTCCATGAGGCTAAACATAGCCTATGGGACAACAAGGCAATCTAAGCTGACTTGAGTAACTCGGTCCATTTTTTGTGCAAGCTGATGATGAGCCCACCTAACTTCTCAATGCACTCCTCACTGAATAGGCTATGCCAAGAGCTATCTGATATAGAATCCACAAATTTATCCCTAATGTCTTTGTAGGCTTCACAAACTAAGATAAAGTGATGTTCGGTTTCTACTTTCCCTGAGTTGCAAAATATACAAATTCTGTCTTCCCAAGTCTCCTTTGGCCTCTTCCACCACCCGGTCTCACATCGGAGTTGATGGGAGTTGGTACGTAACTGGGCAATGAGAATTTTAGCTCTCCAAGGAATGCTGGTAGCAATATACGCTTTTTGGAGTTGATCACATGCGGGGTTGAACTCATTGATATAATATACTTTCTTCCTTCCAATCCCATCACTCCAATTTCTCTTGTAAAATTTCTCCATAACAAAGACCTTTATTTCTTTGTTATTTGAGGGGCACAAGTTGAAATGGATATTCCATTTCCTCATCCACTTGATGTTTTGTTGCATCCACATCTTTTTATGTTTGCACAATGTGTCATTAAAGACGACGTTAGGCCATCTATCTCCTTCCATTTTTTTGATTTTTTTTAGATAGCTTATCAAGCGCGCCATAGCAAGTGCCTTAATAGGGATAGCCCCCACTTCGCTTAGCATGATATCATAAGGGACAATACTTTTGATTTTAAATTTGCTTGTGATCAAACGCTTTTGGATTCCTTCAATTTGCTTCCATTGTGCTATTGAAGTGCTGCTGGCCCATAATTCACACCCATAAAGAATAACCGACAACACAAGAAGACCAAACAAGGTTTGAATAGTTTTCCAATCCCAAACCTCCGCTTCACGACATCGGTTTTGAAGTGCATAAAAAGTTTTCCATCCCCCTAATGCCCTTTTATTCTTGCAACCTGCCCAATTTAAATGTTTGTTGAAATCAATGCCAAGATATTTATACTCCAGAACTTCCTCAAGAACGCTGTCCCCAAAATAAAACTCATGTTGATGCTATTTTTTGTTATTAGGGAAAACCATAACTTTAGTCTTGCTGATATTGACCTGCATCCCCACCCTTCTGCAAAAGCACTCAAGAGACAATAAATGATCTTGCAACCCACAGGCAAACTTGGCAATCAAAATGAGATCGTCTGCATATAGGAGCAACTTTATTACAAATTCACCTAGCTGTATACCCTCACCATTTCGCATGTTTAACCACTCTTCAAGTTTATCTATGTATAGGCCAAACAAAGTAGGAGATAAAGGATAATCTTGTTTGACCCCAATATCACTCTTGAAACATTCTGAAATACTAACAGAGGTTCTGATTTTGACTTTCACCTCTTCATACATCCTATGAACAACATCTTTGAGATGCATAGGAATCCCCAATTCTTCCATCCTGAGCCAAAGCTTGTCCCTAGGGACAATGTCGAAAGCCTTTTTAAAGTCAACAAAATAGCATAAAACCTCCTCATTTTTCTCCCACCTTTTTTCAATAATGTGCCTCAAAGTGACACAATGATCAACCGTTGAGTGCTTTGGTCTAAAGCCAGCCTACCCTTTAGCATGCTTATTGTTTTCTTCTGCCCATTTGCCGATCCTAGTTTCTATCATGCTGCCAAAAAGTTTTGCGAAGAGAGGATTGATCATTATAGTCCTGTAGTTGGAGGGATTGTTGACATCACCACTCTTAAATAGTGGGATAGCAAGGTTGATTGTCCAATCTTTAGGAAACCCCTCACGGTTGATATTATTGAAGATTTCTGTAATGTGTGGTGCAGAGTTTTTCATACCCCATTTGAGATACTCAGCTTGAAGCTCAACTAGGTCTTTTGCTTTACTCGTACCTAACTTCTTAATACCCATCTCTATCTCCTGCATAGTGAAAAGAGTAGTGGTATCGTTGACCAAGGGTGGCTGGTCCATTTCCCCTTCTTGTTCATAAAGCTTCCTAGCATATTCAAACCATTGAGTGGCTGTAATAGTATTTTCAGTTTGTTTCTTCCTTGGCTGGAGTTCTTTCCAAAAAAATTTGGGGTTATTTTTACTTAAGAAAATCAGCTCCTCTCTCCTTGTGAGCATAAAATCAGTTTTCTTCTTCTTTAGGATCTGTTTATAAGCCTTAATGTCAAGGTTTGTTTTATTTGACTCTCTTAGATTTCTTCTTGCCATCTTGCATTCCTCATCAAACCACGCATTAATTGGGAAACAATTAGTTTCAAATTTCCTATTTTTTGTTCTCTTGCATTTCAAGAGAGCCTCATAGATTAGACTAGATAACAAATGGCTATTAACATGTCTGTGTATTTGTATTCCCTTTCATATCTCTTCAAAGTGCGATTGCTAGGTAGTTGTTTTCAAATTTGATTCTCATAAACGACGACTTGGTCTCAAGATAATTAGAAATATCCATCCACCACATTATATAACAACATAATTGAACATTCACGATGACTCTCTGTCCAAATCGAAAACAGTCGTCCAAACTTTTGTGTGAATTCTCTCTCCAAATCGAAAACACGCGTAAAACTAGAGACGTACTCGTTTTGCTCAAACCGTCGGGCATATTCGAACTTCGCGCCCCTATTTTTTCAATCGAATCAAATTCAGTGATAGCAGTTTAAACCCCAATACAATCAAGGATATCAACAAGTCTTTTTTTTGATTTCCGTGTAACCAAGATTTTCGTTCTCTCATATTCTTGTGACCAAAATCTGGGAATTGAATTTTCTTTTCTAGCGACCAGAATCTGTGACTTTTTTTTCCATTTTCTTGCGACCAAGATCCTTGATTTTTAATTTGAATTATCCGACAATAAAAATATTTTCCAATCTAAGATACTTCTATTTATAAAAATAATCACAATGATTTCTGCTAACGGAGAAGGTTTAGGATCTGCTGCAACGAGCATTGTCATATCAGGGCTTATCGGGGGCTTATCTGTGGCATTATTCTTTGCATTTTATTTAAGAAGAAAAAGGGAAGAGGTAAAAAAAGCGGTAGAATTACATCCAGAGGTCACTACCACCAGTCATAAAAATTCAAAGCCTTTGAAGAAAATAAACCCTAAAGCCAATGTTTCAGCCGCTGACAAGGTAACGAAATGCCCTACCTCTAATTGTTTATATTTATGGACAGGTTAGATCAACTGTTCGACAGTACTGTTGTTGTTATTTTTTCGTTTTATGTCCGGCAAATTCCACGATTTGCGTTTTATTTATTGAATTGGATAAATCGATTGAAGATTCAACAAGTTTTTGTTCTCTTTTTTATTAAGTAAATTGCCAGTGTAGGGCACCTTGGCCAAGAAGCTTCGAAGGGAATTTTTTGGAACTAAAATGTAAGTCACATTCCGCAAGCGAGATATTTTAGGGTACCACTAACAAGGAGACCTAAACTATCCCTGTTGAGTTCCACTAAGTTGGATATTAAATTATCCTTGGGTGGTGCTAGTAATTAGGATATCTTTGGACTTGCAGCTGGCATTGCCGTTTGGATACACAACATCCATCGAGTTGGATGCATCATTTTATTTGATTCAATATTTATCATCTCCCCTGTGGGAATGAACTTCCAGTTCAGTTACGAAAGTCCTGTTTTTTGACTTTCCGAGGTTACCCCGTTTGATGATGCCATTCTTTTCAGTAAGTACACTGCTGAGATTGGTTATTATACTTCTGTAGCTCTGTTGTGGAATACCTCATGTTTTTAACTTTTGAGCTCAGCCCATTTAGTGATGCAGTTCATTTTAGTGAGATTGGTAAGTTATAGTCCTTTAGCTTCACTACAAAAGCTTTGGAGTTTTTACTTTCCAAGCCTGTTTAATTTGATACTGCCATTCTTTTTAGTAAGTATGTCACCGAGACAGGTAAGTTGTCGAGTTAGATGCATAATTTAGCTATGCTTAACATTTTATCACCGTTTTTGGGATTTTAACCTAGGGATCTGCAATGAGTGTGCCAATGTTTTTACCCCTAAATTTCATTCTATTCAATGTTTTTATCAAGAATACTCTCGATATTGATCAATTATGGTATTAAACAGTTTGAAATGGGGGTAGCATTTTCTTAAACACTGTTTATTTTATCGTGTTCCTGTCAATTTATTACTAGTGTTTTAATTGTTTCAGGGTAATTTGGTTTGTCTAAACATGGCAGGTGCAACCTCGTCGCCATCACCCTTTGGATCTGAATACATTGAAGGGACATGCTGATGCAGTCACAGGGCTTTGCTTTTCGTCAGATGCCCTGTGTTTGGCAACAGGTATGTTTTATACACACCTTAAGAAAATAGGGTTTTGTTTCACCTTATTTGTTTTTTTAATAACTAAAGCAGTTCTACTTAGCAGGTAACTTTATAGAAGGCCAATATTTGGTATTGGGCTATATTTTGTCATACTTGCTTCATGAAGATTTTGTTGAACTTCCATAAAACAATATCTTTTCTTCATTGAAAATCTGTCAACTTATCTTGCAAAAAATGTAATGGAAAAATGTTGTTAGATTATCACAAACTTGTTTTCCATAATAGGTAAAAAGCAGCACAAGGAATCCATTGAGGTCCCAAATTCAGATAATCCTACTAAACCGATCGATACATTACATGGACTTCCTGAAATTAACCACAAAGCTTCAGGAATGCTATACCTATATAGTAATATACACAATGGGCAAAAATTAATCTGGTCAATGTTGAAAAACATGAAGTGGAGTTGCTTTATGTGAACAGAGGCGAGGTAGCATCTCAGAACAATCCAATTTGCAGTATGACTGCTGGTAGGGTAAGGTCAGTTAATATAGATTTGGACATGAGGCATGAGTGTATGATACATAATACCAGCACCAGGTGAGTCTCTAACCATCTATTGGCAGTGATTCGAGAATCTGCTGTTAATTTTTGAAATCTTTTTATAAATTAATCAAGATAGCATTTGAATAGAAAGCAGTGCTCTATGTTCCATATGCTAATTTTTCAAGATAAGGTAGGAAAACATTTGTATAAGCGGAACAATTACAAGCTGGCAACTTGTGTATGAAGATGTAATGTATACCCCTGATTTTTCTTTTTTCAGTTTTTCTGTTGTAGTGGTTTGACATACAAATGCTTACCAAAAACAACAAATGGAATTGCTTGCAACATAAACTAATCTGAGTTTTTCATAACGATGGAGCAACGGTTGAAAGGTGCTGGTTGGGAGGCCTCAGGCTCTCGTAGACAGCCTGGTGTAGGTTTTCAGGAAGGCGAACATCCACAGCCTAAAGGCGCTGGTGGAGAGTTTTCAGGCTCTCGAAGATTTCAGTCAGTGAATGCAGGAGGGCAGCATTATGGCTGGCAAAGATCTGTCTTTAATCGACCAAGGGGTAGATGGCCTTTTAATAGACGATCTCAGACGTGCTTTCAGTCACAACAACAAGGGTTTCATGGAAGATATGGTGCTGCCTCAGCATCAAATATCAATTGATCTAGAAACTATGCATGGAATGGTGGGGGTTGGGAGAATAAGAAATATTCAACTCTTGGCAAAAGAGAAGCAGTAAACTTCAAGCCGGATTTCAATTTCCAAACAATAGTCCACAGGTTTTGGCGGCCAAAGGTCCAGCTCCAAAAAAAACTTGGAGATGCTCAGCCGGTAAGTGCTAATATTTTTTATGGCAAAGGATCTTCCTTGCATGTTGATAATAAACAGTGGATGGAATCAATATCCTTCTTAGAAGATAGAGCCTTTTCATGAAGTGGGTGTAGGACCTTGACCCTCTATTGACAAGGTCTGGAATTGGTGTGAAAGCCACTGGGGTCATGACTGGACTCTAAAAACAGTGCCAAATGGGTTTTATCTCATCATTTGTTTATCTAAACAGGAGAAGGAAATGATCATTAATGGAGGCCCCTATATGATGGAAGGAAAAGGGATCTACTTAAAAGATTGGACTCCGAACTTTGACCCCTTTAAAGAAAAAGTTAAGGAGATCTCGATATAGATTAAACTCCATAACCTCCCACTAGAATATTGTGATGAGGAAGCATTGAAGATGTTAGGGGATAGTCTAGGTTCTTTTATTAGTGCAAGGGAGGATGTTGACTCCAGTGATTTTTCAGTTTACCCTAAAATCCTGGTTTGGGTGTAGGAATGTTCTCAAATGCCTGATTTCATTATGCGTGGATCCTCAAAAGGGGAATGGAGACAACCTTTGATGGTAGAAAAAGGAGATGTGGACTTGCTTGAAGTTTTTCACATGGTGTTAGGTTGGGAGATAAAGGAAAGAGACTAGAGGCTAATTTATTCCTGGATGTAATTAAGGAAAAGGTGGATTCCTCTAAGAAGGCAACAGAAATAGACTCCTTAGTTTGGGAGGATTCAATGTTCTTGAATAGTTCAAAGGAAAACATTTTCACTCCACAAGGGTGGTCCGAGGAAAGAAGGATGGAACTAGATCTTGTTCTAGCAAATGAAGTTCCAGTTTGGTTTGAAAATGATGCTTTCAAAGGCTCAATCCAATTGGTTAAAGAAACTCCTCTCTCATAGATGCTAAAATTGCAAGATGTATATAAGGAGGACAATGGTTAGGATCTCTTATTGGTGGAGGAGATCCCTTCAAATAAGGTTGTGGAGGAACATGCAGCTAAGGCAAACTGGGATGGGTTTTCCTCTTACACACAAGATAATCTCGGCCTTGATGATCCTCCTCTTTTAAATTTGGTGCCAGACGCTTTTGATTCTGATGTCTCTTTGAGTGGCAAAGATGGCAATGGACTTTTGGAGGATAGGAGTTGTAAACCGATGCAGGAGAATGGTCCACTTAAACTTAGGGAGGCCTCATCCCCTGAGTCCCCAAAACCCATGAATGAATTAGTTTTGGATCCAGGCTTTAAGGACATTAAAATCTCCCCGATTAGGAATCTGGATAGTTCCTTTGAAGAGGCTCGAGATAATGGAGGGAGTAAGCTTGGGAGTGAATTTGACTATGACTCTCAGGAGGAGGATGAAGAGGTAGATGATCTGGGTATCTTTGATGACCCAGACATTATGGAACAGAGAACAGTGGAACAAACTCCTTCTGCTGTTGCTCAACCGAAGATAGGGGAGAAAAAGAGAAGGGGGGCAAAATCCACTAGAATGAAATTGGAGATTGCAGGAAATGCTGCAGATCAAACCAAACTTTTAAGATCGGGAAAAGGTTATGCCTTTTCCCGACAGCAATGAGGATCCTTTTGTGGAATTTCAAGGGTTGCAATGCTCATGACAAGATTTGCCCGATCAAGAGAGGCCTTGATTAGGTGAGACCGGATATTGTTTTTCTACAAGAAACTAAAATTAAAAAGGATGATGTTGATGCCTTTGTTAGAAGATTTTCTTATTAGAAAGGGACCTTTTTGGAAGCTGAAGGAGCTTCAGGTGGCCTAAGGTTTCTCTGGAAGGAGGATTCTATGCTTGTGCAAGTGGTTGAAAGTAGAAGTAATTGGCAATTAGTAGAGATCAGATCGAAACAGCTCCTTTCTAGTTTTATGGTGGTTAATGTTTATGGGCCTAATAATCCAGCGGTGAAAAAACAAATGTGGATGGAATTATCTTCTATCTTAGCTTGCTATAATGATGCCCTGGTCTTGTTGGGTGGCGATTTCAATGCTATTTTAAATCCATCATATAAAAAAGGAGGGAAAGGTTGGATGGGATAAAGTCAACGAGATTTTGCTGATTTCATTGTCTCTAATGGTTTGGTTGATGTCTCCTTGCGAAATGGGGACTTCACCTGGACTAACCGCCGTAGTGGTTTTCTGAATATTGCAGAGAAGCTAGATAGGTTTCTTTTGGCAGGAGATTGGGAAAATAGGAATTGGTTATGTTATGCTGAAATCCTTCCTTTAGGTGGTTCAGATCATTTCCCAATATGTTTTTGTGTCCAGGGGGATGGGACTCCGGAACGGGCTCCTTTCAGATTTGAATCCATGTGGCTTTGTGTTGATAATTTTCATGATTTGTTGGCCAAATGGTGGTCGGAGGCACCACCAAGCTCAGGTAATAAAGCCTTTCTGTTCTTCAAAAAACTTCAGTTTATCAAAAACCTATTGAAAATCTGGAATAGAGAGGTTTTTAGGAATATTTTTGTAGAGAAGTTTACTTTGGAACATGATTTAGAAGAGTTGAACTCAAAAATTATTGCTGAAGGAAGGAGTGAAGAGGAATTTCTCAAAGAGAAAGAGTTATCCAAAAGTTATTCAGAGGTGTTAGCTAGAGAAGAAATTTTTTGGAGGCAGAAGTCGAGGGAGTCTTGGTTAAAGGAAGGGGACCGTAATACCAAATTCTTTCATAAATCGGTTAAGATTAGAAGATCTAAAAATATAATTTTTTCAATAAAAGATGTGAATGGTAATATTCTCCAAGAGGAAGAGGAAATAAATAGGGAAGCTATAAATTATTTCTCAAATATCTTTGCTCTGGATCCTGCCACTCTGAGGACAGATTACTGTGTTTTAGAGGTCATCCCAAATCGTATTTCTCAGGAACAAAGTGATATCTTGATGAATAATGTATTGCTAACAAAGGTTAAGAGTGCACTTTTTGGTTTGGGGAGTGACAAGGCCCTGTGCTCGGATGGTTTTCCAGCCATTTTCTTTCAGCAAGCTTGGGACATTGTGGGTTCAGAGCTTTGGGGAGTTGTGGAAGAATCAAGGGAAGGGGGTTTCATTTTAAAAGATCTAAATAACACCTTTATAACATTAGTCCCAAAAAAAGCTGAGTGTAGCTCATTTTATGATTTTAGGCCTATAGCCCTTTGCACTACGATTTACAAGGTTATAATAGAAGTGATTGCAAATAGACTTAAGAAGATCCGACAATCTATTATTTCTCATGAACAAAGTGTTTTTGCTCCTAGCAGATCTATTTTTGAAGGGATTATCATAGCTCATGAGGCTATCCACTTAGTTAAAGCAGCTAAAACTAATCGTATGATGATTAAACTGGATGTAAAGAAGGCATATGACAATGTCAAAAGGAACTTCTTACTTAAGGTTTTGGGAAAATTTGGGTTTTCAGTTGATTGGGTGAAATGGATTGGTAGTTGCATTAATACCCCTAAAATTTCAGTCTTAGTAAATGGAAGTCCACAAGGTTTCTTTGAAACCTCCAAGGGCATTAGACAAGGTGACCCGATTTCCCCTTTCCTGCTCATAATTCTAGCAGAAGTTTTGGGGAGGTTAATTTCAAAGAAATGTAGTAATGGTCAGTGGAAAGGCATTAAAGTGGTAGAAGGAATTGAACCGCTGTCTCATCTTCAATTTGTGGATGATACATATCTTATGGGTACAACTGATTTAAGGGAAGCTTGTGTGATCAGAACAACTATTGATCAATATAGTGCTGCCTCTAGACAATATGTAAATTGGCATAAGTTTGAGGTTTTTTCCTTAAATACTGACCCTCATTCCCAGAGACACATTGGCCGAGTTCTTGGCATGAGAATTGTCAAATTACCAAGGAAATGTCTGGGCATCCCCCTTTTTGCTGGTGCGGGCAGATCCAACCTTTGGAAGGGATTGATTGATAGTTGTGTTAAAACTTAAAAGAATGGAGGGCTGGAGGAGTAGATGGTTAACATCTGCAGGCAGGATTCAGCTGCTACAGTCGGTTATTTCAGCAATTCCTATCTACTCGATGAGCTGTTTGAAGGTTCCTATAAAGGTGCTGAGTATTTAGAGCAAAGAATGAGGAATTTCTTTTGGAATGGTGCAAGTGTTGGTGATAAAATTCCGCTACTTTCATGGGAAAAAATTTGTAAACCTAAGAAACATGGTGGGGCTGCTCTGCGAAATTGGCAAGCAATGAACCTTGTTCTAGGGGCTAAATTGGTGTGGGGCATTTATTCTAACTCAGATATGCTTTGGGCAAGAATTTAGAGGGCCAAATACCTTGACAACAATGAAAAGGAGAGGATTCTCACAATAAGAGATCCTCCACGAGGATTGGCTATTTGGAGTTTCATCCTAGATTGTAGGAGTGTTATTACTAACCATTTGACTTGGCAGGTTGGCAATGGAAATCATGCATCCTTCTGGGATGACTCTTGGAATGGATTCCCAGCTCTTAAAGATGATCCTAAGCTCCAAGATATTAATTTTTTTTTTGTTATAAGGTGGGGTCATAAACTTAGGGACTACCTAGAAGTCAAAAATATTGTTTTTGGATAGAAGTTAGGGTGGAAAAGTTTAGACAATCTTGACCTTTCAGTTCAACAACATTCCTTGATGGATAATGTGTTTCGGAATAGATTACGTGTCTTCTTAGAAAAGGATGATAAGTTAATTTGGCGTGCAGCAAAAAGTGGTCAGTATTTAGTAAAATTGGGTTATAATTTGCTAACTACAGATTGTAACCTTGTTGATTGGTCAACACAATTATGTTGGGGTAGAGATTGTCTACCTAAAGCAGGTTCCTTTGCCTAGCTAGCTGTTCAAGGAAGGATACTGACGGGAGAAAGGAGAAAGAAATTTGGATTTGTAGGACCAACAAAATGTGTCTTATGTGATAAAGTCTCAGAAGATGTAGATCATCTGCTTTTGAAATGTAGTTTTGCTTTTGAATGTTGGGAGATGGTGAGGTGTAAACTTGGGTGGTTTAGTCCCTTTTGGAATTCTTTAAAGGAAGTTTTTGTTGGTTGGCCAATGGATCTGAATAAATCAGTGTTAGCTGCTGTTTGGCACATTTGTCCCTCAATTGTTATTTGGGAAATTTGGAAGGAAAGGAATCGAAGGATCTTCCAAGATAAATTTGAGTCTTTGGAAAGGATAAAAATCAGGATTAATAGTTCTATTGTGGAAGTTTTGAGTGCTGCTACTACTAATTTAAACTCTTTTTTCCCCTACACCTCCTTTGATAGAAGGATTTAGGCAGAATGGCCAGATGTAAAAATTAGATTCAGAAACACACCAAGATGATTGGAGACCTTAAAGGACAAACTTACAACTGTTTTATTGAAACAACGAGATGTGGATTGATGGAAGGTAAACTTTGATGGGGCTGCCCAGGGGAACCCGGGCCCTTTGGGAGCAGGGGTTATTGTAAGAGATTGGATGAGAAATACTATTTCCATAGCTGCTCAGAGGCTTAATGAAGGAACAAACAATATGGCAAAAGCAAAGGCAACTCTCTTAGCTTTAAAGGTAAGTAAATTTCTAAAATTGCCAAGAATTCACTTGGAAGGTGACACCCAGATAATAGTGCAAGCTATTTAGAAAGGGGAGATTCAGGCCTGACATCTCCAAGGAGTGCTAGATGTGATTAAGGATGAGTTGAAAATGTTGCAAGAATTTAAAGTTAGCCATGTTAGGAGGATGGGGAATATTGAAGTAGATGTGTTGTCTAAATGGGCTTTGTCCTTCGATAAAGTTGATGAAATCAGATATGAAACTTTTTAGTCATAATTCAAAATCTAAATTATTTCTGAAAGTTGGTGGCCATTTGGTAACCGTTGGAGTATTTAAAATCTAGCTATTAATGGCACCTTATTTGAAGGTGTCGTGTCAAAGGACTTGATGTCATTATTAGAATGTTAAGAATCCACTTTTAGTCCCATCATTATTTAATGAGCTATACCTAGGGTTTGATGAAGACAAGCTTAAGGTGATAGCGGGGTAAGTGTGAAGTCCTTTCACTGCTTGACGGAGATTTAATCTCTAACATGATCTTAAAAGGTGCGAAGTGGCATGAGTTGGAATGATTCAAGGTAATGATCATTAATTACCTGCGGATGTTTGTTTTGGGATAGCTAAAAGCTAATATAGGGGCTTATTGAAAAACGTTTTATGCAATGTTGAATGCCTCTTCGGTTCATTTTGACGGAATAGGAAAGACAACGATGGAGAAAACCTTTTTTTGTTGATACTCTGAAGCAGCAAAAAGCTTTCAAAGGACCGGTGCGGTGGGAGAGAATGGCGGGGTTGTTGAAGATGAAAAATGTAAGGGTGGCAGAGGTTGCTATTGATGTTTTGGGAAGCCAATTCAAAGAGCGAAAGCGGAAAATGCGTGTTGTTAATTTGGATGTTATTTCTATGTTGATAGCATGGGCACTGGAGGTGGCTGAGGAAACGAAAGAAGTTGAAAGGGTGATGCAAAGCATGTTCGAAGAAGACATGCTGTTAGAGCTTGACTCAATTTTAGAATGGGCTATTCCGGGGATAGGCTTAGATTTCAGTGAACGTTTTGAAGATGAAGAGGAAGGCCGAGTTTATGGCCTCGTGCCCTTTGTGCGGTGGTGGGGAAAAGTGGATAAAAGAGCATATACTCTGGAAAGAGTAAGGGCCTGAGAGATTTTGAAGCAACGGGTGATTGAAGCGGAGAGGGAGGAAGAGCAATGGGTCACTGTGTTTGAAATGCAGGTTCCACTAAGGAAGCGTGGAGCAAGACAAAGGAAACCCATAATAGAATAATAATTGGGTTTTTGACTGCAGCATAGACTTTTTGAGTTGAAGAAGGATAATGTTTTTGTCGGCTCTGGGGCTCAAAAACTTAACAGGCCTATGAAGTCTTGGGATGGTTGGACAGTGATAAAATTTGGGGTTTTGAAGATGATCTTCTCTTTTTTGAGCGTTGGATGCAGGGTCTGTGCAAGGAAGGCAAGTTTCAATTTACAGATTGTCGGATGTCGAAGGTCAGGCAAGAGTGGAATTTTTTGTTGTTAAATCTTTTATAATTAGATGTAAGGGTTAAGCCCAAATGATCTTTATGTTTAAAACGGTATAGTTTTAAGGATTTAAATTAGCTGTAAAGTTAAAGAGCACTAGAACGGTTCAGAGTAGGGTTGATATAGTGGATAGTCTCTGGAGGTGTATGGAGATGCAGTTCTGTTTATGAAGAAAGACATATCATGTAATCTTTAAATATTATTTGCAATAAATATACTGTTATAGATAAAAAAACATAAACTGATCTGATTTGTCTCATTCATTCATAATAAGTATGTGACTATGTAAAATAACACTAACATCACCTAAAACTGAAAAAAAATCACCATACATACTGCTGTTTCCAAAATTAGGATAGTTTGGCATTCAACATGAACAATATAATTGATGTATGATCTTGGCATTTAAAGTAAACATGAGTACCTTAAAAAATAATGTATCTCCTTGCTGCTACAGGTCTGAAATGCCTCAAGATGACCATCAAATGCTCAAACGAAGAATACTACAGGTCTGACATGAGATTTCCATCATACCATAATCAACATTCAACATAACCAAGCCTTTTTAGCACTCAGAAAATCAACTCAGAAGTCTGATCCAGCAAGCTGAGAGAAAGAAGTGCACAGGGGCGATTCACAAAAGAAATTCCAGTTAAATCTAAAATCTTCAATGCTGGTTCAGACCTGTTAGGAATCTTTAGACGCCAAAACTTGGATGTTTTGCAACCTTCAAACAAGAAAATGCCTTTCTGTAATCACATATCAATTATCCAAAGCTGGGGGCTCATCTCTAGGGGCAAATTTGTGCTATAAAATAAATGCCAAACCCAAACCGAAACCCCCTTGTGAGATTTGGAAACTGATAGCCTAGCAACAAGAAATGTGTTGAGCCAATACATAGAACCAAATAAAAAGCATTCCGAGAATTTTGAGCATAAATGCGATTTTTTGTGTAGCTGGAATGGTACTGCTACCACTGGAAAAAGTCTTCAAGCCCCTTGAAACTTGAACATCACTCCAAAAAGGCATTAAATACATCAAAAACTGAATATTTGTTGTCCCCAACTCAAGCCATGAGGCTTAACAACGCATTGGCCGACCTTTCCTTCGTTTACCCAAGAGGAAGAAGACTCAAGAGCATTATTGGGTAAGTGTGGAGTCTTAGGCTTGTAGTCTATTCTATTCTTAAGTTGTGGGGTCGTCTTTTTATGCAGCTTAAGTAAACTTGAATCATTTTAAGTTGTGGGCACATCTTTTTATGCAACTTAAGTGACTCCTAGCTTAAAGACTTAAGTTTTCCCTCTTCTATGTTCTTTAAATGATTTGAAAAAGCATGTGGCAAAAAGTCCAAGGGGTGTGGGTTTTCAAGGAGCTTGGTGGCTCATCTTTAGGGTTTTCATGTGGAGCATTGGATTAAGTGGTGGTCGATCAAGAGCTCAGGTCAATTCATCTCTTTGGGAGTTATTATATAACATTCTAGGGTTCGTTTAGAGCTCATTATTGTTAATGTTTTGGAACTGTGAGAGATATCATTCTCTCCTTCTTCATCATAGCGTTATGATGACATGACACCAAATGGGATGACATGGCATCGTGTGTGGGTGTTGCTATCGTCTGTTCACAATCATTATGGGTGTCGGTTCATATGTATGCAAGTTGCCGTTGATTTTGTATTCTGTCATTGTAACAATCATTATGAGCATCGGTAAGGCTCTTTACCTCCATCCTTTGATACTCACGAAGGTCCTTGAATATGAGGTGTCGTTTTTGCTGATGCGCGTTAATTTTTGAGAAGTATGAGCTTTCTCTTATTCTTAGTATCGATAGTGTTTTTCATATTCAACAATGACACTTGTTCATATATTCTCTGGCTTTCAAAGGCTGGACTTACTGTTTTTGTGCGTGTCGTGTTTGGTCATCGATTCACATTTTGGCTGCCATCGGTTCACTTAATTATGATGAAGAACTGATGCAGGAGCATTTTGGGTTCCTGAAGATCTTTCTTAGTCTTGGAGGAATTCCCTGTCAGAGGGATGTAGTACTTTGTTTTTGGCAGTTTTCTGAGTTTCTGTGTTGCGATGATCTGTGGAGATCTTTGGCATGTGCGCTGAAAGGAGGTTGTTCCTTGATGTATGTGGGGGCTATGTCTAAGTTTGCATCTCTTGAGGTGGCATGGTTTGGGAGATCTTGGATGATCTGTTTCAAAGTTGGAGCTGTTTTCCTTGCCGTCGGAATTGTATTTTCCTGCAGTTTTGGTGCTGATTGCGTGTTGTGGCGACATTGATCCTTGATGAATCAGCCTTTGCGCTCTTAGGGCCTTAAAGAGGACCTAAAATACTAACTTTTCCCAAGGGCGCAAGCCCTAATTCATTATGAGTCAAAAGTTATGACCGTTTTGCTCGGGGACCTATTTTCTGGCAGTTTTCATGCGAAACGTGGAGTGTTTCTTCTTGCGTGGTTCCATGTGATGAGATGGGGCCTTGCGTGGTTAAGGACATGTTCTTGGGTCATGTGTGGACCTAAATCTAAAGGCGCATTAAGTTTTGATCATTCTTGCATTAGTTTTGGTTTCTCTTATTGGACTAGACCTATATTGTAATTAAATGCCTGACTGACCGACTTGTGGCTTAGCTGGCTATATATTGAGAGTTTGGGTTGATGTAGAAGTAGGATGATGATCATTAGATCATTAGGAAAGATGTAGATGTAGTAGTGATATGATGGAAGAGTAGAGTAGAAGCGGATTTACGAATCTGGGACTTTGTAGCAGAACTAGTGGCCTGCGGGCTTAGGACAACAGTAGGTTGCTTGGTGGCTTGCGAGCACAAGTTTAGATCTTGTGTTGGTTGTTCCTATCAGAGGCTGCCTGTTGCAGATCTGAACTAGTTGGTGGTTCCTTGGATCTTGCGAGATCTTGCTGATACTTTGTTATTTCATTGTAATAGGCCGAAACCCGGAAGGCCTTATAGCCGGGCATGTTGAACGAAATTCTGTTTTGAATCATTATCTTGTTATATTCCGCTTTGGTGTTGTCATAATCAACAGTGTAGGCTTGGACCATCCATTATTGGATCGTCCACCCCTGCCCTGCGTCAAGAACAACGACTAGCGTGGGTTCGAGTATTATAGAGGTTGTAATAGCATCTAGTTTTATGTTATGTATCTTCTATGTGTGATACTTATAGTATCGTGTTCTTATTGTGATAATACATAGATGCTCATCAAATTGGCTATGATCTACATTGATATTCATATTTTTTTGTGCGTATTGAGTATTATCGTGATGTAGGAAGAGCTATTTATTGGACTGCTCCTTGTATTCAAATGAGTGACTATTGCATCTGGAAGATATATAGTATTTGTCCAGATATATATGTAACAAAAAGTATACTGTGAGGAATCGCTTGGTACAACATTGGGTTCTATTTTGTAGATGCTATGATCATGTTTGAATGATCTGAAGAATGGTCATCTATTTTAGCAGGGTTAGTTTGTATTTTGCAGAGTTGTCTTATTCTGTAGTTGTCTGTTATGTGATAACAGATCTTATGACGTCATTCATTTGATGAAGCTTGTGAGCTTTGTATTGAATTCCTTTGATTATTTAATAAAAGAGATCTTTTGGTGTGGTTGGGTTTTTCCCTCGAGTAGGAGGGTTTTCCTAGGGTATCTTAGGTGTTCCTTGTGTTTCTTGCTTTATCTATTATTTTATTCTGATTTGAAAACTTAACATGGTATCAGAGCTTGGACAACCTTGACTTTCTCACGAGAGGGGTTGGATGTCGATCTATAATTTGTAGATGCTCATTGAGCTGGTTCGATATTGAGGAGAAAAGAAGCTTAATTCCTGAAGATGAAAAAGAGGCTTCAATTTATTGTTGCTG
This sequence comes from Chamaecyparis obtusa, assembly GCA_027943335.1. NCBI lineage: Eukaryota > Viridiplantae > Streptophyta > Pinopsida > Cupressales > Cupressaceae > Chamaecyparis > Chamaecyparis obtusa. Next base: position 2,291,667 of record BSBK01000490.1, on the reverse strand, counting down.
TTGGAGATTCAAATGTGATATCTGTCACGTGTAGGCATGTGATGCTATTTATTATTCGAGGATTAGAGGTGGAAATAGGGGTGGTTTGTCTTCGTGTAGTGTGCTTGAGCTGTGAAGAAGATTAAACTATGAAGAGATACATATTTTATATTGATCATGAATTTAATATATTTAATTCATGCAATAACATTGAGTAGTGAATCATGTATGCTTATAGCATTAGTCTATTTGATTCTATTACTAATCTCTCTAAAATACTTCCAGGATGGATCGAGAAGCATCAAGATGATGTGAGATTACATGCAAAGTCATGAACATTGTAAATATTGCTTACAGTCATGGGGCTGAATTGGTTACTCAACTTCATATAAGAGGAAGAATCTATTCAGATTATCATTAGAGGAAGAAATGTCATTCAGAGGGAGTTTATTTAGCTGCAGAAATCAGATTCAGAGGGAGCTTGTATGATAAAGGGTGTGATGTCCCCTTCTCCGTAGTAGGCCATTATTGCGCTTGATTAGTCTATCTAACCATCCGGATAGGCTAATGGCTTTTTTTAGAGGATGCCAACTAGTCACAGGCTTTAGTGGGTGAATATTTACTTTTTTGGGCTCCTTTTCTAAAGTTAAATCACTTTATTTTATAAAAGTGACTTAAGTGAGCTCTTTTATCCCACATGGCTTAGCTTTCAGTGTTTTCCCTCACTTCGAGGTTATAAAAGAAAAAGGTATGCCTTGGGAAAAGCACCATGAAAATGTTATAAAATAGAAAAAGTAATTATCTGGTTGCATTTGTGACTGGTATTTCTTGAGGACGTAGCCCCTTGAGAAGGTTGAGACGTTGGACGTAGCCCCAACATCTCTAACTTGGTGGGATCACACATATTTCACATTTGAGCTCCAATGAACTAGCAAGAAGAAGCATTTCATTTGCATCATTCTTACATAGAAGAAGTCAGTATTTATGAAGTTTCAATTTGTACCAAATCGGGTGTCACAGTGGTAGAAAGAAGACTTTATGCTCAGATATATTCACTGTTAATAGCAGTTGCTATTGGGATTCGAACCAAATCAAACTATTGGATTGCGACAGTAAGGGAAGATGGCAAACAAATGGAATTAGTGGGCCGGTTTTCAAACTTACCTTCACCTTCTGCTTTACACGCTGAAGCTGGCATCAACGCTCACGGGAGAGCAACTGGGAGGACACTATCACACTTTGAGGCGTGACTGGGTGCCTTCTTACTTCACGCGACCACATCTATCAATTGGTCGCGACAACCAGGAGGATACCGAGCAAGGGGTGTGTGGTGCTTGATCATGCGCTGGTTGTAGTCACTTGCATATAGTGCGGGCAAGTATGTACTTGTGCTGGGTGCAAGCGCAAGGCAGTGGGAGGACTCTCATGAAATCATGACCAACAGGGAAGGCTTGCGTGTTGAGTGCTGGAGTTAAGTCACGTTACTGAAGCTGTGTACGTGGGTGGAAAGACACTCCATTGGTATTTACAACAGTGCGCTCCTTGTTGGGCGGGGATGCATACCTTACGCCATTGCAGTGACTGGTTTGGTGTGGAGTGTATACACTGGTGGTAGCAAGCCATGCTTGGACTTGTCCGTGTGCCCAGACTGCTTGACGGGGCAGCGTTAATACTGGAGGTGACTGCCATTGCATACGCTGATCGGGGGGGCATCCAAAACAGGTGCAAGTTAGTCCATATTCTTCCTAGTCACCTAGCACTGTGAACTACACTTGGACTATATGTCTGCAGTTTTAAAATGGAAACTTTGAGATTGAGATTATACTGTTATTAGTTGTCAATAAATGCAGCCCATTTGATGTTTTGAATCTTTTCTACTATTTGTTTGGTAAATATAAGTGTTCGAATGCACCTAGTAATAGAGGGTGGAGTAAATCTATGCATGTGAATGTTTCCTCTTCTTCAGTACACCTGAATCAAATAATCAAAACATATTCACTCACGCACGAATCAAACTATTCTCAATTTCCAAATATCAGAAAAATCTTGCAGACTCCTATCGATATATCAGAGTAGAATATTACAGTGGTGATAGGATTTATTTATATATTGAACAAGAAGGGACATGTTCGTTGTGAAAACAAGCAAGAGAGCACATTAAACTATTTTGAATTCCTTTGGCCAGAGTTAGTCAGAAAATTCACAACTGAGATTCACTTAGGATACTATAGTGGTATCAGAGCTATCGGTCTTGCCAGCCTAGTGGGCTTGTTTTTAGCTTGTAGCAATGTTGTGTAGGCATGCATAGCAGGCACAAACAATACAATTTTAGAGACAACAAAGTTGAATAGGGACAGCCAGAGCCTTCAATGCAGGTTGATATAGAGGACAATCATACCGAGGCAGATGGGGAGATTGTGTTTGAACAGGGCACTTGGGGTACAAGCATGGCTGAGGAAGTAGATAGGGAGGCCAGGGCGACATTGAGGGCTATTCGTGAGGGACATGATCACATTGCTGATATGTTACATCAGCTTACATGGGTTATCTAGCAGTTGACGGTGCCACCCAGGAGACCATAGAGCCATCACAGTGGTGGAGGCAGTATAGCAGGGTCACCTAGAGTAGCTAGAGCACCCACTCGTACTTCAGATAGGCCCCTTATGCCTACCTTCACAAAAAAAATGTAGAATACGAGATAGCACAACTCGAGGCAGCAGCCGCACTTCTTGATAATGTGTTGGCCATGCATGATGAATGGATATGCTACCTAACCGGGTCAAAGCTGATTTGACCTTTGTTCAGCATATGGCTCAGAAGAGAGAGTTTGACAGGGTTCAATAGGATAGGAGACCCAGGGGACAAAACGGGGATCTAAAACACGCAATGAATAAATTAGCCCTCTTTCATTTGATGGCAGCGGTAAGACATCCGCGAGAGCTTGGATTCACAAACTAGACACCTTCCTGACCCTTAAACCCATGTCAGAGACATAAGCTATTAAGTTTGCGACCATGCATTTAGAGGGAGCACCATATGTCTGGTGGCATCATGGCCTTGTCACCTAGGTTGGGCTGATTACATCTTATGAGATTTTCAGCACGAAGTTGATTACTTGCTTTGACAGGAAAGACATTGAGGTTTACTACAAGGAGTTAGCCCAGTTGAGACAAAGTGGGTCTTTGGACCACTACATTGATGAGTTTCAGAGGATCTCCATTATGGTCCCCGATATGTGTGAGAGGAGGACGGTAATGCTGTTCATTGAGGGCCTACAAGATAGATTTAGAGGATTGGTTAGAGTCCTCAAGCTGAGCACATGGATGACGCTATTAAGTTAGCACATGATTTGGATTCGCCATCTTCCATTCTGCAACCACCAAAGAAAACCTTCAAGGGATCCTCTTCATTCCAAAAGAATAAAAATCAAAATAAGAGTACACCCCCTAGACTAGACTTTGAGACAAGGAATGAGCTGAGAAGAAAGAAATTGTGCTTCACATGTAGAGAGCCTTGGACTTCAGACCACTGGTGCCTTGGAAAAGGCAAGATACATTACATTGAGGTGGTTTCCGATGGTGAATGTGAGCAGCAGGAGGGCAGCGATGTTGAGGACAACGATGATGAGGCTCAGGACGAGCATCCAACAGAGGGGAAGAAGAGGGAAGTTCCCCATGAGCAACCTCCTTTTACTTTGGTATCTCTCTTAGGTATCCCCACATGTCACCCTTTCTGTCTTAAGGGAGTGGTTAGAGGACAACAGATTATTTGCCTCCTAGACACATGTGCTACACATAATTTTTTTAGCATAGGTATGGTCTCCAGGAGAGGTTTTCAGATAGACAATATTTTTGAGTTTGAGGTTGAGGTTGCTGGGGGAGATTTGTTGAGTTGCATAGGGAAGGTTTCAGGACTCCCAATTCAATTTGGGGATTATCTCCTAGAGGCTGATTTCTATGTCATTGACTTGGATAGTCTAGACGCCATTTTGGGCATGCAGTGGCTACAAACCCTAGGGAGATACACTATTGATCATCAGCTGAAACAGTTAGAGTTTATGCAGGGTGATCAGCTGATTGTGCTTAAGGCCATGCTAGATGGTGGATCACGATTGGTTTCAGCTCTTAGGATGGAGGCCATTATTAGACACAACAATATGGAGTGGGCAGCCCAATGTTTTATATCCTCTAGACCCGCATCAGATTTAGGGCAACGGGTTCACACAGATATACAAGATGTGCTTGATAAGCACAAGTGGGTTTTTGAGGACATCTCTCAAGGTATACCTCTAGACAGGGGCTTTGAGCATATCATTGAGTTGGAGGAGGGTGCCAAGCCCGTGATCACTACCCCTTATCGTCATCCCAGGCACTATAAGGAAGAAATTGAGAAGACGATTAAGGAGCTTCTAGATATGGGGCACATCAGACCAAGTTCTAGTCCCTTCGCTTCTTTAGTAGTTTTGGTGAAGAAGAAGGATGACACTCTTTGCATTTGTATTGATTACTGTGCACTGAATAAGAGGACCATCAAGAATAGGTATCCCATTCCTCGGATTGATGAGCTATTAGATGAGTTGCATGGGGCAATTTATTTTTTGAAGATAGATCTTCGATCGGAGTACCATCAGATACGTGTTTGAGAGGAGGATGTTCATAAGACAACTTTCAGATGTCACTACGAGCACTATGAGTTTCTAGTGATGCCATTTGGGCTCACTAACGCACCTGCTACATTTCAGTCTTGCATGAATCACATATTCAAAATGCATTTGCGCAAGAGCGTCTTGGTATTCTTTGATGACTTTTTGGTCTTCAGCAAGACGTGGGAAGAACACTTATGACACTTGGATGAGATTCTTAGCATCATGGAGAGTCAGTCTTTGTTTGCGAAAGAATTCAAGTGCGAGTTTGGATTGATTGAGATTCTCTACCTGGGGCATGTGATAGGGGCCGATGGAGTTAAGGTACACCAGGAGAAAATTCAGGCAATTCGGGATTGGCCACCACTAAGGAATGTGTCAGATTTGAGGGGGTTCCTTGGATTATGTTCTTACTACGGGAGGTTCGTTAAGGGATTCTTTCAGACAACAACTACGCTCACCGATCTTACTTAGAAAGGGGCTTTCAGGTGGACAAATGAGGCAGAGGTGGTCTTTGATAGACTCAAGACAGTCATGAGTACTTGTCCGGTTCTAGCTCTTCCAGACTTCTCTCGCTCTTTTGTTCTAGAGTGCGATGCATCAGGGAATGGGATTGGTGCAATTTTGATGCAGGATAGACATCCCATAGCATTTGAGAGCAAGAAACTTAAGGACAGTGAGAGATTGTATTCCACTTATGAAAAGGAGATGCTTGCCATTATGCACGCTTTGGCTTAATTCAGATAGTATTTAGTGGGTGGCAAGTTTACAGTCAAGACATCACAATAGCCTACGCTACTTCTTGGAACAAAAATAGTTGAATGAAAAGCAGCAAAAGTGGGTCAGTAAAATCTAGGTGTACGATTTTGACATCAAGTATGTCAAGGAGAAAAATAACATTGTGGCTGACACACTTTCCAGGAGGCCCCCAGTAGCGGCTTGTGTTTTATCAGAGATCTCCGCTGATTGGAAATCTCTTTTGCTGGTTGAGTATTCTAAGAATACTCAAGCTTGTCAGATTTTGGATGGTCAGCTTTCGAATAGTAGGTACAAGGTAGTTGATGACATTATTTTCTATAAGGATAGGATCTACTTAGTGCTAGGTTCTAAGCTTAAGGCTAAGATATTGAGGGCTGTTCATGATGCGCCCACAACAGGACATCCGGGGTTCTTCAAAACTTACAGGTAGGTTAGAGAGAGGTTCTCATGGAAGGGCCTCAAGGACGATGTCCTTCAGCATGTCAGAGAGTGCTAGACTTGTCAGCAGAACAAGTCTGAGCACAAGCATCCGGTCGGGTTATTGCAGTTCCTTCCCATTCCAGCTCAAAAGTGGGAGGGTATTTTGATGGACTTCATTACTGGTTTTTCGAGAGTGCAGGGCAGGGACAGTATCTTTGTGGTGGTAGACAGACACTCCAAGTTCGCTCATTTCTTTGCTATCGTAGCAAATTGGTCAGCTTTGCAGGTAGCTGAGTTGTTCTTCTGAGAGATTTTTAGGCTGCATGGTCTTCCCAAGACCATTGTGAGCAACATAGACAGTAAGTTCCTCAACACCTTCTTACACGAGTTGTTCAGATTGGCAGGCACCGAGTTGACTCCTAGTACCAGTTACTACCCACAGACAGATGGCTAGACAGAGATTGTGAACAAATGGGTGGAAGGCTACCTCCAGAATATGTAGCCGAACATTAGAGAGCATGGGTTCGATGGTTGTATTTGGGGGAGTTTTGTTACAACTTCACCTATCACATGACGATTGGCATGTCGCCATTTCAGACTCTATGGCAACGAGCCACTTTCTTTTATAGACTTGGCTCTACAGGATTGCAGGGCTCCGATTGCGAAGACTGGTTACAAGATCATCATGATATTCTCAGGTCTCTCAGGGAGAAAATTCAGAGGGCACAAAATCAGCAAAAGGTGTATTCTGATCGATACAGGACAGAGCAGAGCTTTGAGGCAGGGGATATGATTTACCTTCGTCTTCATCCATACAGACAGAGTTCGCTGAAGAAGAGTGGGTAAGAGAAGCTCAAGCCACGGTTTTATGGTCCCTATCGCATTTCTAGGAGAGTTGGCAAGGTAGCTTACGAGCTCGAGCTCCCAGTAGACAGCAGGATCCATAATGTTTTTCACGTGTCTTGCCTCAAGAAGGTGATTGGAGAGCAGATAGTCCCTTCAGATGGATTACCCCCACTTGACGAGGAAGGTAAATTGGTTCTAGTTCCAGCTGAGGTGATTGAGATCAGAGAAAGGAAACTGCGGAACAAGGCTATCCGAGAGTACTTGATTCGATGGAAGGACTTACCGATCGAGGATGCCACATGGGAGGGTGAGTCTATTTTGTAGCACCTTGCATTGAGATTGCTTGAGGGCAAGCAATCCCGGGAAGGGAGGACTGTAATTTCCCCTTCTCCGTAGTAAGCCATTATGGTGCCTGATTAGTCTATCTTCTATTCGGATAGGCTAATGACTTCTTTCAAAGGATGCCAACCAGTCACAGGCTTTAGTGGGCGAATATTTACATTTTTGGGCTCCTTTTCTAAAGTTAAATCACTTTATTTTATAAAGTGATATTATAAAGTCACTTCATGACTTAAAGTTACTTTATTTTTATAAAAGTGACTTAAGTGAGCTCTTTTATCCCACATGGCTTAGTTTTCAATGTTTTCCCTCACTTCGAGGATATAAAAGAAAAAGGTATGCCTTGGGAAAAGCACCATGAAAATATTATAAAACAAAAAAAGTAATTATCTGGTTGTATTTGTGATTGGTCTTTCTTGAGGACGTAGCCCCTTGAGAAGGTTGAGACGTTGGACGTAGCCCCAACATCTCTAACTTGGTGGGATCACACAAATTTCACATTTGGCAAGATAGCACAGTAAACTATTTTGAATTCTTTAGCCAGAGTTAGTCAGAAAATTCACAGCTGAGATTCACTTAGGATACTACAAAGGGAGAATGCCTAATTCTTTGCAAGCTCATGTTGTAGTGTGACTGCTAAAGCTCCTTGTTTGGTCAACTTGGAATCAACTCTCTTATTGTGATAGTCAAAGTAGTGAGATTGTTGCCCTGCTGAGAGGAGGGAGTCTTTGTTAAGAGAGAGTCTCAACCATCCTTATACATGTTAATGAGTTCTCCGCGAGGGAGAAGTTCGAGGTGCAATCCCTTGTTAATGCTTTCCTTTTTGGAGAAGTTTGAGGCGAAAGCCCTTGTACCACCCTCTGCGAGTAGGCAAGGTGGTAATGCATTCTTCTGTAGGAGAAGTTTGAGGTGAAAGCCCTTGAACCACCCTCTGCAAGTAGGCAAGGTGGTATTGCATTTTTCTTTGGCAGAAGTTTGAGGTGAAATCCCTTGTATCACCCTCTACAAGTAGGCATGGTGGAACCACCCTCTGCGAGTAGGCAAGGTGGTAATTTGTTCTTCTCTGGGAGAAGTTTGAGGTGAAAGCCCTCGTTCCAGCTTCTGCAAGTAGGTATGGTGGATCCACCCTCGGCGAGTAGGCATGGTGGAAGTCATGTGTGTGACTCCATGACTTTATTATTTTATGCTTTTATGGTTCACCCTCTAGGAGTAGCTATGGTGAATATTGTTATGCTGAGATGACAATATTATGTTGAGAAAATATGTGATAAGATCTTTTGTTACTGACACATTTAGATGCAGCCTTTGTGTTCATCATGAGGATAGGTGAATGATCTCTCTCTTGCTAAGAGGGAGTGTTAATGTTTTGTAGCTGCGAGAGATATCATTCTCTCCTTTATCGTAGAGTTATGATGACATGGCACCAAATGAGATGACATGGCATCATGTGTGGGTATTGCTATTGTCTGTTCACAATCATTATGGGTGTCGGTTCATATGTATGCAAGTTGCCGTTGATTTTGTATTCTATCATCGTAACAATCATTATGAGCATCGGTTATACTATGAAGACGTCGGTTCACCTTCCTATGGTTTTGCATAAGGCTCTTTACCTCCGTCCTTTGATACTCACGAAGGGCCTTGAATATGGGGTGTCATTTCTGTTGTTGCGCGTTAATTTTCAAGAAGTGCGAGCTTTCTCTTATTCTCAGTATCGACGATGTTTTTCATGTCCAATAATGACACTTGTTCATATATTCTTTGGCTTTCAAAGACCGGACTTACCGTTTTTGTGAGTGTCGTGTTTGGTCATTGATTCACATTCTGGCTGCCATCAGTTCACTTAATTATGATGAAGGACAAAGACTAGTGTGGGTTCGAGTATTATAGAGGTTGTAATAGCATCCAGTTTTATATTATGTATCTTCTATGTGTGATACTTATAGTATCGTGTTCTTATTGTGATAATACACAGATGCTCATCAAATTGGCTATGATCTACATTGATATTCATATTTTTTTGTGTATTGAGTATTATCGTGATGTAGGAAGAGCTATTTAGTGGATTGCTCTATGTATTCAAATGAGTGACTATTGCATTTGGAGGATATATAGTATTTGTCCAGATATATATGTAACAAAAAGTATACTATGAGGAATTGCTTGGTACAACATCGGGTTCTATTTTGTAGATGCTATGATCATGTTTGAGTGATCTGAAGAATGGTCATCTATTTCAGCAGGGTTAGTTTATATTTTGCAGAGTTGTCTTATTCTATAGTTGTCTGTTATATGATAACAAATCTTATGAAATGTCATTCATCTGATGAAGCTTGTGAGCTTTGTATTGAGTTCCATTGATTATTTAATAAAAGAGATCTTTTGGTGTGGTTGGGTTTTTCCCTCGAGTAGGAGGGTTTTCCTAGGGTATCTCTGGTGCTCCTTGTGTTTCTTGCTTTATCTATTATTTTATTCTGGTTTGAAAACTTAACATTTATGTGATGTTATCATTTTTTTATCTTTTTGCTGCTGCAATCTTTGGCTTAAGGTCCGAAACCCTTGAGTATCCCTAGTTTCGTTGAGATATATGGGCTTCCCCTAGTCAGAAGGGTGTGTTTGGGCTGAAGTACTTTGGTCTGTGATGCTCTTGCACATCATTTTTCAGGGATGCAATTGTTATCAGGTTTGAAAGCCAATTTGAAGGCAAAATTCAAAGCTACAGGTTCAATTTTGGACTAATTACAGCAAGGTATTTTTATATTTCTACGCATCATTGAGGACAAGAACAAATAGGACAAGTTTATAATATCTAGCGCTGGTTTTTTGGGAGTTTGACAAGGTGAACTAGGGTTTGAAATCTTTTACGAGGATGACTAGGGTTTGAAAACAAATTTTGAGCTCTTTGTATTTAAATCTGCATATTTTAACTAAGTTATTGATTCAGGTGCAAATTCGGATGCGAATGCAAGATTTGGGTGCGTGAAATGTTTTTTTAGGGGATGTAGATGCGTGTGTATATATATATATATATATATATATATATATATTATATATATCATATATGCAAAGAACTGCAAGAAATATACAAAAATAAATCATTTGATAGTATGAATAATGATACTTCACCATTGATCAATATTCGAGATATTTCATATTTGATAGTTCAACTTTAAACTTCATAGACACAAATATTCAAATTGAAAGAAGTTCAATAACTAATTACTCATGTTCAAGATTCCAATGCAATTTGAACTACAAAATCAAAACTTAGTTCATGATTCAATGTTCATCAATCAAGAGTCAAGAGTCAAGATTCACTTATCAGATTCAGAATCATAAGGATTCTTAAGAAAATCCACATTCTCATAATCTCCAACTTCTGCAAGTTCAAGATCATTTGAACCAAGAATGGTTCCACTTGTGCTAGATGCACCATGTGTCATGGTATCATCATCATCATCTGTGATTGTAGTAAGATCATGAACCGTTGCATCCAAATTTGCACACTTAGGGGCTACATCCCAAAGCTTGGTTGACCCTTCCTTTTTTTCATTCTCGTTGTGTGACAAAAGACGCAAGTTGGTATGAATGTAAACCAAGTCCTTAGCTTTCTTTGAGCCCAAATGGTTGCGCTTCACTGAATGGATATAGGAGTATGTACTCCAATCCTGTTCAGCAACAAAAGAACTTGCAACTTGGATAGTGTTCACAAAATTAAACATACAAATGAAAAACAAATTAAAGAATGTTAAACACTAAACTGTAGAATAAAAGTGGTAAACAAAAAACAAAAAAAAAACTTACTTGTGAGAGGGTCTTGATTGCAAGACCTTGTAGATGCTTGTATGGTTGACCATACATGTACCATCATGTGATAGCTCCATTTTATATTGGTCCTTTATTGCAAATGGAGGCATTTTTAAACCCGAAGCAAATAAGCCAAATTCTAGCCTCACCATTTCATGCATTTCATCATCTGGGAAGAGTCTTGTAAAAGCTTTATAGCACCCATTAGCAACTTCTTCATCCGCATATGGTGCAGTTCCATTTGGCATACCAAGTACTTTCTCACTATAGTACCTCGGAGATAAGGCATATGCAAGGAGGTGCAATGGGGTAGTCATCTTCTCCCGACGATGATGAATGATTGCATCCACCTTATGCTTCACATTCTATGGGGTCATTCTCATGTTGTTGCATGGAAACTTTTACCTTCTCAACCATGGTGTCCATGCCATCATACACATCTCCCAAGCAAGGTGTATCTGTATCGGCAAAGCGGAGCATAGTCATGATAGGCTCGATGAAATCCAATACAAATTGCACACGAGCCCACCAACTGCCATCCAAGACCAAAGCCTTGACCTTTTGGGCTCTTTCTGAATTCAAAGCCTTCCATATACCACACCGGTTAGAAATAACCATTTGGTTTAATGCCACTTGCGCTTTGACAAGTCGTCTCATAACAATAGTATGAAATGCAAAACAAGTCTCAACAACCTAAGCAAGTTAACAATATATCAATAAATATTAAGCAAAGACAAAGTTATATACAATTTGATAATTAAACATGAACATAAAATTTATTCAAATTAAATAAATAAATGAAATTTACTAATTACAATTTACCTTCAGCAGCTCCAATTTGGAGAATGATCTAAATATGGATTGTGACATGTGGTGGTTCGTCACAAACATTTGTATCTCCTCCCCCTCTTCGTAAATTTGCTTCACCCAATCTATTTGAGTGCCAATTTGTTGCATGATCAAGTTAAGGGAGTGTACAGTGCATGGTGTTCAAAAAAATGCTCATACCTGTTACGTTTTTGTCATTTGATTTTTGGTTGTCACCATGTGTTTATCAAGCTCAAGTTGTCTCTACTCCTGCATTTGCTTGATCCTGCCTTCTGCTGCATTGTTTGATCTCTATTGCAGCATTTGTTTGACACCTGTATGTCAATACGAATGATATAAACTGCCGTTTTCTGTGTGTAGTTATTCTTCCTGACAGGGCGTTTCAATGATACTGAAAATATGGAGTGAGTGGATGGAATTAGCTGAGCAACTGTTCTTCAGCAGTGTTAAAAGAATGTCATGTTCATTTCCGGTAAAGATACACGGGACTAGCAAAAAAAAACGTCTTCTCTACGTGTATGCAGCTGGTGCGCAAGCAACCAATGCTTTCAGAGATTCTTTAATCTGCGTGCAATGAGTGTGTCAGTGCTGTTTTAAAACAAAGTGGAGACATTTTGTTACATGTCGAATGAGTATAGGAGCAGTCCGTTTGTTATGAAAAACATAGGCTGGAGCGATTTGAATGGGCGTTTTGGCTTCCTGAGTTTTGTGGAAGAACACGCGATTGGTGTAAAAAATGAAACGTCTAGTCGCACAAACAAACAATGATTGCTACTAACGACAGAGAATGAGCCGTCCAAGGAGTTAGTCATTCTCGCAAAAAATAGATATACATGGGCAGTTAGAAATGAAGAGTGCGTGTCTTTCAGGAAGAGGAGATAACGTGATTTGATTTTTTTGGGGGGCTGTCTTAACCGTTTAAAAAAAGACTTTAATGTGCATGTGAGCAGTTTACAAATCGAATAAAAAAACTGGGGATGTCTGTAATGACAGGAGTGAGGAAACAACTAAATGAGAAAGTATCGAGCGGTCCCTTAAAAGAAAAAATACAGTGGGGTGTTAAAAAGTTCTTGAAGTCACTGGTATAAGTAAGTGGAGATACATAACAAATAAAATCTGTAGAATGCGATGGTTATCAAAAGCAAGTAAAAAACACGGGTCTGTGTGAGGACTGTGTGTGTCGTCTGGGGCAAGATGCAACCAAGGGAATACATCAAAGAAGCACTCAATATCGGGTGGTGATCACTTTCGAAATTTTGGTTTTTCAGGCAATAGGCAATGCGCAGTGAGTGTTCTAACTGAGAAGAAAAATGGTGAAGTGCTGAAGTTCTTGTGGGACTGGCATACGACAGGAGAGAATAAGAGAATGTGTCCAAATCTGAAGCAGTTTTAGACAAGATGAAATCAGTGTGAGCCGTTGGAGTGGACTGCATATCAACAAATATTAGTGTGTGTGAAAAGAGACACAGTTGGTGCATGCAGTGATATACAGTCATCATCAAAGAGCGATTAGGATGTTGATATTACACATGAATACTGTAAAAAGGGAGCTGAGTCTTAAAAATTAAGAAAGCGAGTGAAAAGCTATAAAATCTGGAAGTGTGTTTGGAGGTGCAGCTGGCAAACTATTCTAGAAGGAATTCAAGACTAAGTTCTGTTCTAAGAGGAGCAATTTCAGTTATATTTATGTCAGATCAGTTTGTCTTTACATCTCTTGTAAAGACTTAGAGCCAAATATTGTTTTTGACACTGGTAAAATCATCTAAAAGGAAAAGGTTGTAGCCTTTTGAAAACAGGTCGGAGCTTGTTCAGTTAAGTGTAAATGAAGAGTTGTAGCTCTGAGTGTAAAGGGTTGTAGCCCACTTTGATAAGTGAATCCGTGGTTTTTTAACCCAGCTTGGGTTTTCCACGTGAGAAAAATATCTGTGTCTTGTCTCCTTCTCTAAGTGTGCTTCTCAGATTTGTTTTCTGATTAAGTTTTCTAAAATACTGATTCACCCCCTCCCCCTCTCAGCATTTTTTCGTTTTTCAATACCGACCCTCAATCAAAGCACCTGCACCCCTACAATTTTTGGCATTGTTTGTAACCATCTGGACCACATTCTCACTACCTACCATCTGTATGGCCTCAATGAGAATTCTAGAAATTAACCAGTGAATCCTTCACCTTTCCCTTCACAATCAACCCCCCTCAAAAACATTGCCCCTTTGGGGGACATTGCAATCACATTAATCAATGACCGATTTTTTGTATCTTTCCATCCATCAGACACAATAGTTATACCCGAAGTTTTCCAAGAATTGTTAATTGGTTGAAGAGATCTCTATATAGAAGTCCTCTCTTTTTGCAATAGAGTGGTATGCACCTTTTCATACTCGGGACTTACGTTATCAGCTGGGGCTTTATTGATGACTTGCACCATTTCCTTCCAATATAGTGATCTTACCAAGTTGAAAGGAAGACCATTGACATAGAGACAATGTGCAATGGCTTCATCAGCAAGCTCTCTTGTCTCCATTTTAAATGCGGTGTCCAACGGGCCTCTTTTGTGGGCGGTAATTTCTACTTCTTCCTCTTCCTCTCCTGGTACAGATACTTGCAAGAATGGATGTTTGGAGGATACAATTGGTTCAGTGGGTAATTGCATCTTGTTCTTTCCGGATGGAGGTTGATAAAAGCTTTTTTTTGATCTTTTAACCAAATTATCAGCAACCTCTTGTTCTTTTACAAATGAAGCTATTTGTGCATTAGACATCCCCTTTCCACCCGTGCCTTTGCACATTGCAAATCCTTTACCAGCAGGGCCCATAAAATGAAGTTTGACCCGAGAATATAAGCTATTGAATGGTTTGCCTTTTTTACTTTGACAATAATTACACTTCCAAAGATATGAGCCACCTCCTGAAACCTGTGATACTCTTGTGGTATGTCTCCATAAAGGAGATCCTACATCAATATTAAAATTATCGGCTCCTTGCCCTCCCACTGAACTTTGACTACCGGTGATGGCCATTCTTGCACAATACAATCTAATTTCTTGCTATAATAAGAAATTAAATAAATTTAAATTAGAAAACAAACTATGAACAAAAATGATACAAAACTATTAAAATAGATAGCTAAACTTGTTTCTTTATTTCTTTTAAAAAAATGAAAAAAACTTAAAAAATTTCTTCACAAACTTGAAAAAATTTAAAAATTCATCAGAATCTCAAAAAATTTCATTAAAGGACTCAAGAATGGGATCAAATGCTTACCTTAAATGCTTAAAACTCCTTTGTGGAAGCCATCTTATGCCCTATGAACGATCCTCTTCAAAAATAATCACTTCACTTTCAAAATGCCAAAATGGAGACCAAATGAGAAGAGAGTCTAGCTGCAAACAAAATGAGATGAAGAATGGTTGAATGACCTCTTTTAGGGCCGTTTTAGGGTTTAGGAGCAAAACTAGATTAAAAAATGGTTATTAGCAGATGTCTTTTAAAAAAGTTAAGTGGCAAAAATGTTGAAAATTTCGTTTTTCTGGGCATATGCTCCTGGAGGCTTTTGGAAGCTCCTGGATGCCCTGTGGGTGCCACCCGGAAGCCACCATAGGCATCCGGATGCGAGTGGATGCTTGTGGCAGGCATCCACTCGCATCCGGATGCCTGTGGTGGCTTCCGGGTGTCACTCACAGGGCATCCGCTTCCGCATCCATGATGCCTGTGGACGCATCAGTAACAGTCACAAAAGTTATCAGTATCTTTCCTTCAGTTCACAGACACACTTTGGTGTTCAACAAGATAATTGCCAGATCCATTTGGTGTATGTAAAACTTCTCTGTTGAACAATGTTGTATCAGTGAAGTAGATTAGAAATCTAAATCAACATTAAGATATCATGTGGCTGTAATCAGTCATCATAATAATTTTAAACTGATGTGAAGATTGCTTTTATTTAAACCTTGTCAAAATCCCATGTTCAGAAGGTTTCCAGGTTTTGCTTGATGTTAGCTTTCATGTATGTGGCCTATATTGTGTAGGTCTACATTTTTCAAATGTCATAATGCGAGATGTTACTTTCCTTTAAATTGTATTGGTAAGCTCTTTTATCTCCATCCTCACTGTCATTTATATGTATTTACAGCTTGTGCAGATAGGGTAGTGAGGGTATTTAAATTGGATGATGCATTGAGCAAAAGTTTCAAGTAAGCAACTCAAAATCATTTATATCCCTTGTATTGACTATTGTAATTTGTTGCCATTTATAGTCCCATTTATCTACTTTGGTTATTTATGGATATTAATATGGTTCTTTTTATTTTATCATCTCTTTTTATTGGTTATGTGTTTTTATTGTTTGTTATTTGAACCTTATCCAAGTGATCCATGATGCTACTGCTAACATTTTATTATTTGATCTGGTATAGATTTCTACGGATCAATATGCCAAGTGGAAGCCATCCAGTAGCAGTTACCTTTTGCAAGGAAGCATCACAGCTGGTTGTGGGAGCACATAATATTTCTGGATCTTCCTTATACATGTATGGAGAAGCAGCTCGCAAGTCATCTGAAGATGTTAATGAACAATCTAAACTTCCCCTGCCTGAAGTGAAATGGGAAAAGCGGCAAGTGCATGACAAGAAAGGCATCTTAACTCTTGTTGGAACTTCTGCAACCTATGGAAATGCAGATGGCAGTACAATTATTGCTTCATGCTCCGAGGGTATTTATTTTCCTTTCTTGTTGATTGTAGTATGATTGATAAATAGACACTAATAATTTTTCTTTGGATTGTGACTTTCTCTTAAGGGATGTGGGGGCGTGGGAAGGGTTTTGGGTGGTAATTATTTTCCAGATTTTGGGAACAGCTGGTGGATGGCTATTAGTATTATATAAAAATTACTGTTGACAATTAAATTACAAATTTCAGTTTATCATTTATTGAGTAAAAGAAGCTGAAATTTGTACAAACTTATATTGCTGTATGACTTTTTGCATCAGAGAACCAATCATAATGTCTTCATCCCTATATTGAGTAAAAATATGCACCCTTGTGATCTGAGGCCTAAGTGTTAAAGCTCAGTGGACAACCCAATCAAAGAGATTCAACTAGTTTATTAGTGTGGAAGATTTATTTCTGATAGGGGGACTTGACAACAACGGAGGTAAAGAACATACATTAGAACTGTTATCGCAAGAGTATTATGCTTAGCTTTGGACATGATTTGTAACAGATGTGATGTCTTTTTCCTTATTCAGCCATCTACCTATGTCTAGCCTTACAAAGAATGACAATGTACATATTTATACAAGAGAAAGGAATAGGATGGTTCAGTTGGAAAGTGACAGTTCATATTCTTATTGCAACTGTCACAACCTCTCATAGCTGCTGCTTGCTAGAATAGATTGAGTTGTATGGTATTGCCAACATGGACTGATGACATGTAGTTTGGGCCAAGGGTGTCTACTAGGATAAGGATTTTGCTAAGGAAATGAAAAGGTCATGTGCAACATTTGAGTTTTGTGATTGGGTTTGCTTGTCTCAATCCTCAAGGCTTAGTTGCCCCTCCTCGAAGAGCAATGGTCCCCATTCTAGGCACGTGCGATAAAAGATGTGGAAATTGATTTGCATTGAGCTCATGTTAACCATTTTGTTTGAGAAGAAACTTGACATGCTTTGATGAGCTAGAAGAGCAGAATTTTTGGTTTATCTTTCTTGTTTGACATTGGTGTCAATGATTGTAATGTCCCCTTTCTAATTTGTCGTAGAAGTTGCCCTAAATCACAATGACAAAATATTAGGTCTAGGGTTTGCCAAATAAATGGTGTATTTAATGTAATGTCTACTAGGATAAGGATTTTGCTAAGGAAATGAAAAGTTCATGTGCAACATTTGAGTTTTGTGATTGGGTTTGCTTGTCTCAATCCTCAAGGCTTAGTTGCCCCTCCTCGAAGAGCAATGGTCCCCATTCTAGGCACGTGCGATAAAAGATGTGGAAATTGATTTGCATTGAGCTCATGTTAACCATTTTGTTTGAGAAGAAACTTGACATGCTTTGATGAGCTAGAAGAGCAGAATTTTTGGTTTATCTTTCTTGTTTGACATTGGTGTCAATGATTGTAATGTCCCCTTCCTAATTTGTCGTAGAAGTTGCCCTAAATCACAATGACAAAATATTAGGTCTAGGGTTTGCCAAATAAATGGTGTATTTAATGTAATGTCCCCTAGTGGGTTTAGACTTAGTTATTACCAATTTAACACAAATCTGATATTTATGTCCTAAGCTAAATGGACAAGATATAATAATTCAATCAAAGCAAAAGAATTACTCATTCATTTAATCCAACTAAGTTATCTATGTATATTTATTGACATCTATACTGACCCTATTACTATTCCAACTTGCGGAAGGAAGAATTAGGTGTATAACCAAGGTGCCTAGAGACCAAATGCAATGGGCTCCCTCAAAGTTTACAGGTCCAAGCCTGTGTCCTATCTTGGGACTTGCCCTCAAGGCTTCCGTGACGCTGACCCCTACCTTGTCTTGGGACTGATGCCATTGCTTGGATTTAGACAAGCCCCTCCTTGGACATACCTCTGTCCTTCCTTCTCAGATTAAAATAGTAATAGGTCTTGAGTATACACATAATTATATATATGAACATATGTACTAATTAATTGTTGATGTTCTGTTATTATGAATTTACAATCATGCCCATAAATCAGAATGTTATACTTACCCCACGATAGCTTATGTTGCTGCTGGTTTCAGACTATATATGTTCTGAAATCTGCTTGCAGTCTGGGCCTATCAGCTGTCACTGGTAAGTATTATTATTTCTGTATTACTTCTTATCTTGATCCTTCCTTTTTTCTTCCTCTTCAATTACTGATGTTATATATCTTCCTTTCATACAAGGGGTGCATTCCTTGCTGTATCTTCTGGATGAATCGACGACAACCCCTCTTTCTATTAGAATTTGTTTGTCATACTGATTCTGACGATAACTTGCCCATGTGGATGATTTTGCCTACATGGAGGGATGATTAGTACGTGTTTGTTGGATTGCTCGTTAGGCTTGTGGGGAGAATCGACTGTCTGTGGTACGGTCGGCTATAAACAATGGTCTTATTAAATATATCTTTGATTATCATTATTAGCGTGGCAATATTCCTGCCTACGTGGCCTTAAGGAGGATGATTCAATGCTCCATCGTGGTGATTTGACTTAGTGTTGTAGTCGACGGGAGCCAATGCTCCATTGTATGCACGTATATATTTTCTAATTAATTAATTAATTTATTAATTAAGAATAATTATTAACTTTTTTAATTAATAATTATCTATGAATGATCAATATACTGTTGATATATGATTTATTAATATTTATTATAATTATATATTTATTAATTGATAATTATTTATTTAATGATCAATATATTTTAATTATTATTCAATTATTTATTTAATAACATTTATGTTTAATCGATAAATTCAATAAATATATATATATATATATATATATTTAATTTATTTATTAAATACTTATTACAGACAAGGGCTCTTGCATTTAATGATGTTTTCCATAACTTGAATCCTATATTCACCTCATGAACACAAAGCCAACATACAAATGGATATATACATGTATATACATATATTCAACAATGCAAACATTATTCATAAATAAATAAAGGATTAGAGTAAAGAGAATATATCTTCATTACTATGTAGTATTTAAATTATATGTGAATTCCAATTATAATAGATGTGGAGAAAGAAGTATAGTAGGGTGCTCTATGATCACAGTTTTCCCTCCATAGGGTTCTCCTCCATTATTCTATGGTTGGAGTTAATTATGATTCACCAATAGTCTCTTGACGTAAGGGTTGAGAAGGTACTTGCAATATGATGCCCTTAGTGGTTCTCTCTCAATTACAGTGTAATATTGTACTTTCATAGCTGTTCTCTCTTAACTACCATAGCAATAGGCTGCTCTTAGCGGTTCTCCCTTAATAATCATAGTGCAATAGGGTGCCCTTATAGCTGTTCTCCCTTGATTGTCACTGCAAGAGGGTGCCCTTAGGGGTTCTCCCTTAATTATAGTGCAGTAAGGTGCCCTCATAGCTGTTCCCCCTTAACTACTAGTGTAATAGGGTGCCCTTAGCAGTTCTTCCTTAATTGTAGACTCTCTACCATTTCCTTGTGATTGACTATTGTCAAGATTAAGTTCATATCATAATGTTTATTAACAACATACTAAGATGCACTATAAAATCACATAGATAATTTAATAATTATTTCTTCAGTACCCAAAATAGAATAATATTAATTCCCTAATCCTAAGTTCAGATTTGATTACTGATTATTTTCTTCTGGTACTTAGAATTCGATCTATTGAAGGATATTGTGTTCTCTTGTAATTTGATGTTCTTTATTGAAGTTCTTCCCTTTTATATCTCCTTTGAGTGTAGGGTGTCACACCCTTCATTTGTTAATGCCCCTATGAAAGGGTCACACCCTTTGGTTATGAAAAGGTACATCTGTTTGACAACATCTGTTGCCTCGTTCATTTCTTATTTGATCTTCACTTAGCTCTCACTTTTCAAATCTGCACATATCCCATTTAAGATCTGCATATCCTCTTCCTCTAGATCTACATATCTTATTTTCTTCTCTCCTCATTTCTTATTTCAAATGCCTCCTTATACTTCAACTTAGAATCTGCTCTAGGTCTCCTCTATTCCTTTTCCTCTATTCCATTTGATCCTTCTTCACCTTTATATCTTCCAATGTGAGAGAGAGGTCACACCTCTTCATTATGTCTGCCTTTTGGCAAGAGTCACAACCCTTCATAATTACAAACTTTTGAAAGAGTTACACGCCTTCATCATGACTGGCCTTTGAAAGAGTCACTTCCTTATTTTCTTCTCATTCCTTCTTCCATTATTTCTTCTTTAATTTCTACGCTCTTCTCTTTCTTCCTTCCTCCATCCCCTTTCAAATGAACTCTCCTCCCTTTTATACCTTATGTGGAGGGAGTCACAACTCTTCATTATGTATCTCTCGACCTTTCATAACGTAATTAAATTGTAATTATGTTATATTATTATTTTTCTATCATTTATTTATATTTTAATTATTATTATTTATTATAAAAAATTTAAATCCTATTTCACAAAGGGGACATTACAATGACTTGATCTGATTTTGGTGAAACGTTACATTTTCAATTGATCTATGTTTGTTGAATTGTCTCTACAACATTTGAAACGTTACAATGACTTGATCTGATTTTGGTGAAATGTTACATTTTCAATTGATCTATGTATGTTGAAGTGTCTCTACAACATTTGAAGAATCAAAAAAAGGAGGAAAGGCTGCAAGAGATATGCATTGAAAATTGGATGCAACCCACTATACAATGGTAGATGGGGTTGGAATGCATTTTTTCTTGCTTGTTGATGGTATAGTCTTTGAAGTTTGAACTAAAGTGGATATATCTCATTGCAATGTCGTAGTATTTCTTTTTGTTCATATAGCTGGGTTCGATTGCCAACTTGTAAGGTGTGTAATGTCCAGTTCTTGTCATGGCATAGCCTTTCATCACAAGTGTGATGCTTCTTTGAATTTTACACCTTAATAATATGAGATATCATCCTATTATTTATTTCCATTTAATCATCCATCTATGGATGAAGTACAATGGATTTGTTCAACTTTGTGTTTAGCATAGACCAAAGTGCTTTTAGGAAATTGGTCAAGAACTTACTATGTATCTAAAATGATAAATGCTAGGATTCGTAGATATTATGAATATAGAGGCGAGTTGTTTCCAAAGCTATGATGGTTTTCTTGCAAGAAATCTAAATTGCTATTTTGGAAAATCCATCTACCACTACAAAAACGCATTTGTTATCATGTTTGGTCATAGGGAAACCCATGGAAATAGATTTGCATTGTCTCTTTTGAATTTGCAAAGTTGAATGCAAACTTTGTTTGTTGTTGACCAGCTTGGCTATTGTGCACATAGGAAATGGCCTAATGTATTTGCTAACATCTAACTTGAGGTTTGGCTAATGGAAGTACTTTTGTAGCATTGTGTTGATGTCAGTTTTGTACCACTACATAACATATAGCAATTGAATATTTGATATAGAATACCAAACACTCAACCCTCTCTTGAAAAGTAATTACTCATGAAGGACATGAGAATACTCCAAGGTTCCTTACACCCGTGGATACTAACTCATTTATATTAATGTGATTTGTTGGTTAATCACGTAGGCGGGCTTACGTTGTTCATTCAAAGATAACTTGGTGGTACTTCGCTTGCTTGACTTGTTCTTTTCTCCTTGATCACTTTCACTTTCAACTACTCCTACCACTAACTACTTACTGGTCTACTACTACTCCTATGAATGAAGAAATTGGCAAATGGACGGGGATCCAACCAAATGAAAGCTTGCCTGCGGTGCTACCTCCATTGGTGCAATGATTTAAAGGGATACTCTTAGAATTTTCACACTAACACCTATCTTCCAACCCAACTTGAAGTACAAGCGGAAAGATGAAATGCAAGTAGAACTTGGGAGCAATTGGACTAAATTACCACACAAGGCTTCCTAACAAGCCGCTAGGATGCTAGTGGCCTAGTATATAGATCCCTATCAAACATTTACCAATATCACCATACAACTAGCCATCTACTTCTACTCTAACAACATGAAATGAAATCCTACTTTAACTTGAGAGATGAGAAGAAACATGCAATACACCAAAATGATCATGTATATCCACCATGCAAATCACAACAATGAATAGAGAACAATTTTGATAGTATTTTGGCAACAATTCTCCAACATAACCCCCTTTTACAAATGAGAACAAATGGCCTTATATAGAGGCTCAAAATTACGAGTGGCCAAGATTAAGGGGCAAAATCAAGGGCCAAGATTAAACCTTACAAACTCTAATTAGGGTTACCATCTTTCAACCAATTACATGAGGGCACCAACTTTGTGGGCCAATGAGAAAATTACAATAATTTGTCAACCAATGAGAACATAGGACACTTGGCATGATTTGATTGCATGCACATGAAATTGCCACCTCATCAACCTTATCTTATAAATTTATTTAATCTTTGAGATGAGGTGAAGCCTTGGATGCTTGAGCTCGTCCTTAGAAACTTTCTCATCACCACTTGAACTTGCTTGTACCTGATGTCCTGACCTTGAAAGGGTGAGGTCTCTATGCACTTGGGGTAATCTTGCCTTGGCCCCGGTGGCTTGCTTGGATGTGAACCTTCTTGCAATTTGAGAGCCTTGCTCTTGGCCACCCCCTTGAAATCGAACTTGACCTCTTTCAACCTTTCATCTTGCTTTCCTCCATTATCCTTGCCTTCCTTAACCTTCCTGGTCTTCTCTAACCTTCCCACTCGAATTTGGTTTGCATGCACCCCCCTCTGCTTCAATACTCTTGGGTTCTGGGGGAACCTGCCTTAGCCATACCTCCTGCAAGGCCCACAATTCACCCATTACTTGATTTGAAATAATCACTAAGTTCATCAATTTCCTCCTAGCTAGTTAGTGAGTTGGTTCCTTCACCGCCTAATTAAGCTATGTGGAGTTCATCTTACATCTGAAATTATGTGAATTGTTCATTAAGTCCATTTCTAATAGATAATTACAACTTAGTTTGTGTGTTGATCAATCTTACCATCCAAGTTATGATTGTTTTGTTTGTATCAATTTGTAGTCCATTCTTATCTTTCCTCTTAATGTGATTAAATCTAATTACTAGTTGTCTTTGTTTGATTTGCAATGAAAGAAAACAACTAGCCAAGGAAAGAAGACACACAACTCCACTCCACGAAGCCCACCGCCGAGGGCAGACTCCTAAACATGGAGGGCCAAGCACATAAAAAAAAGTCCAAGTCCCAGTTCCTATTACATTGGTGTAATGTTCCAACACCTACCTCTTGACCTTTAGAACTTGCCTACTTAGCCTATTACAACTTATCAACAAAATGCATGACCCTCTTGGGTGCTAGAACCCTCTCAAATCTAACCAAGCTAGCTTGCATGAATAGCCAAGCCTTGCCTAGCCTCAAATATCTTCAAATCTCTTCCAACCTGCAATGAAACCTGCTTCCTCGCTTGTACCTGCAATGAAAATATGGAATGGAGGGTGGGGGTGAAGCGGATGTAAGTGAAAGATGGAGATGGAGGATGGAGCTATGAAAGTGTGGTGGCAACTTGTCTCCTTATCCTTCTTGGCCAAGGGGGAGGAGCTCTCCATCAACTTGTCTCTCAACTGTATCTCATGTTCACTGTGCCAATGCTGGTGTCCCTCACTTGCTTCAATTTCGAGAAGAAGGTGGTCTTGACATCATGTCTTCCTTGTCTTACTTGGTATGCATTTCCCTTTGGGTTCTTGCTTGCACTAGCATCCGCCATCCTAAACACTTATTTCTGCCCCTTCTTTCTACAGTGAGGTGGGACTACACTTATCTTTGCCCCTTCGCTTAAGGATGATCAAACATATTTCTGCCTCACCAATTCCTATCACACTACACTTATCTCTGCCTCTTCGCTTAGGGATGGACTACCACTTATTTCTGCCTCTTCGTTACCTATGAGATGGACTACACTTATATCTCCCAACTTCGTTCCTAGGGGTGGGACTACCACTTATATCTTCTTTCTCCAAATCCTAAACGGAAACTACACTTATATCTCCCAACTTCAAACCCTAGATGAGATGATGAGGTGATGGATGGATGATGCAAGCAAGAAAATAGGAAAAATGTACCAAGCAAGAACAAGGAGAAAATCCATCTTTTGGACCAGCCTTCACCCTCAAGCATGAAGATCCTCCTGTATACCAACAAATTCTTCTCCAAAGAAGAAAAAGACAACACCAAAAGAAGAAAATCACCCCTTGCTAAATGCACTCCTCTTTGCAAAATTTTGCTCTTTTGCTACTCCAAGAGCTCCTCCTTGGCTGCCAAGAGACAAGTGAGAAATGAATAAGAAAATGAGGAGACAAGCCCTCCTTTTATACTATTTTTTTTGCCTCTTCAAATAGAGCCGACCTGCATTGGAGGGAAAATAAAATTAATTAAATTGCCAATCATATAACCCAAATTAAATGCATTAAATCACATAGCCTTGGGTATTTAATTTTAATTTAAAATTGGGCCAGCCTATTGCAAAAACAAAAATCTGTGCAATAGCATGTTAATTTTCTTTTTAAAATGAAATTGGGTTACTCCAAAAAATGATCCATATGGGGCCCCTAAACATTGAAATTAACCAAGCCATGGCCCCAAAAAATTAAATTAATTTAAGGAAAGGGCAGATTTAAATTAAGAGAGCCACTTGCATTGAATTGTGCAAAATTATGGGTTTAAATTAGCCAAATCCGAAATTATCATAGGCCCTAAAATTGAAATTTTGAAAAAAGGTCATTTAGGCTTCTAATATAGCTTTAAACCTTCCCCATTGTGGACCCAATAACTTACCTTGAATTTCACACCTTTTAGGCTTTAAAATACATTGAATTTAACACACAAAGGGGCTCGAATAAAATTTCTAAATTACAAACACTCAGCCCAAAAATAGGATTTTAATGCATTTAATCATGACAACCAAAATTAATTTTTATTATTTTGCAACCCAAAAATCATTTTGCAATTTAATTTCCATTTGGCAATTTAATCTTTTTTATTTTTGCAATTTATTATCTCTAATTGGCAATTTAATTCAAATTTCATTTAATTTCCATTTTCATCACCAAAAATTTACAAGATTTTCCCCAAAATATTCAATTTCACAATTAAATTTCGAAAATGTTCAAGTTTTTCAATTTCATCAATTTTCAAAAATTCATCTAAGTCCAAAATTTGCAATTTTATCCCGCCAAATATTAAAATAAAATTTTCTCATGGAATTTCATTTGGCCTAGAGACAAAATAGACTGTTTAGGAAAACCAACGTTTTGTGCAAGGTGAAAACAAGCAATACCCTCCTAGGCACTTCAAAAATATCCAAGGTGTAAAATTTTCATTTCAAAACCTCTAGATCACCCAAAGTTTGCTAAGGCATCCAAATACCCGGATCTAGGAAAATTGTCAAGGCTTGATCGAAAATTGGGGGTCCCCAAATTTTTTGGGGCGATGGTGTGAAAACCTCACAACACATTGCAAGGGTCTTCTCTCCAAAATGACTTACAATCTTGCTAAATTGGGCCTCCCAAATCAATTTCTATTTTATGCCTCATATGGAACCACATGTGACCAAGGTGGTAGAGGAGTACATAATGCAAGTATAAATCTTGAATTAGTTTACCACAAACCAAGTTTTGATATTTTTCTGAAAAATACTTATTAGATGGATACGATTCTAAGCATGTACTAACTTTAGGTCCATAGGCGTCAAAAATAGAGAGAAGAGCTTTAACTGACAAATGCCTTAAACAATTTGCCATTGGATCATGGTCTCCTTGTCCAAAATGTAATGCTTCAATGCATACATGCTTGAACATTGCATAAAGCTCAAAATCATATGTTAGGTATTTTATCATTGACACAATTAAGATCTCACTCCGATATGCAACAAAATAACCATGTTGAGTGAGAATCGCTCCATGAGCATATTTAGATGCATCAATCTACATTTCAAATAGTTGTTGAAGATCTATTCGTTCAAGTGTTGTCATGGAATAAAGTTTGGATTTCAAGACTTTGTATAATATTTAGTGTTGTTGTCAAGATGAACCTTTCTTTGTCCTTGAAGGCTATCTTCTAGACGAACCTTGCTTTGGCCTTGAAGGCTATCTTCAAGATGTTTGTGGGCTCCACAAAAATTTGATGGTACCTAGACCTAAGATCAATCTTGCTAAAGAACTTTTGTATAGGGGCATTGGTTTAGCTAGACCTTGATACTTGGAAGCGAGCATCAATTTTTCTTACTGATTGGTTGAGAGATCTATTGTCAATTCACAAATTGCATGTGCCATCTTTCTTTTGTTCTAGCAAAATTGGACTGCTACAAGGTGGTGAGTTTGATTTGATATGTTCTTTATCTACAAGTCCATGGATTGGTCTTTTGATCTCCTTGTTCTTTAGAAATTATCGGCTGTATAGAGAAGCAATAGGTAAGAGAAGTCGAGAAATCAAATCAATGGCATGCCTTACAACATATTGTGTAGGAATGCCTATTGGTGGATGAAAGATAGCCTTGTAATTTGCCATCGCGTAGTTCAAATTAGTGGTCTTTCTTTGTAATTGCTACAATATGAATTGCTTTGTGTTTTATCACTTTGGGATGTTCTTCCATTCAGATTACACCATTAAACGCACAAGTTTCATGCTAGAACTAAATATTCTTTTATATTGCTTGGTGTTGATAAGTGAATGTTTTGGTACTACTTCTAGTATGCAATATCTTCTATCATTAACATTTACTATTACATATCTTGGATGCTTCATAGACTACGTGTTGATGATAAAGATATATTTGCCTAAGTAAAACGTCACATATTGCTAATGGCACAACATCAAAAAGAAGTATATCCAAAAAAGGCTTGATGATGTACAATAGCTAACGTTGTTGATTGACATGTTTCTTGGTGCTTGAACTGAACCATCCAATGGCATATGGTTGTGTTTGAGGTGTTAAGGGAATGTTCAATCTTCAAATTGTTTCAAGAGAAATAAAGTTCTTTTGACTTCAATTGTCAACTACAAAATGTACTAGTTGTCAATAGATCTAGGGTGAAACAATAAGCTCCATCC
Source organism: Chamaecyparis obtusa (assembly GCA_027943335.1). Taxonomy (NCBI): domain Eukaryota; kingdom Viridiplantae; phylum Streptophyta; class Pinopsida; order Cupressales; family Cupressaceae; genus Chamaecyparis; species Chamaecyparis obtusa. Next base: position 2,264,262 of record BSBK01000490.1, on the reverse strand, counting down.
TTGGTGTTTGTAAGGGAAGTAGAGATATTTGTGGTACCTAGTGTTGGTGATCTAAGTTGTCCTCAAATCTCTATGGCTTGCTAGTCTCTCAAGTGCCAGGGATGTCAAACTTGAGAAAATCACCACAAAGTGTTGTCAACCTAGGCAACTATAGATCAATGATTAAGGTTGGTAAAACCTTTGCTTCTAGGTTGATGATAAATAGATTAGGGACTCCCTAATGTAAACGAGTTTTGGAGCACAATGTATCCCAATACTAGTACCACTATGTATGTATGTGCTAGTTTAGGCAATATAAGGATAAACATCTAATTAACAGATATCCTCCCATACAAGCATCTAAGAATGCATTTTATGATTATCCCTTATGGTATTACTCACATTTTGATATGGCAGTAAAACACATTGAGGTAATGTAACTGAAAGATTTTTAATTTGATTGATTTTTGGGTGTGTTGAGGACTTAAAGAGAGAAAACAAGTGACTGATTGGCGTCTATGTCTAGTTGGGTAGTAAGTTTTTGGAATCACACAAAACATGTAATAAGTGAAATCAAGGTGGTACCTTTAATTAAGATATGACAAAAGATTATGTTGTTTTAAACATACAAGCAAATTGGGCTCTACATATACTATCAAGAAAGCAATAGATAGTGACAAAATATTAAGTGAATTTACTCAGTAATCCTTAAGTATTCAAATGGACTTTGTGACAATTACGATCTTAGGAAACTGGTCAATTATAAACAATATATAAAATAATTGAGATGAGAATCATACAACCATAAATGTACACATGACACAAGACATACATATGGAAAACGTTTTTAGGTTAAAAATCCCCATAAAGCATCATTATATTAAAACACTTACAAAATATAGTCCATCATAAATAGACTGAACTTGGGAATACTTTCTTTACTTCCATATGGCCCATAATACCTCTGTGCATAGTGATATATCTTACTATAAAGCTCCAAATTCATACTCTCTCCAATGAGAGAGAACCTCCTTAAATATAGGAGGGTGGCTTCACTAGTCACACCTTTTTGATAACCCCCATTTGTAATTAATTCATAATCTAATAGTTATTAGGCTATAATTATTTCCTATGCTCCACGGGGACACATCCCTTGACATTTTTCCCCCACATGTCCCGGGGACGGTAGGAGGACGAGATTTTGCCGTGCTCAAAACCGTCCTCAATTGGCCAAATTCGGGTATTGTCCCCAAAACAGCAATTTCTTTTGCTAGGAAACTTGGGGACGACAATCCGTATTGGGGACGACGTTGCCTTCCCTTGTCCATCCCTAGGATGGATTGCTGTACCCTATGACCCAACCACGTTTGCAATGTCAAAACATAAAAAAAGACTTTTTTTATTGTGGTTGACCATGCGGGCCCCACATGGGTTTGTAAAGACAATAAAATATATGAAACCCTATTTGGCCCATTAAAACACAAAAAAGGTAAGTTTACTTCTCGTTTTTACCATACTTGCTAAGAGGAAAAACATAGAGCAGCAACAATAGTGAGGAAAGTTTGCATTTTAGAGTTGCAAGAGGAGGTTTTGCCATCATATTTTCTTCATTCTAGGTATGTTTTCATTTTCCTTTTGTTTATTTCAACTTTGTTGCCATTTTTTACCATTTTTCATTTGTTTTCATCACATAGGGAGGGCATTTTGAATGAAACATTGAAATATCTTTTTTAAAAACTTGCTGCACTATATTGTTAATATTTGTGGCCTTGAGACAAAGATAAATTACATTGCAAATGATTATTAATATATGGACTTGGCAAAGATCAAAATAAATAATAAGTATGCTACTTATTATATGTCATATCACATTATGATTGAGAAGATGGACGACTTGCATATTGAATTGTTGAAATTGTTATGAGGTCCGACCTGCATTATAGTCAGCTATCTATTGAGATTAGCGGCTGAATAACAATAATTATAAAAGCCGACTTGCATATGCTGCCTTATCATATTGAAGAGACACCTCTCTTGAAGCATTCTTATATGGGATCGAGGAGTGCGAATTAGGCATCATCGAAAACATAACATGACTGCCTTATTTTGCACTTTTAGCAGACTTATAATTCAGATCATCATTGCATAATTGTTCCAACTTTATAGCAGCTTCTTGGCAATTTGGAAAGAAGAATAACAGACCTAAATTCACACCTGTAGCAGACCTAAATACATACTTGGAGCAGACCTAAGTTCATATATTGTAGCAAAATTGGAGAGGCATTATAGCAGACCTTAAAGAGCAAATTGTAGCAGACTTCAAGAGCCGATTGGAGCAGAATAATAGCATTGGATTGAAGGCTTCTTCTTACAATCATTCAACAGATTTCAAACATCTAAATCGGGTATTATCTATCTTCTATTCATCTATATTTTCGAAAGGGCCTAAGTCTTAGTTCTAAAAGATCATCTATAGATTGTCATTTTCTTTTCAAAGTTTGAAATATTAACATTTATTACATTGCAAAATCTGAAAACATGAGCAACACTGAGAGTGAGGGAAGTAGTGATAGTCATAGCATGGATCTTGCAATGCAAGAAACTCAAACATCATAAAGAAAAAGACTTAGTACTAGGGCAGCCATAGGGGGGTCTTCAATTGATGTGGATGTTCATGTAGAAGATGCAACAACCTCTAACCCATTTGAGTGCCCTTCCTAAGCCCTCAAAAAATTTGCAAAAGGCCCATTGAACCCCAAAAAACCTCTTCTACAATTTGCCACAAGAGTAGACAAGGATAAGGAAAAACCTTCGGGGGGTAGTAGGGAATGAGAGTGCCATTTGTGCCATAGATTATTTTGGGAGCTATACTAGAGTCTATTACCATCTTTTGTGGATAGGTGGTCAAGGGGGTCAAAGGTTGCAAAAAAATAACACAACAAAAACTTGAGGCAACTAGATTGCACATGGAGGGGGGGCATTAGAAACAAGAACTCCAATAGAGAATGTGCAAGCTAGTATGCCTTTGAGTAGCACAACCACACCCCCTCCTACTCCCACTACTAGTAAAAGAAAGGGAAAGAAAACTATAAGAGAAACAAATGTTGCTGATTTGTTTAATTTGAAAGCAAAAGAGGTGGCTGAAGCATCTATTGGTAGGTTTCTTTTTGCTGATGGTATACCATTGTATGTATCACATTTCTCATATTATAAACAAATGTGCAAATATATCTATGTTGCTGGTCCCTCATTTGTACCACCTGGAAAAACAAAACTATGCACCACCAATATCTATGATAAAGAGTATTCGAAAGTGAGCATTTTGATGGAGGATATGAGACAGACATGGTTGAGTGAAGGATGCTAAATCATCATGGATGGGTGGACTGACATCAAACATCGGCTGCTCATCAATCTTATTGTCACTAGCACAGTGTACTCTCATTTTCTTAGAGCTATAGATTGTTCAGGCAAAAGGAAGGATGCAACCTTCTAATTTCGGATTTTGAAAGATGCTATAGAAGAGGTTGGACTTGCTAATGTTGTGCAAGTAGTCATTGATTCAGCCCGGGTGTGTAAGTTAGCTGGATCGATGGTGGAGAGTACTTATAGGCACATTTTTTGGACTCAATGTTGTGTACATGAATTGAACAACACCTTGAAGGACATTGGGAAAATTGATTGGATAAACGCAATGGTGTCTGAGGCTAGAGATGTGCAAATGATTATTTGCAACCATCACACATCGCTTTCATTGTTTAGGATATTTTTTAGGAAGGAATTCCTCAAGCCCATGGAGACTAGATGTGCTAGCTACTTTATTTTGTTGGAGAGGATGCTTGAGGTTCAGGAGAGCCTACAATCAATGGTGGTCAATGCAGAGTGGAGTAGATGACACAAATTCAACACATTGGAGTGAAGAAGTGTGAAGCAAATAATCCTTGATGACGACTAGTGGTCCACAATAAGGTAAGAAAATTGTTATTGCTGATTTAATAAAATTATTTCTAATTTTGGCATTTGCTGATTTTATTATTTAGATACATTTGCTTGCACTTGTAGATACATTTGCTCCTTCATTGAGCTTATTGTGCGGGTCATTAAATATGCTGATATTGACTCTCCTGACCTTGGAGAGATTTATGAGACCTTTGATAGCATGCTTGGGCAGATCAAGCAAGCTACTCATGGCAGGGTGTAAGAACCCCAACAAGTTCTAACTCTGACAAACACTGGATTTGCTTCAATTGTGAATGTTTGACATTTTGTCAAACACTTTGCATGCAAACTTTGTTTCTTGTTTGGTCTCTACAAAGTTTAAACACCCTTCCGATTTTTGAAATATATGCATTTAATGATTTTTAATCAAATATGGAATTATAAATAACAAAGCTACATAGACTAATTCAGACTAATTTATTCACCAGCAGCTCACTTTTATTTTTTCACCCAAGAAATGTCTTCAAGGCAATATAAGCATGCAGAAATTATTTAAAAAAAAAACATATAAGTAACTTGTTTCTACCAACATACATAAATTGGCATCTTAGATTGATATTGCTGCCTCTAAAATGGTTCCAGATTGATGCTGAGATTAATCCACTATGTAGAAAGGCACTTTAATGCCAAACGTGAACTGGTATCTCCCAAACGCAGCCCCTCCAATTACCATTGCAGCCTGCAAATATGAATGCTGTCCTTTGTCATGATGAAGCAACATGTATAATGTTCGCAGCCTCAAATTAGAGCTGCAATCTGCTCTCAATAATCATCCCACCGTCCTGGCAGCCTATTGCTGAAACAAAACACTGAAATCTTCTTGCCAATCGATCAGCCTTAAACTCAATCATGACTTCTGAATAGAGCCATAGCTTATGGGCACAAATCGTTGGTATATTTCACCAATCCTAAGTGCACTATCTTGACAGAATTCACAATTTCATCAGATAAAAATAGCTGAAAACCCTTGGCTCTCAGCCCTTCACAATTTCACCAAAATCGAAAACCAATGCAACAAGAATGAAGTCGACTTTATGATTTGAAGGTATTTGTAATTCCTCATTACAATTCACCTTGGAGCTTCTCCTTCACACCTCACATGATTTCCATTTGTATTTGCTTTTGAGGTATATTTGAAATATAATACTTTATTGTTTCCCTCCATTTGGTGCACAATGAAATAATATAAAGTCTATCATTGATGAATGATCCTATCACAGTACATACCATGACCCCGGGTACCCCTGCTAGATATAGCAACTCCTCAATAATGGCTTACTATAAATAATAAGTCTCTGAATAACTGCTCTAGTCAATGATATTGAATCTCAACATTGTCACCAAGCTGTTTAGGTGCCCTGCTAAATATAGAAACCCTGGCTTTCCCAAAAAAGACACTGTAAATTGTAAGTGTGCCATTCTGACTCAAACAAAGAGCAATCCTGAATGTCCCTGACCTCTAGAGTGGGAATTAGCCCTTGACTCTGCCAACTGGGATCCTCTATCCATCTGACTAGCCTAGGAGGGCCATTGATAGGCTAATCCGAACCACCAACCATGGTGAGCTAAAAAGGGGACATTACACAAGGACCCTACTTTGACATTTTATGAGGAGCATCTTAGGCCCATTGTGACACGACGATGGAACAATATGAACACCCCACTTCACATAGTAGCCTATGCTCTCAATCCAAAATGGTATGCATTGAGACCTGGGAGAGTGGCTCCATCTGTTGATGAGGAGGTGAGTCTCAAATTTGAAATCTCAAGTTTTCAATTTAAATTTCAAATAGCAAAGTAGATATGAATCTCTTATGATTACCTCTTCATTTTGATTTAACATTTGTCATTATTTAATATGTTATTTTTTTTGTGTTCAACTCAGGTGAAGGAGGGCTTCTTTAAGGTCCTTGCTAAATTCTACAATGGAGATGATGCTACTAAACTTTAGGGTCAGTGGCTTGCATTCGCCAATCTTCATGGTTCAACCTTTGGTAGACTAGAGGCGAGGACGGATAGAGCTACATTAGCTAAAACTGACCTTATTAGATGGTGGATGTGGCATGGTAGGGATGCACCTAAGTTGAGAATTCTTACCGTTCGTCTTCTTTCACAGGTTGCCAATTCCTTTGTTGCAGAGAGGAATTGGTCCACATATAGCTTCATCTAATCAGTCAAGAGGAACAATCTTACCTCTAGATGATCGAAGAAGTTAGTGGCTGTTCACAGTGCATTGCGGCTATAGGATCGACAAAGTATTGAGTATTGTCAGACTCCAACCTTATATTGGGATGTGAATCTCGAGGATGCTATGCAAGTGGAGGATAACACACTTTCGGGATTTCTTGGGGTTCCATTGGATGAGGAAGACCCTTGGCCTCCCAGTGGCTCAAAGACTGACTTTGATGATGATTTAGATTCCTAGACCTACCATGTGCTGTTTATGGACAGCCATATATTTGGCATATATTATTTGCGGATACATTATTGATTTTGATTATTATGGACAATTGATTATGGAGGTGAACTTCTATGTTATTGTTTAGTGTTTAGTATTTTAGTTGGACTTATCTTTATGTCATTTCATGTATGAAACTTGGAGCCTTTGGGCTTTTTTGCTATATGTACGCCATATTTTTAAGATGAAAGTATTTGAATTTTGTTAATTTGCTATGTATTGAGCTTCTAAAATGTCTATGGTGAATGGTTTTTCAATGTTATGATATGCATATTTGAATTCTCTCTCTCTCTCTCTCTCTAAAAAATTCCCTATTTTTTTAATAGGTGCCCCTTGCCGTCCCCTAAAAATTCGCCCTGAACTATACATGTACAGGAAACACGTCCTTGTCTCGGAAACTCCATAGAGCATAGATTTTTCAGATGAGATATGCTTAATAAAGCATTAATATATAAGGTTTTATAACCTTATATTATAACATTATATAAATGTCATAAGGGTATGACTTCTAATAACATTATGTTCTAACAAAAGATACTATACAATATCATTGCAAAGATTTTACAAACATTTGGTTGAGTAACTAAACAATATGCACCATAAATATAATCGAAAATTCAAGGAGGCATTCTACTAAGGTAGATTCTACCATTAATCGAACAAAGTACAACGGTTATATTTATGTTTACACATTTAGGATACACCCAAATCATTACCATAACCAAATCTCTACCCAAAAACAACATTGAAACCCTAAAGATTCAAATGAATACTCTTTCTTTGCTTAGTTTGCAACTATTCTTTCCTTTCTCTCCATTATTCTTTGTCCTCTCTTCTCCTTTGTTTTCCCCTCTTCAAATGACGCTTTTTTAATTTTTATTTTTGCAAAGCATCAAAAGAATTAAGGCACAAAAATATCAAGAAATTTTAACCTTCATGATATCCTATTACACGAGGACATTTGGGCATATCAAATCTGATCTGGGTGATCAATGAGGAATGCTAGAATGTCTCTACACATTGATCATGTCTAGCATTGATGGCTTGTAAAGTTTGAATGCACTGGAGGAGGAAATTGCCTGTAAAATCAGCTATTTGGGGAAAGAGTTTGACAAAATAATGTCTACAAGTTGTAACTAGGGGAATTCAAGCATTGAGAATACCTGCAAAGAGATTAATGAGTCTAACCGCCAAAACTCTACTATAAGCAATAATTCCAACTGCTTCAAGGAGAGGTCATTATGAAAATCAAATGCATATAACATAAGAAATGCAATCAAACAAATGCAATTAACATTGCCATTGAATTTTCTTTGTGTTGTTAGGCTCTCAAATTTGCACCTTCAATTATGATAGCACAAAGATTCAAGAAATGCGGTTAGAGAAATTATGAAGCAATAAGCTTCCTTTTATAGATTTCAGGATTTCAAATGGACAGTCTAGATTGAAGGAGATTGATTGGCAATGAGTGGACAATATTGTTTGAGATATAATTGATTGGATAGATAACTTAGACTGATTGACATATTACTGGTTGCATAACCTAATTGAAGAGAATCCAAAGAAAGAAAATCAAATCAGAAATCAGGTTCATCATCATTATCATTATTTAAAAACTTAAGATAATTCTCTCCTTTGTTTTGCAAGGTAACTATGTAAGAAGGAGATGTTTGAGAAAGTGAGATGCTATGGCTAGATTTCATCAAGAGGACAAGAAGACCAAGTTCGAGGATAACAAGATGGTTCGAGGTTGAGAGCTAAATTAAAGATTCCAATCTAAGATCGAGTTCAAGGCTATTAATATGAAACTCAAAGGACAAGTTATGCAAGAAAATAATCAAAGCTACAAGTGAAAGAAATTATCGCCAACTTGTTCTAGATTCAAGTACATGGAATACAAGTTCAAAATCATGGCAATGAGAGGATTTCCAAGAGATAGATAGAATTTGTGAAAATGAAGCAACTTGGGAATATGTCATCACAATTGAAGGCTTGATAATATTGAGTATCAAGAGATTTTTTCTTCTCACTAAGGAATTGATCAAGTCTATGGGATAAGTATGCTGAGGTGGCACCCATTCATCTTCAACCAATCAGAAGGCTCCAATTGTACGTATCCAGGAACATCCAATCAGATCATGCCAAGTGTACATGTGGAGTCCACATAATGTCTTTACCTAACCTATTCTCTAATTGGTCAATAAAAGCAATGCAATTTTCTCATTGGCCCACAAGGTGGTGCTTTATTATAATTGGATAAGCATTTAATGCTTGTAGCAATTAGTTATGCTAGGGCTTTGTTGGCTAAGTCTTGACCCTTGATCTTGAATCGACCTTGTCCGTTCATTGTTATTAAGCAACTATAAAAGGGCAAAGACTTCTCATTTATAATTAGATTAGAGATAGAGTAGAGGAGGGGGGAGACTTGTTGAAATTATTGCTATAATGCTATCAAAATACTTGCAAATTCATTGTTGGTCTTCATGGTGAATTACTTGTGTTTCTTTGGAGTATTGCATGGTTTCCACATTTCCTCACTTAGCTTAGAATTTATTTTATGTTGATTAGAAATAGTGTTTAGTTGTATGGAAGATATTTTGGATGTATCTTTGTTGAATTTACATAGACCAAACCACTAGCTACTTGCTGATTGTAAGTTTGCCTTGTGTGGTCGAATGACATATTTATGAGCTTTACTTAGATTATATTTTGCATATTGACATGCACACATTAATGGTGTTAATGAAATGGTAATAGTTTGAACATCTTACGTTTACCTTAGGAGATCGCACTAGCTTGGTTTATGTTGATGGCTAAATTAATTCTAGTAGAGTCACAAAGACATTCATTCTCTCTTGTATTCTAGGTGTAGGATAGTTTTTTAAACCCTTTCCCTTTGTAGTTTGTTTGGTTGGAAGTAGTTGATATTCATTGAATGAATAACTTTGGTCCCTTTGTGATACCCAATATATCACATCATAATAACTAAGTAAAAGTCCACAATAAGAAGGAACCTTGGGGTTGTCTCATTTGATCACACAATTCATATACATTATTTAGCATATGAGCATCCTTATTCAAGAGGGAGTTGGAGATTTGGTATTTCATTCAAAATACTAAATATTTGATTCTTCATGTTGTAGTGGATCTTTCAATGGGTTTGCTTGTCTCATCCAAGAGAATACTTGTCTTCCCATTTTTTCTGTGGTCCTTGAGGAAGTTTAACCTTGACTATGATTAAAGTCATTCAGGTGACTTGAATGAGTTTGCATATAAAGTTTTGAATGCGGTAAACATCAAATAAATTGTTGTGTAGACCCTTCTATTACAATAAAATCAACTCAATTTTTTTTGAAATAGATACTAAACTCTGATAAGATTTTTTTTTTAGAAAGAAAAGGGGTAAAAATTTATCGAATCACGAAACTAAGAGTGCAAAAATTCCAGGAACTAAATAACCGGCCCGATGGCCAAACAACTATCAATGATCACCCATGCCTCCCAAATAGTCACACATGTCCTCCATAACAAGCTCCTTCAACAAACCAAAATACTCCCTAGACAAATGACCCCAATCTTGGACATCCCACACTCCCATGTGCTCAACAACCCATTTAGCCAGTTTATTTGCTACCCTATTCCACTCCCGAGGGATGTGACAAAAGGTAACACAATCCAAATATCTACTCAGCCTAATAATCTGGTTGACCACCCCCACTAATTGCCAAATCTTATCCTCAGTTGCACCATTATTCAACATATCAACAACCACTTGCGGATCTAATTCACAAATAACCTTCTGCCATCCCAAAGAACAACATAACTCCAGGGCATAGACGATAGCTAGGGCTTCCATAAAATTATTAGTATGAGAAACCTTATAGACCGAGAAGAACTGGACCATCCCTGAAGAATCTCTACTTCCCCCTCCAATCCTAGCATGCCTGGGATTGCCCCTAGAGGAGCCACTAGTGTTAATCTTCAAGACCTCCTCCGGAGGAGGTTTCCAACAACCATCTCTAAGAACCTTGCTTTTGCCATGACGAACCACACGAGATGGCGACCACTGGGACATACAACCCTCCAATCCTAACCTTTGAATAATAGGCAGGTTCCCAGGGCCCATACTACTAGATATATCACACTTAGCTAACAGGGTTTCTCACAAGCTACTAATAATTCACATTCAAATCTGATGGCTCATCATCCTCTTATCTTGAAAAATCCTTGTGTTCCTTTCCAGCCAAATTTGCCAAAGAATAAACGTAGGTCCAATTTTCATGTTGTATGCAGAAAAGGGGCATGAGCAGGGGGGTATCCCACTCGGTCCCAAAACTCCAGTAAGTTAGAAACATGAAAACAAGGCCTACCCCAAAGCACCCACCAACAATGCCAAAGTTCTTTTGAGTAGGGGCACAAGAAGAAAATATGAGAAGAGGTTTCCTCGCAACCCATACAAAGAACACACATAGAAGGACCTTGAAAACCACGCTTGCATAAGTTGTCCCAGGTGAGACACCTGTTTTGGACTGCCAACCACATAAACAAGTTACACTTGGGCCAGGAAAAGTTACTCCAAACCTGCCTCCACCAAGGCACAATAGCTTCCCCAAAGAGCTTCTTGACAAGCTCCCTATACCCAGTAGCAATAGAGAATTTACCTTTTGGGTTAGGGTCCCAAGCAAGCTTATCCCTTTCCTCAGAAGAGCTACACACCATGCATGCAAGGATTTCAACAAGTTCCTTTCGTTCCTCGTAGCCTCCTTGAGGCCATTTGTGCAGTCCTTTCCAACATAAAACATCTACTTGCCCCAGCTTCCGGGAAGCTTTATAGTCTTCCACCTTAGTCCAACCAGCCTCTAGAAAAATGTTGCTCAACGAACGAAGATGAGGATACATAGAAAGAAGAGGTGGGAACCCAACCCACGAGTTTGTCCAGAATAAAGCTCAAAACCTTTATTGCAGATCCAAAATAATCCTTACTTGATCAACTTGGCCCCGCGTTTGAGGGTACTCCATATAATAGATCCTTTACCCTCGATATTATATCTAGAAACATCCTTGTCCTCAACCCCACCCAAGTACTTGGTAGTTATGATTCTGGCCTAGTTTTGATCCTGATGACAACACCACCTCCAATATAGCTTAGCAGCCAAAGCTTGGCCCATTAATCTAGTTTGTCTAAGTCCAAGGCTCCCTTCATGTTTTGTTTTGCACACAAAGTCCCACTTGACTAGACTCCATTTCTTTGATAGCAAATTACCAACCCATAAGAATTGATGAGACATATTGGCGAGACATGGCATCGAATTCTTGTATGAAGCTTGATGGAGCTGCCAACACAAAGCATCTGTAGAGATGAAGGGCTTGAATAATAGACTTCAACAAAACAACTCTCCTAGCTGAAGATAGCCACCTATAAGTCCAATGAGAAACCTTTCTGCGGAACTCATCTTAAATTTCGTGCCGAAACCTTCTTGGTAATGAGCCAACTTCGATGGGAATACCAAGATACACCAAAGGCAAAGCCCCAATCTGGAAACGCAAGATTCTAGCAATTCTAATCTGTATATGCTTTAGGAATATTAAAGAAAAAAATGGAGGACTTATCTTCATTAATTGTCTGCCCATAAGCTGCCATATAAATGTCCAAGGCCTTCTTGAAGTTCTCTATCTCACTAACTTTGGCCATGCCCATCAAAGCCGTATCATCAACAAACTGTAATTGAGAGTGAGAGGGAATCTTGCATCCTTAGCTCCATCCCTGAATCAATCCTTGTCCCACTCTGGCCTTGATAAATCTTCCCAATCCTTCAACCATTAAAATAAAGAGATAGGGCGAGAGAGGATTTCCCTGTCGAAGACCATGAGAAGCCCCAATAAGATTAGAAGACACTGTTAAAGAGAATAGAAAAGGACACAGAGGTAATGCAACTCATAACCCATTCAATCCAAATCCGAACCAAATCCAAAGGCTTTTAAAATCTTCATCAGGAAGGACCACTTGACCCTGTCATACGCCTTAGCCATATCCAATTTGATAAACATGGCTTTCTCTTTAGACATGTGCATAGGATGAATAGCTTCAGTAGCTACCACAACCCCATCCAAAATCCGCCTACCAGCCACAAAACCTCCTTGCTCCTCTGAAATCAAGGATCCAAGCGAAGGCTCGTGTCTCTCAACTATCAACTTGGTAATGATTTTGTAGACAACATTTCAAAGAGCAATTGATTTGAAGAGATTTAAAGAATCAACCCCTTCTCTTTTTGGAATGAGAGCTAGGAAAGTAGTATTCAAAGATTTCAACATCTACTTATTTCTTTGAGACTCCAAAACCACCTCCAAGAGGTGCATCTTAACAATGTCCCAAATTTTCTTGATAAAACTCAATAGGGAAGCCATTTGGTCTAGGAGCTTTACCTTTCTTCATCTGAAAGACAATACCCTCCATCTCCTCCAATGTAATGGGCTTCATGAGAAAATCATTCATTTCATAAGTGACCAAGGAAGGAATGCAGTCAAGGATTAAATCTTCCTCCATACTAGCAATAGGATTATCCTCAGTAAACAAAGATGAAAAGTAATGCACTATCTCCCTAGAGATCAAATTGGAAGAAGATAAAGAATGACCATCAAAAGATTTGAGTGAGGTGATGAAGTTACTTTGCCTCCTATACTTAACTGAGTTGTGGGAAAAGGACGTGTTCTAGTCTCGTAACTAGTCTATGTGGGATTTTTTGTTTCCAAAAAATTTCCTCCCGAAATTCCCATTCCTCTAGGTCCTTTACAACTTCAGCCTCCAATTGAAAGTATTCCTTAGATAACCCATGGTCTCTTATCTTACGAGTGACATCATCAAGGCGAGACTGAGCCGCTGCCTTCGAATTGAAGACATTTCCAAAGCATTGTCTGCTCCATCTCTTTAACTTGTACTTCACAAATTTGAGTCTCTTGGAGAAGGAGAACATTGCTGTCCCAAAAGCTGGTTTTCCCCTTATCCACCAATCAACAATATACTTATTTAGAGAAGAGTCTCGAAGCCACATAAGTTGGAATTTAAAAGAAGGATTCGTAGAGGTGTTGAAAGCAGAAGGTGAAAGTTTAATGGGCCAATGATCTGATCCTCTCTAGTCTAGAATTTCAGAGCCGATGTTCTAGCTATCCCCCACCTAAAAACAAGAGACAAGAAATCTACTAAGCCTCTCCAAAATAACATCTTCTCCCCACCTTTTGTTATTCCATGTAAAGATACCATTGGATGGCTTGATATCAACTAACCTTAGAAGATCTATGTTCTCTCGAAGAAGTCTGGAAGACTGCTGCAATCTAAGAACACCACCCTTTTTATCACTCAAACTAACAATAGCATTAAAGTATCCTCTTGATGTAGGAGTATCTTGGGTTCGTGGCGATCTTACATCATCTTGGAGGAATTTCCTCGTGGTCTGATGAAGTTCCTTGTTTTGGGCAGTTTTCAAAGATTCTGTGTGCGGATGATTTGTGGAGATCTTTGGCGTGTGTGATGAAAAGGGTTTGTTCCTTGCTGTTTGTGAAGGCTGTCTATGATTGCACCTCTTTAGGTGGTGTGGATTGTGAGATTTGACATGTTCTTTGCCGACTGGTTGTGTTCTTCATGTCACTGGTTGATTGTTGAGGATTTTGGAGGTTTCCAATCGATGGAACCGAATGGCGTGGATCTCGAGGTGGACTTATATGTGTGGCCGACTTGGTGGTTGGATCGCGCTTGGTGAATTAATTAAATGCTGTAATTTATTTGGGATCTAGGCCGACCTGGTCTAATACGTTTGTCTTGGGATATGCAATATCTTGAATGCCGACCTATGGTGGCTAGTATGTAAAAATTTAAGGCTTGCAATCGTAAGAGTGTGGGTGTGGGGAGAGTAGCTGAGTAGTAGAGAGCTAAGAGAATATAGCTTTGAGATTTGACAGATCAGAAATAGGATCTGAGACTGGTTCTTGGTATTGGGCCGTAACCGGGAAGGCCTTACAACCCAACATATTTGAAGCCAATTTGGTGTAAATTTTGTTGATGATGATAAAAGTTGTTATGTTCAATTTATATCTCTATGTTTCTTTGTTATTTCTGCTGTGTTATCTCTAGTTGCAAGATTGGACATCTCCTTTGGAGACTTCTCCGGTCTTGACTGCATCACCTCCAAGGATCCAGGGAAAATAGGGGGCCAAAGACCTGACCAATTTGATATGCTACTAGAGTTTAGCCTTCCCAGGAAGATCAGTAGGAGCATAAACATTGGAGGGTAGGTTAATTTCTCATGAGTCCAAACTTGTAGCAGCCATAGACAAAGAATGACTACTAGACACCCGCCACATAGGAACCACTTTACGAGGGTCCCGAAGACAAGCTAAACCACTAGAGTTACCTTGAGGCCTAGTGCACTGACAATGTCCCCTGTTCCAACCTTTAGTAGCCAAATTCGACATACTTTACATAGACAACTTCGTCTCGTAAATAAAGACAACATCCGAAGAATGAACTCTAATCAAATCACAAATAGCCTTTTGTCTAGGGATGCTATTCAAACCCCTTACATTCCATGAGAGCACTATCATTTCTGAGATGGTGAAAAATGAGCATCAATAGTCTTCACCGCCCTAGACTCCACTAGAGTCTCACCCATCAATTTCACTTTCTCCTGATCCTTCTTTCTTCCCACTTTAGGAAGCCTGTCAGGAATACTCTTCTTGAGCGTTTTCTATTGCACCCCTAATGCTAATGAAGATCCCTTACTTTTGCCAGCATCTTGAAGGTCCTTTTCAACCTCGACCAAGGAACTACCTAAACCTGAGTCATCCTTAACCATATTACTTTCCTCTGGATCTGAAAAACCTGACAACAACACAGTGACATCTGTATCCATATGAGTACCTGTAATTGCAATCTGTGAGTCAAGAGGTGGAATAGATTCTTGCTCCCCAACAATTTGTTCTGCAGTCATGGGATCATGGCCTGTAGGTAGTCCAACAAGAGCTTCATCAAACTGATCTAGTTCTTTAAGAGCCTCAAAGCTATTAAATATCTCATCAACTGGCCTATCCTTCAGTGTTCTTTTTTGTCCTCTCCCCTTACCACAAGCCTTAACTAGAACAAACCCCTCCTTATCTTCTACTAAAGGAGCTTTCCCTTTATCTTGCTTAGGAGGGCCCCAGAGTGGTCCACTAATAGGTGGGCCTGAAGAACTCATTCTGGGGCACATTCTCTGTAAATGACCATGTTCATGGCAGATCCAACATTGAAAAGGCAGAGTTTCATAGTCTATTTGTTGTATCCATGAAGAGGAAGCCAAACGAATCTCCATAGAATCTGGTAAGGGTTTGTTTATATCCATTTCAATACAAAGACGAGTGTAAGTGATTACCTTTTTATCCATTGTGTGCGTTGAAGAGCCAACCGGTTTGCCAAGTAAAATAGCCACTAAGTGGAAGATGTCATGTCTCCAAAATTCAAGGGGAAACCATGGTAGCCTTACCCAAACTGGAACCCTAGAAGGAAGCTCCTCAATGGGGTTGAAACCTACATGCCATGGTTTGACGAACAAACCCACTTGATTGAGAAGTAAGGGCCGCCTTCAAAAGCCTTATATCTGTCTGCGATGCAAGAAAAAATAACAAGAAAGTAGCTGTTCGCAGTCAGTATCACCTCCATTTCACCTTCAGGATTCCATGTACGCTGAGCCCATGATTCTAGAAAGGCTAATGAAACTCGAAGCCCCATAAACTTGCATATCAAAGCATGATAGCCAGGTAACTAACATCCTCTTTTATGGTTTCCGGTTGAATCACCAACACCGGTCTCTGTTCACATTGAGCCAAACACCCATTGATCTTTGGTAACCAAGAACCCTCATTATGAGATGAACCTTCACCATCACCTCTGCTACTCTTTCCAGCCTCAGGATTGACATGCAGGTTAAAATGAGAGGACCCCCCGCTAAGGAGTCTTTAAATGACCTATCCATCCCAAAAGTACCAGCATGCAGGGCCCTCAGAGAAAAACACAAACAAAATGATCCCCTTGCAGAGAACAGTCTGCAAAACATAAACCCACAAAGCACCTCATGCCCACTAATCGAGCTGCACTACGAAGCCCACCCTCCTGGCTAATAGTCCACGCTCAGCACTCCTGTGCAACAGATAAAAAACCCTTCCAACACCCCTGAACCACCACAAACCTCCCTTCAGAGCACCAACAGACCCCCACGGGATGCACACGATCACTCACTCCCCAGCCAGGCAATTCAGACACCCAAAAACCTGTGAAAAACAGTGCTAGGGCACACAGGGCACACAGGCCCTAGCACGTCACCGTGCAAACGCTCAGCTCCATCCCAGTATCCCCTATCTCTTGTACTAAATCGACTATGACATGAGTAGTTTTAAAGCTTTAACAAATTAATAATAATTTATCAAGTATACCACCTTTGTTAATTGATAAAAATAAAAAAAAGTTGTGCTTTGATAATTTCATACACATTGTGCTTTGATAATTTCATACACATGCAATAATTGCCTCTTAGTTTTTAATTTCTGTATGCCATATCCTATAATTTCAGATTTTGATTCAATTTAAGATTAGTTTTCTGTAAGTTTATTATCATGTTTCTAGCCTTGTACAGATACTTCGAATTTTGATTGCTATATCTAAGCTTTTATATTTCCAGGAGGAATGCTTTACTTAGACAGAGAAGTGTGCTAAGTTGTAAACTCAACTTGCAGGCACAGATATCAAACTTTTCCAAGGAGAGAATGGAAAGCACTTGGGAGTTTTGGACACAAATCAATTGAAAAACAACATGGCCGCTCTTTCACCAAATGGACGTTTTGTGGCTGCTGCTGCCTTTACTGCAGATGTCAAGGTTACTTGTCTGTAACATATTTAATATTGCTACAGCTTGCTCTTTTCTTTTCTTATTGCATGATTTTATTAATGACTGTGTCAAGATTTACCCCCAACTAAAGATGATACAAATAAGCAGACTGCAATAGCAACCAAGGTACACTTTAACCCCAAATTCTATCACTAGATCAAAGATAACCTAGTGCTATGACATCTACATATAGCTGATTAAGCATATGTAAAATATGTCTCTCTTAGGATAAAAATTTACCTCTAGAAACACCCTCCTTGGTCTCTTTGAACCCGAAGTGAAGAAGAGTTTATCCATTCTCATATATTAGTCCCAAAACCACTATAATCTATTCATGCACTCTTGTATTACCCTCATGAATGACAAGTGACAACCCCTTGGCCTTAAGGGTAAAACTATGTTCTTGGATTGTGGACCTGCATTTTTTGGAAGTAACACTTCCAAGCCCTTGTAAAGCATTTTTGTGGTTGGATGAAGAAGTTCTGGGATACGGAAATGGGGGGCCTAGAAGTTCTCATAGAGTCCCTCACAAAAGAACACGGTGAAGGGATTTTTGTATGAAATGATTGAAAATGCGAAAAAAAAACATATATCATTTAAAAAATACAGATTACAATTTACAAATCTTTGATAAATTTAATCTCAGCCAAATTCAGTGGTATTGCTTTATACTCATTAATAGGAGTAGACAAAAATGTCACATTAAATATACCAGGGAATTCAAGGATGTGTCACCAACATATTTTGGGTGTCCCCATTTCCAAAATGTTTTGGGGACGGAGATGCCTAGGGGATGCCCCTAGGCTGTCCCCAATTTTTGAAAAAACATAGGGAACATCCTAGAAACTTGGGAATGTCCCAGAAAAAAAGGGGGGTGGCAGGTGGGATTGTCGGTGACATCCCCCAATTATCCTGGGAAAGGCTGGCCGCCCCACAAAAGAACAATGTTTTAAATAAAATAGTGGGTGCTAAAAAGAAATTAATTATCGCATATCACCTTTTTTCTGCAGTCCATTTATGTGTCCTTGGTTATTTATGAAAGGTGACTAGATCCGAATACAATCCATGAAAGTGATATTATAAGGTGTTGTTTACAGTTTTGGACAGTGGCTGGTTGTGTTTATTTTCATGTTTGAAGTAATCAGGAAAATACATAAAAACCAGAAAATACAAAAAGGGCACATCACAATACGGCATATCTACTCCCCACTCTTTTGATTATTTACAAGTTGACGTTCTCTGTAAAGATCTTTTGTTAGTAGAGTATTCTAGCTCCTTGGAGTGTTGGTAGAGATCTAGTATTAGCATTATCTTTATGTACATTTTAGTGCATTCCCCAGCTTTCAAGGGTCAATGTAATTGTGAATTTTGAAGCAATTAATGAAAGCTTTTGTGATTGTGTTCTACTCCTGATTTGGATTTATATGTGGATAATTAATCTTTTCTTAGCTAGATAAATTTTTTTTACTTCACATGACAACAACCCTCACATCCCAATTTGCCCTAAATGAGGAGGAAATAAAATGAAACTTCATTTGTTTTTGTAATTTTCATATTGTAGTTAAAAGTGAAAGTTGTAGCCTTTGAGTATTTGTTGTAACTTGTATACTACTTTTTAAAATCACTAGCACATGTTGACAATGAGTTATGAAAGCAATTAAGTGGTTCTTAAGTATAATGGGAAAAGCTATGTACTCTCACGTGAACTCTCAATCCAACATAAATCTTATGCATTAAAGGATCTGTAATATTTATGATGAATGCTTTATCAATGTTATCATATGACTATTTGGAATTTCCCTATATATTTCGAATTTCCCTATTTTTGTATAGCTGTCCCCTGCCATCCCCCAAAATGGCCCAAAAAACACCATCTCTGAGATTCGTCCCCTTGTCCCCTACCGTACCCATCTCAGAAACTTGGGGTAACATAAAAATATACTGAATTACATAATGATATAAATTTTGAATAATTGCATTTCATTCTGTAAGTTATAATGCAATATATGATTCCATGCTGCTGAGTCTGTGTTTGATTAAGATCCTTAACTGATTACTGGTGAATTTGTATAGGTCATGATGAATAAAAGATTTAGACCTTAAGTGCAGAAATTAATAATCTATTATGAATGAATTCTTCTATTGTTTGGGATTTTTTAATGTAAAATGTGTTCATTGTGGAATGTATATTGCACATGACTTAATCAATAGTGATGGATATTAACCTATTTCATTGTATGTTTCAATTGTTATAATTTATTGTGAAATTTATGACATACCTACAGATTTTACAAGTGCTGTACATTTGCCAGTAATTAGAGCAAATCACACAGCCAAAGTTTACAATTACTTAACCCTGTTTTCCATTAGTGACAGCTGTAAAATAGAGGTCCAAATTGTCTATGCAAAATATTAATTAGATGGATTACAGTCTCCTTGGTCAGTTTAGAACTTTGGATATTATGTGTTTTCAGTCAATTTTACTTTTGTTTTCCTTGGGGAAAGGACCAGTCCGCATGAGAAATCTGAAGAGAATTTGGTGAGGATGTCGCCAACATGTTCCCTTATTTCTGCCCCCTAGGTAACTTGTTTACATGAACTTCATGGCTGTCTTCCTTGTGATGATTCAGGTGCGCCTTCCATTTTCAAGGTGAGCTAGCCGCTACTATGGTCATTGTTGTGAGAAAGGGTTGGGGACTCTTATTGCATCAGATCAAATACTTGTTTAATGAAACTAGTTGTTTATTTGGGTCTCGATGTCCATGCGGGTGTGTATTCCTGTGTGGTTCTGGTTATGCATATTCTTTATTTTCTTTAACTTGATAGTTTCCCTGAGTATTGGATTGAGATTTTTGTCCATTATTTTGAATATTTGTGGAGTGGGTCTATTGGTTGCATTATGATTTGAGGCTTAGTTACCAGATGTGCACCCTGGGCCTGCATACCGGATCCGATGCGCTCTGGATGTGCATCCTGGACTGTGGATGCATAGTCCAGGATGCACATCCTGGATGCATCCGGACACACATCCAAACGCATCCGCTGGATCAAAAGACTTTGTCAATGAAAAAACATTAAAATAAGTGTTTTTTAAATATTGTTTTTGCTAGAAACCCTAAAACGACCCTTTAGTATTTATTTTGGCATTTGGCATTGATCAATGAAGTATCATACTATCAAATAATTTAGTTTTACAAATCTGTGTATTTCTTTAAATTTTTTTTGTACACACACACACACACACACACACACATATATATATATATTTTATTGGCAAACTACTGGGTAGCTCCCTTTCGTTAAAACCAAAATCAATGACAAAGAGTATGCACCAAATCTGATTGGTTTCCACAATCCTGAAGCCGTTCGATTTGTGTAGGAGACAAAAGATCTTTATACACCCTAACCAGAAATGCATGTGTCCATATGACTTTTGAGCAGACCTGCTTGCATGCTTCCAAAGATTTCTGCCCTTGGTTCTTTCATTTACTCATTACAGACAGTGTCACCAATCAGTCTCGCCTTCAGTTGCATCGAGTAGAAGAGACTTGCCAGTGGGAGAATGTGAAGAAAAGCCACAAATGCATTCATGTTCCCACCCAAAATCTTACTCAAATTCAACTTTGTGAAGAACTGTCATTTCTCAAGATAGCTTCAAAGCCAGCCCATACCTCCGCGGTGACCATGATCTGATTGCTTGTCAAGTCTAGCGCTGCCTTGGACAAAAAATTTGCAGCCTGATTTGCTTCGCAGTAAATGTGTGTTAGCATGTAATCAACATGACTTAGATCCTCATGTATAGCTGTAACCCAGGAGTCAAATTTCCAGTTTTTCTGCATGTTAGAAGCAATAGCATTTAGCACAAGCATAGAGTCTCCTTTGATATCGATTTTATTCAATTTTTTTTTCCTTTGCACCACTTCACTCCCTTATACAAAGCCCTAAATTTGGCTTTGTTGTTTGTCCCATCTGCGGGCCTATTTGTATATATATATATATATATATAGACACACACACACACACGTACCCAAATGCATCCAAACCCCCAATTTTTTTTTCTACACATCCATGTACCGGGTTCTCGTACCTGCATCCGAACCGGTAACTAAGATTCGAGGTATTATGATACAAAATCATAATTAAATTTATGTAGCATAACGACAACCTTTGTAAGCTATTTGGCTGAATATGCAGCATCTATTAAAGCATGCTTCTAAGAAAAGTGTTGACAGATCTATAGTTAATGAGTGGCACTCATCTGCATGGGATAAATTATAGGAAATTGCAAGCTCCATAAATTTGTGGACAGGGAATTCCAAATCTTTTGTTTGATAAAATGTCTAGCAGTTATACTGATGTAATTTGTTCAATAGGGACATTTGCTCTTTAAGCTACTTAGCTGGAATAAGACATCATATTTCTGTTAAATCAGGATTTTGCAGATGTATAGGACTGCATTTTAAAAATTATATGCATACATTTAGGCAGAAGGTGCCATGTGTGGAAAACAATTTAGCTTAGCATATTGTAATGTCCCCATTTTTTGCGAGCATCAGTGTTCGAGGGATTAGCCTATTATTTGACTCTCGTAGGCTAAGGGAGTTGTTCAGAGGGTCTAGTTGGGAGAGAGCTAGAGGCCAATTCCCAATCCAGTGGTCAGGGATGTTCAGGTTCACTCTTCGTTAGAGTCAAATTGACACACTATTTATAGTAAGTGTCTATTTTGGGATAGTCATGTTTTCTACATTTAGCAGGGCACCTGAGAAGTTGGTACCAATATGGAGTTGTGGAGGCATTTGTAGAGCTTTCATTTTATGAACTTACTATTTATAGTAAGTCTATGTTTAGTCGGATTCTATTTTTGGCAAGGCAGGCTTTGTATGGATCATCTGGTGGCTTGGTGTTTGACTTGGTCACTTGTGTTGAGAGTTAATATTATTAAAGCATTTATTAATTAAGTTTGACTTAATTAATATTATGACTTGAAACTTTGTTATTTGACCAAAAAGGGTCTTTGTCATTAATATAATCTTGTGGTGGTGCCAATAGAAGATTGAATGGTCATTATTTTATTATATTTCAAATATTTGAAAGAGGAGAATGGTTATAATGTCAAATGCTCTATTATTTTAATATTTTTTTCAAACATTTGAAAGGAAGGAGGGATTTGGCGTTAAAATGCAAGTGTCATGCGATGTGTATGAAGAAAGCTTACGCAAGGTGTGAAGAGGAAGCTGCAAATCGATAGGGTTTGAGGAGTTATTTATTTTGCATGAAGAAACCAAAAGGATGTCATGTTGATGATTATCTTTGGCGTGAGTTCTCTTGACTGGGTTTGTTTCCAGCGATTTGTGCATAAGTATGGGATCACACAGATACCATCTTTGGGATTATTGGTAGCAGGAACAATCAAATTGTCCATAGACGGCTGGGTTATTGATTTTAAGAAGGCTGTGATTATTCCTTATTAGCAGCGATCATTGTTTAGACTGCAGCGTTTGATTCTGAAAGCAACAACATAACATTTTAGCAGCAGCGTAGACAGTCCTCGGGCCTGTGTGAAGGAAGAAGGGCACATTCTTGTCTTTGAAGTGCCAACGTTTCATTTCCAGGCAAGACGTTGAGTAAGGAGGCTTCACCTTGACAGCTGCAACCCACATTGGAGGATCCACGTGGGCTGCAAATCGGTTTCCAGGTTTCTAATCAAATCAAAATTCATAGTGATGCATTTATTAATATTTGGTATTGTAATAATTTATATGCAAATACACTGGTTTAATTTTAATGAGCATAGCTTGAAATGGCATCATTAAAATTCAAGCATTGTTATTTTGTATTCCATACATATCTTTAAGACATATATACAGAACTGAAAGAGTGTCAAAATTGCAAGACTAAACATGTATCCAAGATTGCATGCAAAGTGTTTGACAAAATGTCAAACATCCATTAATTGAAACAATACAGCATTAGAACCTGCAGGGGTTCTTACACATACATAAAAATGTAAATCTGGTTTACCAAAATTTGCCTGAATTGTTTTTAATATGTGCATTATGTGGACAGTTCCATACACCATTTACATTCATTTCTAGACAAGTTTTTTTGTCTAGATATGATAACCTAATTATGCTAAAACTGAATACAGCATGCATTATTTATTAGTGTAGACTGTTTCCATGTGTTTGCTTTATTTAGACAAAATATGCTATTTGTAGATATAATTGTTGAATTAATTTAAACTATAACCTTGATTAACATGATCAATCAGTTTTTGTATTTTAGGTGTGGGAACTCGTTTATGCAAAGGATGGCTCAGTCAAAGAGACAGTGAATGTGATGCAGCTGAAAGGTCATAAGGTGTGTTTTGTGTTATCTTTTTATCTTGTCTTCAAATTTTACATTTAAGTTTTATACTTAGTTTGTGGAGTCAATTAATCATTTAATAAGACATTCATTAGCATAAAATTTGGGTGTCCATTAACTCTGATCTGATATATGAGTTTTCAATACAATTTTGTTTGTTTGGTCCTGGACTCCAGATGGCGTATTCATGAAAAAAAATCTAGAGAAAGGGTTGAAGTTTTTGGATGGAAGTTAACGATATATGTATTCCATGGATTATTGAAATTTCTTATATTATTTTTGAGAAGGCTTGTGTTTTTCTGTCACGTGCAATATTGCCAGGGTGGTTCAAATGTTTTTGTCAACTAGCAGTAAGCTTTTGGTTTAATATTTTAGATTAGGATGGCTGTCAGCATTCTGTAGCCTGTAGCCTGTAGCCTTGGTCTATGTTAGCCGACTGGATTCATGCTCTGCAGCTTGTAAGGGACAAATATTTGTACTTTTGTTTCCATGCTTTGGAGTTGAAGTTTTAGGAATTGGGTTTCCTTTCCCAGGTACTGAGTATATGGTGTATCAATAACTCAGAGCCCTTGGAATGTACATCTGCATCCATTAGCTTAACTCAGATTGTTTATTGCTTCATAAAATTATTAACTTATTGTTTTAAGAAGTTCAAGCCATACTACTTTTGCTGAAATAGTTTTCGACATCCAGAGTGCAGTGACTTGGCTTTGCTTCACATCAGATTCAGAAAGAATTCTTACCGCTTCTAAGGATGGTTCGATGAGGCTATGGAACATCAATGGTATGTAAAATTTGCATGGTTATGACCAAAGCCTCGCAATTTTGGAACTGTTTTTACTGAAGCTTAATGATTTGTTACTTGATGTGTAGAGTATCAATTAGAGCCACTTGTGTCTCTCCCTGGATTTGATAGTTCTTGATTTTTCATCTATTTCAAAGCAGATGTTTTCTATTACAAGTTGTAACCCATCTGTTTGATAGCATTTTAGTTTATGAATGTGACTGAGAAGGTTGTCAAAAGCTTCTCTTTGGACTTGTCACAATGCCTTAACAAAACAGCATGACATTTGCTTTTAGGAGGATTTCAAGTGCCATTCTCTGAATCATAAAGTTGTTTGCTGCCATCTAGTACTGGCATCATAACTTCACTTTATGTTTTTAACGCCCTTTACTTGCTCATAAACTCTAAAATTTATCTCATTAGTTTAAATTCAGTTCTGACCAGGTAGATTCAATGGCCTTTATGATTTCTAAGTGCATCTGCATTGGCTTTACAGTTTTAAGATTCATACCTGCAGGTTATTCAGGTTATGTATTCAGATATTGAGTACTAGCTTTAGTATGGTTATGGGCCACCTACATCTCTTTTCTTTGACACTTGGGGTCTCAGATAATTTATTTTTCAGCGAGACCTTGAGATTTTTATGTCAAATCTAAAGTGTTTACTTTTAACAGCACAAATCCTACATGTACCTGTTGGAATATCTCATTGTTTTATCCTTATGGGGCTGTTGTCATTTCTTTTCCCAAGTCAAGGTTCAATTTGTTGAAAGTTAATAACTTGCCATTTTGAGCAATTCATTTGCCATTGGGTGTTGTATCTATTCTCATTGTGATAGGAATCTTTGACACTCAGCAACTTTTTCCACTCTTCAAGTGGGACTTGATTATTCTTTAGCTCTGTTTCTCATGTGCATGCTGGTCCTTTTATGTTTAGGGAATTATTGCTCAAGAAAATGATGTTCATATGTGATGGCATTACATTCTAAAAAATATGCATTTTCTATTTATGGATGGCAGTTCGGTATCATCTTGATGAGGATCCCAAGTGTCTGAAGGTGTTTCCAATACCTCTGCATGATGAAAAGGGATGCTTTATGCATTATGACCGGATTTCCCTTTCTCCAAACGATAAGATTATTGCAGCATCACATGGTCCCATTTTACAGTGGCTAAGTTTGGAGACTGGAGAGGTACTTGATACAGCAGACAAAGCTCATGATGGTGAGTATCCCTGTTTTTATTTATGTTCAATTTTGTCTTCTATTTTCCATCCTCAGTAGTTTACATCTTAATTTCTCCCGCTTTATCTTTGTCCAGTTGGGCCATAGTAGTGGTTTTAAACAGTAAATTCTTTTTGTTATATTGGTTAGAATAAACTATCAGTCATTGCACTTTGTACTGTATCTGTATGTGAATGAGTGATGCACATGAAGAGAAGGAAATAAAAGAGATGATTGATATTTGAATTGACTTGTAATAGCATACATGATTTGGGGCATTGAGTAAATTATTGATTTCGTCCAATTGTTTTTGATTAGTGGAAAAACAGGTTTTGAAGGGGCCTTGAAACCTTTTACAATCAGATTTTGAGGGGGATTTGGAACCCCACTAAGACGAATAGCTGCAATAGATAAGGCATGACAAAACAGCAGCCCAAAACCAGCAAACATACAACAGCTTTGAAAACAAATGTCAATCAAAGCTCCAATTGCCTGTTATGAGGTTTTCACACCATCGCCCCATTGCAAATGGGGACCCCATCTTTTGTTTTGGTAGTAGGAGTAGTGGTCCTAGGTGGTCTTAGTTGGTGGCAATTTTCAAGTCTCCAAGTTCGAGAGGTGAGTTTTGGGAATTTTGGCCTGTTGGGAAGTCAAGTCTATCTGGGATGTGGGTGAGAGCAGGGCTAAGCTAGTCAAGGAGGTGGAGTTGAAACCAAGTGATTTGTGGCGTAATGAGTTAGTCATTAGAAAATCCTTGTTCCAGCTTCAATTTCACCTTAGAAAGTCAAGAAAGGTTGTGGGAGGTAACACTGTTGAAGATGTGCTGAATCTTGAAATTTGTCTAAGTCTAGAATTTTTTGAAAACACCCAAAATCTAGAATCTGTATTATAACTCCTATGAAATTGAAACCTATCTCAAACATCCTGACAGTATTTATATGAAATATAACTTAAAGGTTAATTAATTAAATAATTAAAGAACTATTTAATTAATAGAGAAAAAATAGTAATTAATGAATACTCGCAAGTGTGAGACAATTTTAGGTGTCTATTTGTCAAAGAGTACTATATTTGCATGAAATGAAATTAAACAATCATATAATAGCAAAAGAGTTAACTACAACAAATAGGCACAAGAATTTTAACCCTGGAAATGTCTATTAGGGATGTTAGAGCGTGCATTTATGTTGCACGTACATAGTCATTAGACACATTTGGTATTGTTGCATAAAATAATTGTACACATTCTCAAAGAATAATCTCAAGCATATTCATATGCATATTTGAGCACATGTTTGCACATGGATGCCTAACTTAACTTCACTTAGTTGAGCCTAATTTAGTTTAGTTCAATCTAGTTGGGCTCCAATTTGCTTTTTCACTTTTAACATTCATATCATGCACTAGTTTGCATATTTTAGCTCTTTTACCCTTTTCTTTATGTTTAGGGACATGCTTTTTTACAAAAGCATATCATTGTATTCATTGTAAATCATCTTGTAATTTTTTTGCACTTGAGAAATATGACAATTCTTTCTTGTTAAGCTTGTGTGTTGGAGGTTTTTTCGCTTTGTTGTTTGATCTTGCAAGTGCTTGTGTTACAAATTTCAACATGGATTTAGGAAACCCCTTCTCAAGACTTGAGAGTGGATGTCTTTAGAAAGTTCTTGTTGTCCCTAACATCACCAACCTATTATCACTGTATCAGATTTTTCATTTTGGTACTGGTAAGATAGTTGAGTTAATACTTCATGATGTGATTATTCAAGACCTCTATGATTCTGATGCTGTAGCTATTGGAAGTGTTAATCGTGCATCTCGGTTGTATTGCTTTGATGGATTTGAGATTTCTTCTCCTATTGGGTCATCTTTTGTTGCACATGCAAATTCAGTTAGTAAGCTTTGGCATGAGTGCTTTGGCCATGTCAACTACAAGTATCTACAACATATGGCACTCAATTTTTGGTTCTTGGTCTACCTAAGATTTCATGCATGAGTGGTGTTTGCGGAGGGTGTGTATTTGGTTAGCATCACCAGGATCCATTTCCTTTAGGTAGAGTCACCAGGTCTAAGGCATCCCTTGAGTTGGTTCATAGCGACCTCATGTCCTTTTCGACTCCTTTTTTGGGGCCAAGTATGTGCTCACATTCATTGGCGAGTTCTCTAGATGTACATGGGTGTATTCTTAAGTACAAGAACGATGTCTTTCATATCTTTTAGTTGGACAAAGCATTTGTGGAGAAGTAGTTTAGTCTTTTCTCTTAGGAGGATACACACAAATAATTGGGGGGAGTATGTTTTCTCAAGTCTTTTAGGACTTCTGTGTTGAGCATGACGTTCTTCATTAGTGCACAATTCCCTATTCTCCTCAATAGATAGGTGTTGGCGAGAGAAAGAACATGACACTTCGGCAGATGGCTAATTGCATGATTTAGTCTTGTGATATGGATGCTGCATTTTGTGCTAAGGCTATGAATTGCACTACTTACATTCAAAATTGGATGCCTCATATGGCATTGTGACAAATGACTCTTGAGGAGACTTGGTCTCATGTCAAGCTCGAAATATGTTCATTTAGAGTTTTTGGGAGCGAGTTTTGGGTTTCATTCCATATGGATAGCAGAAAGCCATGGAGAATAAGAGCCGACCACTCATCTCTGTTGGCTATTGTGAGGATTCTAAGGCATATGCGTTGTTTGACCCAACTACCAAAGGGTTCTTGTTCCTCAAGGATGTTCTTGATGAGCGTTATCCTCTTGAGACATCTTCCTCACATTCTTCTCCACCACTCCCTACTCCATCACTTGAGGATTCATTGCCTTTAGAGGATGGGGATGTTGTTCCAAATCAGCCTTCACCACCTCCTCCATTTCCTAAGTGTGTCTGTTGTACTATTGATGTAATTGGAGATTGGGTAGGTGATCCTATAGATGATCGTCGCACACATGCACAACATTCTGGGGTTTCTCTTTTGAGTCAAGCTATTTTGGCTGACCTCATAAGTTCTTTGATGCAATAGGCATTCTGAAGTGGGATAAGCCTATGGATGAGGAGTATTCTTCTTTGAAGAAGAATCACACTTGGGATATTGTTCATCTAAGGGAAGAAAGTTGGTGCAATGCAAGTGGGTGTATTGTACTAAGTATGGTACAAATGGTTTTGTTCACAAGTACAAGGCTTGTCTTGTTGCTAAGGGGTTTTCACAAGTTTAGGGCATTGATTATTCCAAGACTTTTATTGTTGTTGCCAAGATGGATTACATTCGCCTTGTACTTGCATTTGCAGCCTCACAAGGATGGTCAATTTTTTAGATGGATGTGAAGAGTGCTTTCTTGCGTGGAGATTTTCATTAGGAGATCTATATGAATTAGCCACAGGTTTTTGTTATGAACTCTTGCCTTGTTTGTAGACTTTGGCATTCATTGTATGGTCTTAGGCAAGCCCCTAGGGCTTGTTATGAGAAGATGGACTCTTTTTTGCTCTCATCCACTTCCACTTTTAGTTGTTGCCGTTCTGATCCCATAGGCTACACTCAACGACAAGAGGTGATGTTTTGATCTTAGTCTTGTATGTGGATGATTTGATTCTTATAGGCACCTCTCTCTCTATGATTTAGAGTGTTTTGCGAGCATTGATGGAGCATTTTGACATGAGAGACCTTGGACTTCATGTTGTTCAAACTTTTGATGAGATTTCCATTTGTCAGCAGAAGTATGCTCTTGACATGCTTTAGAGGTTTGGCATGCTTGATTCCAAGCCAGCCCCCACACCCTTTAGTTAGGTGTTGTTTTGATTGCTAGTTGCTCCATGAGTTGATGCTACATTATATAGGCAGTTGGCTGGTAGTCTTTTGTACCTGACACACAAATCTTGATCATTTCTTTGTGGTTGGCTTAGTCTCTCGCTTTTTTGATGAATCACATGAGAGTCATTGGAAGGCTGCCTAACGCATCTTGAGGTACATGCAAGGCACTGCATGTTAGTATTTTCCAGATTCACCTAGGAATGATCAAACTATAGAGGTCTTCCAAATACTAAGCACATGATATAAAAATAGAAATCATGAGGAAGGAAAGAAGGTACCTGGAAAATGATGCCTTCAAGGCTTTCCTATGTATGTGCCAATTAGCCCACCCAGGGCTTCTTTTGACTCTGCTTCAAGGGGTCACCGATCTGTCCAGATCTATCCAATAAGGTGCACTATTAATCTGCACTTAGTATATTTGTAGTGCATTAGCTGTTAGTGGCAGTACTTGGCGGCAAACTCAAATTGCAGCCCATGATATACAAATTGCTCCAGCATACATGCAGTTGCTCCAGCATTCATGTAATGCTCCAGCTCTAATACATCCGCTCCTTAATGAATTTGCTGCTCCTTAATCTATTCACTGCTACCTTCCAAATTCGCTGCTGCCTTCATAAATTCGCAATTTCAAATCTTGAGGAGAGAAGACACATTATGTCTTTGGTGCTTCTCTCCTTTGGATTTGAATACCTTATATATGTGGTGAATCCAGCAACAAGGGGCCGACTTGGACTTATAAAGTCTAATCAATTATTAAAGCCAAGGGGCCGACCTTGGGCCCTCAAATAATTCAACCAATATATATATCGATTTGATGATAAACAATAAATAATAAATATTGCCAATATTTATTATTATTATTTACCATATTGATTCATTGCTTAAGCAGAGGATTTTTGCCGTAAAGGCCATAATATTAACACTCCCTCTTGGACTTGAGGCAAAGATCAACCCAATGATCTCCCTCTATCATAGAGATGCCAAAAACATAAACAACATGGATTCCATATCCAATAGAATCATAGATCTCATATCGATGATAGGTAGAACACATATGTTCTTACATCATTTCCAACCATAGATTTCATATCCATATGAAAATCATGGTAACAATATGTTTACCAACCGGATGTGGATTTCCTGGATGTGGATTTCCTAAATCCACGAGTCTCCGAGACTAAAAAACATAACAAAAATGGATTCCTAATCCAAAGATGCCATAGATCTCTTATCTATGATAGTAGATCTCTATCTACAAGATATAATGAGAACACAACGGGTCTTCATAAACCATACATCTCATATTCATATGAGAAACATCATATCATATGATGCTTACCATCCAAGTGTGGATCTCCTAGATCCTTTGGTCTCCATGACCCAAGAATATCAGTCCATGATATTCATGATAACATCAAGTCCATGATGTATACCAACCAATCTATGGATAACTATATCCACGAGTCACCAAGACTCAGGAAATGTCAAGTCCATGACATCAAACCAACATCAAGTCCATGATGTTAAGAGCATTGGTCCAACGAATATTAAGTCCATGATATTCACCAAGTACTCGAAGTAATGGCCTATCGACATCAAGTCCATGATGTCCACCAATTACTCAGATGTGGATCCCTGATCCACGAGATATCAAATCCATGATATCCTCGAGCATTGGTCTAACGAATATCAAATCCATGATATTCACCAAGTACTCAGAGCAATGGTCTCCAGACATCAAATCCATGATGTCCACCATATGTTGAGAAGTGGATCCCTGATCCACCAGATATCAAATCCATGATATCCTCGAGCATTGGCTTAACGAATATCAAATCCATGATATTCACCAAAT
Organism: Chamaecyparis obtusa; assembly: GCA_027943335.1. Taxonomy (NCBI): domain Eukaryota; kingdom Viridiplantae; phylum Streptophyta; class Pinopsida; order Cupressales; family Cupressaceae; genus Chamaecyparis; species Chamaecyparis obtusa. The sequence continues at coordinate 2,232,884 of BSBK01000490.1, read as the reverse complement.
GCTCGGAGCAATGGTCTCCAGACATCAAATCCATGATGTCCACCATATGCTAAGAAGTGGATCCCTGATCCACCAGATATCAAATCCATGATATCCTCGAGCATTGACTTAACGAATATCAAATCCATGATACTCACCAAATGCTCGGAGAAAGAATATCAAGTCCATGATATTCTCTAAGTATCTGATTCATAAGAAACAACTTAGCCATATGCATAGATGTAATCAAATGAATCGAACACAATCATATGTATCTCATAATCAAAATCTCATCTCATGAATCCACATAAGTATAACAGTAACCAATATGATCATAAGATTTAAATGTAAAGTTCACACATAGAACCATATGTAATATAGTCTCAGCTATAAAAGAAAGCATGATCCATTCATACACAATAATCCACTAAAGTATGCTTCACAAGCTAAAGTATATAAATGACGTATGCTCCATACAATCATATTAAGTAATCAATATCCAAATGCAGTTCTCTTCATAGAACCAGCATAATTCATCCAGCATCTAGACAAGTCTTAGCCATAAGCATAAGACTAATCACATAACTCTTCACCACCTAAAGGTAACCAAGATATAACTAGGTGCAATGTGATCACAACAAGATGCAATAGTTTTATCTAAAACATATGTCCACAAAATATTCTCCCAGGCATACACAACATTAACTCTAAGTTTCGTAATGTATGTTCCCAATAAATATGCCAATTGTACAATGTAACATATACAACATATGCCAATTAATCAATAATGTATGCACACCCATGCATCAAACAGTTAATCTAACAATCAACTGTGAATGTTCCCAGAACAGTGTTAGATATAGCATATGTCAAAGTAAAGTATGCACCCACATAACAGAAATAAATGTCAATGTAAATGTAAGGTATACTCCTCGTACATAACATAAGCATAAAAGATGCCAATGTAGTGTATGTTCCATATGCCAACCTGAAGTAAGCATCCATTCATGCATAATAAAGAAATGTCAGTTACGCCAATCAACTAAACAGATAATCAGTTATGCTAGTAAGACATTCCTAACCAGCTGATCCAATCAGCTATGCAATCATATATCAAAACTAACCAGTTATGATGATCAAGCCAATGAGATATAATCCTATCCATACATATGATCAACAAGACATAAGGAGTTCATAACAAAATTAGGTGTAAGTGAGCCCATAATTGAACTCCCTCTTAAACCATATACTCACAATTAAGTTACTCCAGGGTATATATTACTCAAGGAGATCTACTCCCTCTGGATGATCCTATCTTCACCCTCTAACAAGGTTAAAACTCCCTCAACCGGTAAAGGAAAGGATAATTCCATTAAGATCTTGTGATCCTGAATCCATAGCCAATGTATGCTTCCCTTACTGTATGTCAAGTATGTTGCCATTCATACATGAATAGGCCAATAAGGTAGTATGCTGCAGTTCTCTCAAGCATAACTCACACAACAGCTAGTATAAAGTATACCAAATGGATAGATAGCTATGTAAGTTGCCATAGCTGCATATAGAAAAACTCCTTCTCAATATGCAGTAGATACATACCAGATTAAATCAAACAATGCTGATGTAAAAACACAACCCAATGCTGTCAATGTACCGAAGTACTTCCTTCTTATAGATAGTCAATGATAGTTAATTGGTTATGTCTGTCTCCATAATGTAAAATATGTTAAGGCAACATAAAGTGTACTTTCACACATAAATATGATATATGAAACAATTATCTAGCTATACCAAAAGCAATATGTCTCAACTTAGCCATAACAGTGAAGAAGGGTATGCTAACATAAGCCAAGTGGTTTCCTACATAGAAACGTATGCCAAAACTTATGAATCGGCCAATGATCCAATAAAAAATATGCTGTAAGCTAAGTCAATCCAATAGGGAATGATTTTACTTCTTTTGAATCATGCACTTAACTCAAGATGATTTACTCCCACTAGATCAATAAGGAAAGACAATTTCAAAAAATGCAAGAATCTTGAGTTCTACCAATGATAATTAATAAGATTTCCCATAGAGGCAACCAATTGTAAATCAAAACCCTTATTACAATTTCAGAGCAAACCCAGTTGCCATAAAGTTTCTTGGTTTTGAAAGAGTTAGTTTGTACTCCTAAATCTAAAAAGATCTTTACTCAAGCTAGGCTCTGATACCATGTTAGTATTTTCTAGATTCACCTAGGAATGATCAAACTATGGAGGTCTTCCAAATACTAAGCACAGGATATAAAAATAGAATCACGAGGAAGGAAAGAAGGTACCTGGAAAATGATGCTTTCAAGGCTTTCCTATGTATGTGCCAATTAGCCCACCCAGGGCTTCTTTCGACTCTGCTTCAAGGGGTCACCGATCTGTCCAGATCTATCCAATAAGGTGCACTATTAATCTGCACTTAGTATATTCGTAGTGCATTAGCTGTTAGTGGCAGTACTTGGTGGCAGACTCAAATCGCAGCCCATGATATACAAATCGCTCCAGCATACACGCAGTTGCTCCAGCATTCATGTAATGCTCCAGCTCTAATACATCCGCTCCTTAATGAATTTGCTGCTCCTTAATCTATTCGCTGCTACCTTCATAAATTCGCTGCTGCCTTCCAAATTCACAATTTCAAATCTTGAGGAGAGAAGACACATTATGTTTTTGGTGCTTCTCTCCTTTGGATTTGAACACCTTATATATGTGGTGAATCCAGCAACAAGGGGCCGACTTGGACGTATAAAGTCTAATCAATTATTAAAGCCAAGGGGCCGACCTTGGGCCCTCAAATAATTCAACCAATATATATATCGATTTGATGATAAACAATAAATAATAAATATTGCCAATATTTATTATTATTATTTATCATATCGATTCATTGCTCAAGCAGAGGATTTTTGCCGTAAAGGCCATAATATTAACACTACACACTTTGGCATTCACTATTCATTAGGGGATTCTCGAGTTGTCAACTTCACATATTTAGATTGGGCTGGTGATTTCGACGATTGGAAGTCTACTTCTGGCTTTGTTTTTTGTCTTGGTTTAGGTCCTATGGCATGGTCTTGCAAGAAGCATTTTGCTATTGTATTATCATCTATAGAGGATGAGTAACGCGTAGCAGTTCTTGCTAGTCAAGAGGTTTCATGGTTTTGTTAGTTGATAGCAATTTGTTTTTCCTCCCAATGGTCCCACTATTCTTTGGTGTGACAATCAAAGTGCCATTCACATTTCTGTTGATGTCAGTTTTGTACCACTACATAACATATAGCAATTGAAATACTTGATACAGCGTACCAAACACTCAACCCTCTCTTGAAAAGTATATAAGATACTCCAAGGTTCCTTACACCTGTGGATACTAACTCAGTTATATTAATGTGATTTGCTGGTAATCACTTAGGCGGGCTTACGTTGTTCATTCAGAGATGTTAAACTCTTGCTATGATGATGATTTAGCTTTGCAATGTATACTCAATTGATTTTCTTCCTTTTATATCACTTCCAACTTTGCTCTTCAACTTCAACTTCTAAACTACTTGCTTTACTACTACTCCTATAGAATGGAAAGATTGGCAAATGGACGGGGATCAACCTAATGAAAGCTTGCCAGCGGCTCAACCTCCATAGATGCAATGATTCAAGGGGAATAAGACTAGATTACCACACAAGGCTCCTCAACAAGCCGCCAAGGTGCTAGTGGCCTAGTATATAGATCCCTATCAAACATTCACCAATATCACCATACAACTAGCCATCTATGTCTATTCTTACTTTAACAACTTTGAAATGAAATCCTATTTTAATTTGAGAGATGAGAAGAAACATGCAATACACCAAAATGATCATGTATATCCACCATGCAAGCCACAACAATGAATAGAGAACAATTTTGATAGTATTATGGCAACAATTCTCCAACATAACTCTCTTTACAAATGAGAACAAATGGCCTTATATAGAGGCTCAAAATTACGAGTGGCCAAGATTAAGAGGCAAAATCAAGGGCCAAGATTAAACCTTACAAACCCTAATTAGGGTTACAATTTTTCAACCAATTACATGAGGGCACCAACTTTGTGGGCCAATGAGAAAATTACAATAATCTGTCAACCAATGAGAACATAGGACACTTGGCATGATTTGATTGCATGCACATGAAATTGCCACCTCATCAACCTTATCTTATAAATTTATTTAATCCTTGAGATGAGGTGAAACCTTGGATGCTTGAGCTTGTCCTTAGAAACTTTCCCATCACCACTTGAACTTGCTTGTACTTGATGTCCTGACCTCAAAAGATTAAGGTCTCCATGCACTTGGGGTAATCTTGCCTTGGCCTCGGTGGCTTGCCTGGATGTGAATCTTCTTGCAATTTGAGAGCCTTGCTCTTGGCCACCGCCTTGGAATCGAATTGACCCCATCATCCTATCATCTCACTTTCCACCTACTTTATTCTTGCCTTCTTTAACCTTCATGGCCTTCATAGTCTTCATAACTCAATTGTAACCAAACTAGCTTGCACCAAGGGCCAAGGCCTGCCTAGCTGCACCAAATCCACTGCTGGGGTATACTGAACTCTTCCTTATACAATTCCACCCTTATTGATTCTCCCTGCCATAGAGGACTGGCCTCTCTCAACCTATCCCTCAATTGTATCATGTCAATGGTACCGATGTTAGTGTCTCGGACTTGCTTTAGTCTCAAGAAGAAAGTGGTCTTGGGCATCATAACTTCCTCGTTAGCTATTTTGGTATTAGTCCCTTTGGATTCTTGCTTGTACTAGCATCCGCTATGGAGTGATTCATAGCAAGCAAGAAGAGGGGAAAAATCCAATCACAACGATCGAGTAATCAGCTTAAAGAACCAACTCACTCTCTCAATGGAGCTTGTCTCCGACACCCAAACAATCAAGTGACCAAAGGAATAATAACAATTAAGGAGAAAAGGCTAAAAGACTCCACTAAAACACAATAACTTCAATTAAAATCTGAGATCCTCTATGCAAATTCACAAGCCTCACACTCATAATTTAGCCTTAAACTACCCCCCTTTAACATATTAGCTCACACAAACTTGGCCTTCAAGCCCTTACACATCAAACTCTCTCCTTCTACTTCTCAAAATTCTGATCCCTTCACATAAATTTGGATCTGATATCCCTCATCACTTCAAATCAGGCTGCCATCCCCTCTGCCTTCACACACCAAATCTGATGCCTTCAACAAATTTCGGTACCCTTCTTACAAATTCTTAGGCCTGCTGCCCGCTAAATTCAGTCTCTCTCTTCTTAACACTTCAAAATTCTGCTACTCACTTGTAATATGCTGCCTAGTTCTGTAATTCTAGTGTTTATTTCTTCCTGTAATTTTGTCAAACAATTGGCCTGCAACTGTCCTTCTGTTTTTTTTTAGATTGATGTTGATTAATAGTTCCTCGAGATTGTTGTATTTCATATGAGATATCAATAGAAGGTAACATAAAACCATATGCAGCTAATAACAATGATCATTTATTTATTTCTTGTTTCAGATAATCAGAAATTACAACTACCATAGCTAATCATATCTTCTCATTAAAATCCAACGCATTATATCACTATAGAGTTCAATGGTAGTCCATACCCATTGCGGCTACAACATGTTAATAATTCTGAGATTGCTACAGTAACCCGCAGCTACAGTGATTCGGACTGCTATAGTAACTCACTGCTACAGTACCGCGCTACAAGAACTTGCTACAGTACCACGTTGCTACAGGAACTTGCTACAGTACCGCGCTGCTACAGGAACTTGCAGCAACAATATTAAATCTCAAGACCATATCTTTCAATGGCATCAAGATTGAAAGCGTAGAGGGTTTGCGTCCTCCAAGCCCGAAGAGATAATCCCCACAATTTCTTCCAATTTCAAATAATATTCAGCATCCCCAAATGAGAGCTATCCTCTTTCTTTTAACACGTCCTCACAAGTTCTTCGCTTCCCTCTCGCCAATGTGGGATAAAACATGAGCTTTAATGTTACCTTTTTCCCTTTACGAATGCCCATGTATGTCCTTTAAAGGGGGGAACTTGATTTTTATAAAGTGACTTTATGAAACATTATAATATTTAATTTAAATAGTCACTTTATCGTTATAACTTCAAACATTAAAATAATATACCAAATAAACTCGGAATCCCACATATGATAGCTCATCGGAAAGAGCTCAACAAAACGCATCACATCCTGTCACTGAAAATTCAAGGCATTGCATCCCCTATTGACTTACTAAAAATAGTAAATCCTCCCCAAAACCCAACAAACGAACTCCATTTGGCCTGTAATTAAATTTGACTAGGCCAAATAACCTCAGGATCCCTTTTGAAGTCTTGGTTAGCCCTCGGGACCATGAAAGAACGGGCTAACGACAACATATATCCAGACTGGCTAAGTGGGGGACATTACACACTTAACAAATACCCCAGATCTGATCCTCTTCTACCAAATTCGGGCCTGCCAAGGGAAAATTCAGATCACAAGTCTCCTTCACTTCCAATCAGGCCCACTGGCCCTAAGACAAGCCTGCTATACTTATTTTCGGGCCTTCTCCTCAAAGAAAATCGCAAGTGCCAACAAGGGCCTGCCGTGGATTGCCACCTACAGATTTTTCGCACTGCCTGCTACACACTCCAATTGATTTTCGGGCCTGCCAGCCCTAGAACTCGGACTGCCTGCTCCCTCAAACAAATTCGCACCCTCTATTGACTTCCAAACTGCTGCCACGGGCCTGCTCTGCTCCCTAGCCGCGGAGGCTGCTCCTAGAAGGAACTCGCATTTGATTTGTGAGGAGAGAGGGAGGGAGACCCTCCTCTCTTATAGCCGCTGGAGACTGCCATTATGAGGGCCGACCCTCCTACAAAGCTGCCGAAAACAATAAAAAACAATTAATTAATGCATTTTAAGGGACGACTTTGATAAAGAAATTAAATTCAATCAAAAACAATTAATTCTCATCTTTAAAATTTCAAAATTTATCAAGGATAATTGATTTTAATTTAGATTTTCAATGCTAATGATTTTATTTTATTTTCTAAATGATATTTAAGCCCAAATAAATATACAATTAATTGCTCAAATCGATTTCTATAACCAAGGTTATTTTCCTTTATTTTTTAATTAAAAATCGAAATATCTAGGCTTAAAATTTAACTCTTTTAATCTCAAAATTTATTATTTTAAATGCCAATTTTGATGTATTACCCCAAATTATCACTTGATGATCGAAATTATAACAATTTATTGCCCAAATTAAATGTTTTCAATGCAAAATTTAAATGACAAGCCAAATCTCTATACTTTCAAAGCGAAATTGAAATAAAGGCATCTAGATTTTCGAATTCAATAGGGTGATAAGCATAACTTACCTCAAACCTCATTTTGGCAATTTTAATCGAATTCAGGCCACTTAATTAACTCATCCAATCCCAAAATTTGCAAAGACTCCAAAAAGAAGACCAAAACAAAAATCAAATTCGAAAATCAAGCCAAGCATTTCAATTCCAACATTCGTTTCAAAAACCAACACCAGGCGTCCAAGTCCAATAAAATCATCAAGTCAAGGGCAAAGATCCGAAAAAAAAGGCCAAGTCCAGTTCGAAAATGGGGGGTCCCCAAAATTTGGGGTGATGTGTGAAAACCTCACAACAATTTCTCACAGCCTAATGAAGCATCAAAGGACAAAGCACATTGAGATCCAAATGTCCTCATTTGGTAGTTGATTCGGGATGGTGTTCTCATCTCGGACTACATTCCGACAGAGGTGCAGGTTGCAAACATCTTTAGTAAGCCTTTGGCATCTCCACATCATCTTCAGTTGCATTCGATGCATGGGGTGAATGAATTGTCCTTGGGAGGTCTTTCCTTCGTGCATTTCTTGTAGTTGCATCTCTTGCTTTTGGAGAGGAGTTTGTTTCCCACGTGATTTTTCTCCTTTTCTCCACTTTGAGAGGCTTTCATTGTACATGGACACCTAATGAGGCCTAGTTGTTGGGACCCATTCATTCTTGCATTTCATGCTGAGTTTTTCCTCCCTAAGTTTCACTTAATTGGGGGAGGGGAGGGGTAGGGGGTTTTTAGAGCATGCATTTATGTTGCACATGCATAGTTTTGTTGAATTAGGCACATTTGGTCTTGTTGCATAAAATAATTGTGCACATGCTCAAAGATTATTCTCAAGTATATTCATATGCATATTTGAGCACATGTTTGCACATGCATGCCTAGCTTAAGTTCACTTAGTTGAGCCTAATTTAGTTTAGTTCAGTCTAGTTGGGCTCTAGTTTTCTTTTCCACCTCTAGCTTGCATATCATGGACTAGTTTGCATATCTTATCTTTTTTGCCCTTTTCTATGTTTAGACATGCTTTTCTATAAAAGCATATCATAGTATTCATTGTAAATCATCTTGTAATTTTTGCACTTGAGAAATATAACAATTCTTTCTTGCCACCCTTGCTTGTGGGAGGTGTTTTTGTTTTGCTGTTTGATCCTGTAGGTACTTGTGTTGCAAATTTCAACAAGGGAAACCAGTTAGAAGTGACCAATAAGTCAGCTATCTCTCTTTTTTGTGTAAAATAACTACAAAGAACTCATATAGAGCATTGCACAACAATCAGTCATTTGCGATGCTCACTAACAACATTCTTTGCATCAGAATGCTTCTACAACCAACTGAATTAACATTTTTTTAACTCACTACAATGCTCAAAACTTTCATGTGAGGGGAGAGACAGAACTACAAAGGGCAGTGCGGAGAAACACGTAACTATAAGAGACATTCCCAAACTACCTCTGGCTGCATGCTTGCAGGCAATTGGACTTGTGCCTCTTATGGCAATTTTATGAGCATTCTTTTGTGTGATTGATGTAAAGAGATTTTTTTTTTCTATTGCTCTACCTATTCAGGTCTCAGTTTCAAAACTGTTAAATCTGTAGCAGGGATAAATCAGTAGGTAGCTGAAAAAGCTGTCATGACATGCACAACCGCCATGACACAAATACACCCTCAGTGGCATAGATGAAACTGCCACAAAGAATGATGTAACAGCCTTGGCTGTAATTTATAGGCTTTCCACTGAGTAAAAACTACTCTTTATGCAGGTCTGATTTCAATTGAGCTTTTTGCTTCTGATCTGTAAGGATCGTTTCTCTAACAGTCTCATTGAACTATTTAAGCATCAGAGTATGGATTAAATGTGATCAAGCTTATGGCAAATGCCTTGACATGAAGCTCCATGATTTATGTCATGAGTTTTCCACCAGTGTTCATTCATCTATTCTGATTAAAGTTGAAGAACCATCTTACTGGAGGGAAGTGGGGTTGAAATAATGAATTCGATTGTTTGAACATACCTCCTATTGATTAAGAGGGCAGTGTTTGGCCCTTCTTATTTCTTTTAGTAGTTTTAGGTACTAGGACTGCAAACATTTCTGTTATATTTTCTCTGGTAAATAATTTCTTTAAAATATCAAATTGCTGGTTGTGAGCTTTTAGCAAAATTTGGAAATTTGTTTAAGAATTTTCATTGGCTGATTGAGCCATTCCTAATCACCTTGTTTGAAATTATATCTATGTTTCAGCCGACATCACATGCATGGCTTGGGCACCTCAGAAAATTGCAACAGGTAACATTCAGACTACCAAGACAATAATTTGTTGTTTTTTGATGTATGAGAATGCTTTCAGATAGGTTTGTTGCTTGTTGCTTTTTAGATTTTATGTATACATAAAACCTAGAAATTCAATAACATCAGAAATGCATGGTTTTATGCCACATAGTATCAGCATATCTTAATTTCTTGAATGCAAAAGGCTAAATTTTGATTTGATTTTACAGAAAATGTTCTTACAACAATTCTAGCTACGTGTGGCAATGACAAAAAAGTGAAGTTGTGGGCTGCTCCTGAGAGTCTTTTGCATTAGAGCATTATGAGATTATATAATATTCGTTGCTCAGATCCTTGTGTATTCACCCCTCAGATGGTCATTCTGTGCTGCAAGAATGCCTGACAAAAACTATAGCAAAACTCCCGGACATAGAAAATGATCAGCACACAATCTATTTTAAAGATTGTTGGCATGTTGTTAAAGAGTTAATTGTTTTTAAATAAGAATATTGTATCAATCTGTACAATGCATTATGTGTTAAGCATTGGGCACTATCTTTAGAGAGAATTTTCAAATGTTTGAATCTTGCTCAACAAAAAGGTATGGTCATTTTATGTTTTTAAATAATGTTTTTCTGGTATAATTTTTTTTCCTTATTACCAGTAACAGGATTGGAACAATTAAATGACTTGAAGTACAGATGGTGCAAGTACATTGTCATTTGGTCCCAATTTCTTTTTGAACAAAGGGGTATTCATAGGTGGAGGGAATTGATTATGGTGAAATATTAACTCCAATTAGTTGGATGAGTAAGTGATAGGTTGTAGTCACTTTGTCCACTACAAAAGTAGAGTACATGACAACTATTCATGCTTGTAAAGAAGCCACTTGTCTTAAGATTGTGTTCTGATAGTGGTTTTGATGACAGCTAGGTTACTATTTGTTGTGATAGCTAGAGTGCTATTTTTTTAGCGAAAAATCCTACTTTCCATGCTAGAACAAAATATTTTGATTTACAATTCTATTTTGTTTGTGATATGGTGGAAGATGGAAAGGTGAAATTGGAAAAAGTAGATACATTGGTGAATGTTGCAGATTAATTGACAAAGCCAACGAGCACTGATAAGTTCAGATGGTGTGCCATTTCTATGGGCCTTGAGTATATGACACATTTTTTTTCATCAAATAGGAGATTGTTGGAATTAAGGTGCCTCAACCTTAGGAGTCCCATGTGGATTTGATTTAATTATTTTTAATGGTCCTCTATTTTTTTTTTCCTGAAGTGCATAGTTTAATTGTAGGGTCCAATGGGACTTGGATGCAATTAATATTGAGAAGAGAGAGAATTATGCCATGTGTTGCAAGGTGGGGTGTCTTGAAATAATAATTGTAAAGAAGTTCCAATAAGATGTGGTTTTGTGACAAGTGTTTGTATAGTTTTATTTCTCTTATGCATGATTTTGGGAAAGTAATTCGGGACCAAATCTTTCACGTAGATAGACTTGGAGTAAAATTAGAAAGTTTTGGAAAAAGGCTTGGACATTTTGTATGCGTACATAAATAATATTTGTATTAAAATATTATTTATGCAACAATTATGCATAAAGGAAGTTTCTAGATATATGTAGAAGATACATTGAATAAGCACTGTTCTTTGAGCAACTGCTTTCTTTTGCATTGTAAACTCTATAAATATAGTGTCGTAGAGGGAAAATTCTAGAAGAGAAGCTTTGTTGAGAGAAGTTGTTATGCTTTCGAAATTATTTTGGAGATAGACACCTGCAAGAGCATGGACTTTGCATATTGTTTGTAAAAGTTTTTACTGTAATACTATGGATCTATGCTTTGGTGTGGTGGATTTCTTCCAAAAGAATTTTCCATTGTAAATTTGGTGTTGTGGTTTTATTTGTTTAAAACTGAAATTTATTGTGTTTTTTATTTGAATCTTTAATCTAATGTTTGCAAAAGAAATTCACATTCACTCCTTGGAGATTTGCATTAGGAAGGTTGTTCGCAATCCCCTGCTTTCCTTTCAAAAATTGTTGCTTAGCCAAGGAGGAGATAGTTGATTTACATTTCAAGTCTTTGTTGTTGATGCCAAATCTAAGGAGGATTTGACATAATTTGTATTGTTGTTCCAAATTTGTGTCAAATTGCCAATCTACCATTTTGTACCTAGTGTGGCCATACAACTCCTTGGTAGCAGTTGTACCATCTTCCTTTGTGATGTACATTATTCAACTAGCTTGGAATTTAGGACTCCATAGCCATCCAAGGGTGCATTTTCTCTACATCCTCCAAATCTACTAGTCGAGCAAGTCACAATGAGTGGAAATTAAATTGTTGTTAATTTTAAAAATAATTTCTAGCTTTGGACAAGAACATTTACAATCATTTTATAGCAAAAACAATAATTTCTAGTAGTTTTCATAATGGATTGGATCGTATTTTGACAATCTAGGAGTATTTGAAATAGAGAACAATGATTATGCTTGATTTTTTTGACATATATAATTCAGATCTATTGTTTGTAATGCACTCATGATAAAATTTTAGCATTTTCCTTTTCTAGCTAATTGTTATTTTTTTAATGAAAAATGTTCAAGTTACTATTTATAAAATATCATTACACATGTTCACAAAAAAGGTGGATGAAAATAGTCATTCTTATAGTCTAAATGGTTTTAGGGTAAACACCATTATAACAATAACAATTAGCCACTAAGCAACAAGAGCAAGAATAGACGGTGAAGGAGGAGCTTCCTAGTAATCTAGATTGTCCCATCTATCAATTTGGTCCAAAGTGGTCATAGAAGGGTCTAATTTGTCTTAGTTATCTTCATTAGTGATAAGAACATGGAAATTCAGAGCCAATTGAGGGGATTTGCCAAAAATTGGCCAATCTCTATTCCCACTACTAATAGGTGATGGGAAACAGAGTTTAGATTAAGAGGCTATGACCAACCTCATTAAGCACATTCTCATTATGCAACTAGAGAGAGCTTGTGAACGAGTATCCCAATGGGCACAAGCCAATTGATGGCATCCTTGATGAGGCTCATGAGGTGAGAATTGAGCTTAAGAGAAGGTGGAATTGGAGGAACCCTAGCAAAAACACAAGGGGAATCTCACAAAACATTAAAGGGAGCAATTTGAAGTGCAAAATTATTTGCTTGCTTGAATTCACATAAACACATTAGAATATATAATAGATTGATTGAAGTGAGAAACTGTGATCGACAAAGCAACTAAAAAAGTAGTAGAATTTCTATCATTCTAGATGATAAAAAGAATCTCCAGGCTACAAGCATGCCAAATCTAGTTCTTTTTGGATGGGATTAAGAGCTAATCCTATAATAACATATGTTAAGAAAAAGGTTCAAGCCTAAAAGACTTTAAAAAATTGCAAATCCAAGTCCAAGCATCTTAACTTTTTGGATAGAACGAGAAGAGGTGCTCAAAAGACTTTTGATGGACATATGAAGGACATTGAGGATTTGAAATCACAAGTGGATCAATTTGGAATGAGAGTGGAGGCCTTGGAAAATAATACACCAATCAAGGCAAGAAAACTTTGGTTCAAGCATAGCTAACCAAATGGTGTATAATTTGTGTTGCCAAATTGATAACGTGGATAGCGTGTCGTTAAAAATTGCTATTTAATTAGAATGCAACCAACACTCAATAAACCATTAAATCAAGAATTTAGCTACATGAGTTCACATCAAATGAACAAACTAAACCCTCAAAAGTGGCTTATTGCTTCCTAGTTGAAGCAAATTTAATCCTTTTGAGAATGCTCATCAGATTGACATGAAGGATTACTGACTTGACTACTCCAAAATGGAAGATTTCAATTGTGGATTAGATGCAACACTTGCATTCACCATTCTAAGATGCTCTCGAACATGCAAATGCAAAGTTAGAATGAATCTACAATGCAAGATTAAACTAGAAAATGAGCTGAGCTAAGCTAACACTACAAGAGAACTATGAGATAAGAAAACTATGATGAAAAAAACTAGATATGCAAGATAACAATAAAAATTCAAAATAACAAGATTACTCTAAAATGCACTAGAATGCAAGAATCTCCTTAAGATGCCAAATGATTAAGATTGGGAGCTAGAATGCAAGAGAAGTGGACTCTTGAGCCAAGGAAGGGCTTCCTTTTAAAGAAATTGCCTCAAGAATGGATGGTGAAGATTAAGAGGCAAAAGATGTTAGGTAGAGATGAGTGGTGAGAGAGATCAATCCTTGTGAGAGGATCCAAGATTTTTGAATGGTCAAGCTTGATTGGAGAAAATGAAAAAAAAATAGAAAATCCCTTTTTTAATTGTCATTTAATCAAGATTAAGTTGCACATTGTGCTCTTTTTAATAAAAGTATTAGGACTTTATATTAAAAGGAAGTTTTGACAATTAAATAATTTTTCAAGTTTTAATATTAGAAATGATTTGATTTAATCATGCAAGGGGGATCATTCAGATTACTTGTATAATTATGCTTAGTAAACTATGCCTTTGAGATTTAGAAATTTGTTTGAGGCAGATTTGATTGAAATTAGGGGCTTAGGTTCTACTAGACAAATTTAAGGTGATTACATTTTCCCCTCTTTGAATCGATGTGCGAGCAACACGTTGATTCAAAGAATAGATTGAAGCTAGATCAAAGAACAACCTGATATGAAGCGATGAGTTTTGATAAAGAGAAAATAACTCCAAACTTGATTGAATGAAGACCGATTGAAGATCAAAGATATTAGCTTCAGACTCGATTGAGCGAAGACTGATGAGTGAGACCAGAGTATCCAGCCTGATATGATGCAATGAGATTGAGTATCTGTCCAAAGATAACAACAACTAACCAATTTGATATGAAGTGATGAAACTGATCAGTGTCAAAGAGCTTGAGATAACTACTTCGATAAGGATTCTGAAGAAGCCAATCACCTGATTGAAAGACAAATATCAGATTGATATGAATCCTGATGAACCTGATATGCCTCGGGAATGATGTAAGATTGATATGGGTCCTGATGAACCTGGTATTCCCCAAGAGACCAAATAGACATTTGTCCGAGTGACCTGATATAAAGCAATGAGATCACTCTTTCAGAGAGATGTAGAGAATCTCCACATAATATGATTCCTGATGAAGCCGAGATGCCCCAAGCCATGAGGTTCGAATTGATTAACTAATTAAGATTAATTGCAGAAGAAGATTTGCTATATTGTCATGCCCCCTCGGGATCGAAATCAAAATGAGGCGGAGAGGTCAAAGTGAGATTTGACAGGTAAAGTGGACTGATTGAAGACACAATCGATAAGATTAGATTGCTAGTAGATTCTGAATAGATTAGAGCTTGTTTGGAGCTATTTTGAGGTCATGTTGACCAGATTTGACTAAATTTTGACCAACTTTTACTAGGGTTGACTAGTGTAAAATTACTTGAATTCGATAGATTTGCATGAGATTGACGTCAGAGTTGCAAGAAATGAAGATGAAAGCGAGCGGGAAGTGATAGCGTCAACGGTCAATTGCATTGGACTAAGAATAGTTGACTTTGCAATTTGACTAGGAAAATGAATTCAGATTTTGATTTTGATCTCGAAAATGGATTCAAGATGTTGAAATTAGCTAGGGGTGCAATTTTCACAGTTTTTTGAATACTTTGAATTTTTGGTCAACATCTATAAAAGGGGTCAAGAGGGGTCATTTTCAAATCATTTGCTACAATTGACTTTGAGAGTTCAGAGACTTCCAGAGAGCTAAAAATGCCGATTCCAGTATGAAACCACCAATTCGAGCTCTAGAGGTGCCACAATTGGCCTCAAGTGTATGGTGCACTAGTAAGTAGTTGATTTCGGCCTGTGATTGTGAAGATTTTAGTCAGTTTTATTAATTTTCAGCCACATTTTTAGGTTTTGTCTCTGTTTATCGTGCGGTGAAATGGTTTCATTGCATGACCTCTTTATAGTTTGTCGTACGAGAAACTGGCTTCATAATGCGTGTCACATGCTTATTTGTCTTTCATCGTATGATGAGTACCCTGTATCGTACGATACATTGAACTTCATCATATTGAGGAATTGTATCGTACCATTCTTTCAGTTTCTTTGTACGATAATCTTAATTTAGTTGTTTCATTAGATGAACCAAATTTGCACTATTTGCCTTATTTTTGAAAGACGTCTTGTGTCATTTCTAATTTGTAGCCTTGTAGAGATGCTTAATGACTACTTTGTGATGCTTTGATGCTCTGTATAGATGAATTTTGCTTATGGTTTAGGTTGATTACTGATGCATCTTCTTGTGTTCCTTGTTGCAAATTTGATTGCCTGATCCTATCTTCTGGTGTGTGTACCCACATGCACTGAGACTGGTGTGATATCTATCACATGATGATTTGGATGTCCTTGATCAGTGGGGGTTGGGGAAGCTCATTACTATGCCAGATATCCATGTGAATCATGTGTTGTTGACCACGTTTACTGAGAAATTTCACAGTGAACAAAAAACCTTCCATCTTCCCACTAGTGAGATCACCATTACGCCAGAGGACGTGTATAGGATCCTTTGACTGCCGATAGTGGGAGAGCTTGTCGTTTATGATTAGGATCCTGCATAGGGAATCATGACGCTGAGGCAGATCTTTGCTGATGACACTATCTTGGATTGCCACATCACTTGGGATTACATTATTTGTCAGTATGGATAGGTTTATTCACTTGCATGAGTCTTGGCAGGATTGATTGGTTGCGTTACTACGCTAGATTGCAGTCAGTAGGGATTCCAGTGTGGTTGGGGTCATATCCTATATGAGATGCTCAGTAGGCCTCAAAGATTTAACTGGGGAGCATACCTTCTATGCCACATGTACAGGGAGATGCGCAAGATTTTGTATAGGAGAGGTAGGAGTATGGCTATTGGAGTCATTGTACTAGAGATATGGGCGTGGGAGCATATCCCCACTGTGTGTCCAGTTACACAGGCTACCCAAGGAGCGAGTATGCCTTATTTTTCGATACACAGGTTACATTCATCAACCCAATTTGGGCAAGACTACATTTTGGAGACGACAATTGGATGACATGAAGATAGTAGTATGGCGACCCTATATAGGTTGCGAGAGATGGACAAACTATGCTCAAGAGTATTCTTTCATGTTCACTAGCAAGCCCCTAATCAACATGTAAGCTTTTGTTATTTTTGAGACACTATTGTTGTATTTCTCATCTTGATATATCTTTATGCATGAGTGCTGACATGTATCATAAATTTGCAGGTGTGGTCTCCTGGTGGAGCAATTTTGTATTAGCAGGGGATCACATTAGTTTGGTCGGCAACAAGACACATCGATAGAGTTCACGTCATATGCCCGATATCTAGATGAGGAGGCCGACTGGACCTTCTTATGTTGTTTATGTATAGGAACTGCGAGACCTGGTTGGTGTGGAATGGGAGTATTTTATTGTGGTCACAAATGTCGACATTACCCCCACCTGCAGACAACATAGGATAGACCACCCTTTCCCCAGATTCACCGATCCAAACAAGCGAGTACCGAGGCCAGATGATGAGGATCTGGTGGATAAGCCTTAGAGGGGAGGGAGCCATGAGAGGAGAAGGGAGAGGAAAAGGGACGAGGGGATCCCAGGGCTAGCATGAGAAGGCCACAGGTGTCAGGATAACATAGGCCACAGGGAGAGAGAGGGTCATTAGGTTCAGTGAGGGTTGTTGTTTCCACTGAGGAGGAGCTTCTAGAGGAGGAGGGGGAGAGACTTGTGAGGCAGAAGGTGGACCAGAGACACCTTTTGAGGAGAGACCGACAGGGGAGACCTGTGAAGGGAAATGAGGAGAGGATGGAGGAGGAAGCGACAACAAAGGAACCACGAACAGAGGCAACACATGGCACTGAGACTCAAGAGATAACAGAATTAAGGGAAGACTTGAGTGAGGCACAGACACAAGGGAAGTTGTTGAGGCACAACTGGTAGAGAGAGATATACAGATACAATATAGGGACCATCATATTTGTGAGGTACAAAGTGCACACGATTTGATTTAGTAGATGGCTACCTACCAAGCGTCGAGGGCTTCATACTATTATGCTTTATACACTGGAGTAGTGTGGGTATAGGATTGATTATTGAGAGGGTGGGGGGGTGAATCAGGAATCACCAACTCTATTTAAATTTCATAGTTCCAAAAATTCTTTAACAGATTTACCAAATAAGATATATTTAACCTATAACATCATTATTGGTTAACTGAACATTAAATATCCACGCAACATATAAAATCATCTACACAACAATAACACCAATATTTATCTCAAGGAAACCTGATTAGGGTGAAAAACACGGTGTGAGAACAATGCCCACAGATAATTGTACTCTTTTGAAATACGCTTGGTTAATAGCCTGCCCTATTAAAGGCTCACCCGATCAGGGTTACAAAATCACAGTCAAATGCTACCTGATTAAGGGATTTCCCTAGAGACATATTAAAATCTTTTACCCTATTAGGAGCAACTTGGTTAGAGGATTTTGAACACTCTTTTTTGAATGTCACCTAGTTAGAGGATTTTACAATAGACCTATTAGGGTCACTGGATAAGGGATTTTACTGTCAAAATTGTTAGAGAGTAATGACTAACAAAAGATCTATAGTTCGCACTAATCTTGCTAATTTAGATCCAATAAAGTTCCTTAACATAATAATATACCAATTCAATTCTTTGTTCTTCTCTGTATCCTTAGGTGATCACAACAATACTTCTCTGTTCTGTCGATATCTAATCTTTCACCACAATCTTCTTCCTTTCTCCGTCGTAATACCAAACTCGTTTCTTCTTCCTTAAGTACAAATTCCTCAATCATAAACCTAAATCCAATGATCTGTATCTTTCATATCAAATCTAACCATCCATATTTCTTTTCTTCTATATCCTTGTTGGATTGCTAATTGATAAAACATTTTACTTTTGTAGAAACTTCCTCGATATGTTTTACCTTGATCTTTGTGTCATCACCTTTCAGACACCTAAAAACTCATTGGTAAATAAAAGTATTTTTATTTTCCAAAAACCCCTAATGACATCATCATTTGTTAATTAATTAATTTATTTTTATGCCATTAGTTCCTCCTATTTTAATTAAACGCATTTAATTAAGACATCCCTTTCAAAACCACTTAAATCAAATTTAAGTGATTTTCCTCCTATTTATTAACCAATAATTGATAAATATTGTCACAACCTGTAAATAAATTTTATATTTATTTAATCCTTAAAACACTAGAATCTTCTAGGAAACCCTAAACTTTCCTAAACTCTCATAAACCCTTCCTAAACTAACTTAGGAGGTGATTCCTACATTTCTTAGCCTAAACTAGTCTTCTTTGACTTTTGGTCAAAACCCCTCATTAATGAGCCTTACTTACTCATTAATGACTCCTTACACACTCTTTAAGGCCTCTTACAACCTCATAAAGAGAACCATGTCTCCCTCTTTCCTCTTGGTCCCCTAGGCACACTTCCCTAGTGTTGCTCACACAAGTGTGAGCAACCTTAATCAATGTCAATCTAACCATACTCCAAACCTTACCTCAGACTCTACTCCAAACCGACTCTGACCCTAACCCTCTTTGCTAACCCAAGCCCTTCCCAAAATCCTATAAATATTCTCTCTTCCAAGAGTAAAACAATTAGTTTAGCTTTCATCTTTATGCATTGTTATAATGGTAAAATACATCTAGATCATCATAGTCTTTTAGCATAATTATTAGAATAACTCTATTTTGTGCTTTCATAGATCATCCTAGAATAAGTTTAATGGATTGAATCTACTTATTTGTTAAGCTTTTCTAATCATTTCAAAATCAAATCATGTTTCATTTGGATTAAAATCAATCTAGCTTAAGCATTCTTGCATCAATCTGCATTTTAGCTCTATTAGGCTCCTTGAGGCTCTAGGGGAAAATCAGGTGAACTATACCTGATTTTGTGCCACTATGGGGTTCTCATGATCCATAATCCATCCTAATCCTCCCTAATCACTATTAGGGATACGATCCATGTGTTTTTAGAGCACACCCACATCCCTAAAGCGAGAACAAATCAAACGGTGACAAGGTGCTCTTGTTTTAGCTCTATCTGAATGTCTTTGTGAATAGATTTTTCTATATTTTTAGGAATATGATGTTAGACTTTGATTAAATAATGTTTGAATGTATACGCCTATTCCAAACAGGTTAGGTGCACTCTACACACATTTTGGCATGCCTCGTGGGACTCCACAAGCCTCCTAAAATGCATTTTTTAGGGTTTTCCAAGCAAAAAAATCACTTTCTCATAAAATTCATCCTGTTCTTGGTGGATTCTCATATGAGTAAACTCACTGGAGTACATTCTCATATGAGAACACACTTAGACTCGTACTAGGATCACCCAATACTCGTATGGGAACTTTCTATGCAATTTAAGCCTATTTTTGGCCCTCTGGCCCCATTTGCTCATACCAGGAGTTATACTGACTCGTACTAGCACTACCCAATACTCGTACGAGTAAAGACCCAAAAATACCTTTCCCTGTTTACTCGTATGGGAAACAGGTTGGTTTTGTAAAGCCATAATCAAGGTGCAAGTTGGTTTTTAGGTGTTTTTATGGCCTCTTGGTGCCTCCTAGCTGCAATTTTTTAGTTTTTGACCCCATCTTTTGCAGGCGCTCTTCAAAATAAAGTAAAACATAAAAAACCTTAAATCCTTAAGGCTCTTCAAATTTCTTGGCTAAATAGGAACTCAAATCTTTTATTTTGTTGGTTTAAAATGAACATTAATGCACTCTTGAATGCCTTAAAAAAAAATGCAAATATTGTTCCTAATCATTTCCTAATCAATCCTAATAAAATAAAATCATTTCTAATTGGTCCTAAAGAAATCAAAATAATCCATAATGTCTTTCATTTGGCTAAAAAGAACATTATTCATGCAAATCTAGGGTTTTTGAGTTCATTCATGCAAGTTAGGAACACTTCACACTTTGGAAGCTTAAAAAGAACTTCAAATATGCATTTCATTCCTATTTGGTTCCAAATCAATCCTAAATAATTCTAAGTGGTCCCAAATCAATCTTGAAACATTGTTCTAAACTAAAGGGAACTTTATTTGGAAAATCTCAAAGTAATTTCAAGTTTTATGCAATCTAGGAACAAATTTGCATCTCTTTCCTATTTAGTTCCTAAGCAATCCTAACAGTTCCTAAAATTTCCTAATTCAGTCCTAAATCTTTGATATTGGTAAATTTTTTTGTCTTTTTTGCAAAATCTTGAATGTTTTCCTAAGTTTTCATGCACAAAATCAATCTAGGAACTTCTCTTTGGGTCTAAAACTAAAATCTAGAAAACCGAATCTTGAGTGCATCTAAAAAATTGAACCATAGTCCAAAGAGTCATTTCCTTTTGATCCTCAAAGCCAACACACACATATTGAATGACTTAAAGTGAAAACAAAGAAAATTCTTTCCATTTCAGAGTTCAAATCAGGTTCCTAAGTGAAGCACATAAACTCAATCTTGAATGCTCAAATAAAGAATTTGCAAAATTTCCCTGCTTTCTTATTTTCAAGAGGAAAGAACAAATCAAACTCATAAAACACATGTTTTCAAAATCATTCATTTCAAACTCACTTAATCAATTTGGGCAAATAAATCTTCTTGGTGTGCTTGTTAAAAGTTTCCCATTTTGCAAAAGCCTTGTTAATTAAGTGACGTAAAGCAAGTGAACTAGGACAAGTTGATTTGTTTTACTTCTGGCGAAGCCTATCCAAAGAGAAAAGTGCTTCCTCTTTGGAGAATGAATTTAAATCGGTACTTCCCCGATTAGTATAGAAATAAAGCGTTGAGAAAACTCTCGCTTCATCCCCTCAAGCTCGGGCAATGCATGTTGATGGTAGCTCGAGGTAGGTGAATATCCCTACTATTTCGGTATGGTCAACTAGGCTCTTAAGCAAGTCATGTGCGTACAAACTGATTGGGAGGACACCACAGACCAAATTAGATACTTATTAATTAGAGGCTTCCCAATCTACTCCCTAAGGTATCAAAATATTTGTGCAAAGATCAATCCAAGTGATTTCCTGGATCACCTTAAGACACTCACCATCTATATTCATTTTTGGGATATCAAGATGTGGGCAAAGGTTTTGATACTAGCTTGTCTTCTAGGTAGTTCATGCTTGATGTGTTTTCAAAGTTTCAAACTTAGTGCAAAACATCTATTGAAACATACACAAACAGAGAGTTCTATACATCAAATCCTTTTTCCATGTAAGTCAAAATCCTCCAAAATCTAGAAATCATCCAAATCTTGTCATCCTAGTATCCTAATCATGGTCTTCCAGGTCATATTCCCCATCCAATCTTGTACTCCTTTCCTCCTATCCTAGGTTAGCAAAGTCATCTTGGTCATCCCCCATCCCCTGTCTGTCTTCTTCTAGAGTTAGTCTTTCCTTCTATCTTGAGCCAAATCCAAAATCCCAGTCAAAGCTTGTCAGTCATCCCAATCTAAGCCTTAGTCTTCCAATCCATCTTTATCCTTCATCCCTATCCAACTCATCCACAAGTCAAGATGTCTAAAAGCTATTATGATGAGTTTGGTTATTATGTCTCTCCTCTTATTCCATCCTATCTCGATGATGATGAAAGTCTTGTTGATCATGATGAGTACTTTGAAAACCTTAGCCAACATGATGATGAGAATCTCATGGATCATGATAAATACTTTGAAAATCTTAGCAAGATTGGTCCAAGCACCTTGCAACATCCAATCATTCCTCCAAACTATCCTATCATGTCTTCATGCATATCTAGTAGCACTCCCTATCATGCCTTTGACAAGGGAAATCCATTATCCTATTCATACACACCTTCCTATCTTCAGCCTACATATCCTCTATATGCATCCTTCATACCTCCATCTCCTTCTATGGTCGTATCCCAATTACCATCATTTCATAGCAACACTCCAAGCTACATCCCTCATCCAAATCCTCCATCTCCTTATCCTCCAAACCATTTTCAAATCCAAAATACTAGTCTACCAAGTCATTACCCCAATCCTCCATCCTATCTCAACCCACCATCTTCTATTCCAAACAACATTTCCACAAATCCCCTCCCATAATAAGAATGCATCCCTCAATCCGCTTCATATCCTATACCTCGATCCATCATCCCTACCCCATCAGTTAGCTAAATCAGTTCACAAGCTTCCTCTAAACCTACCTTTGTGAACTATCTAGTCATGCCATCCTCCAATTCCTCTTTGGCACCATCACCCCCTCAAGCATGTTCACAATCTCCCACCCCATCTTCACTTGAGGACTATCCTAGCTCCCCATATCCTACACATTCTAATCCTTCACCTCAACCTCTGTCACAAAAGTCTCCAAGGAGTTTCATAATGAATCCAACAAAAAATCCATTTCCTAATGTTGATGAGCCATGTCATCTCAATCCTTCATATGAAGCCATCAGTGATGATACCCATCCATCTCCTACATCCATCATTCCTCCTCCATCACTCCTATCTATTATCCTTCTTCCATAGATCCCACTCATTGATCCTCTTCCATCTCGTAGCATCATTGAGTCATTCCCATACATTGAATCCTTCCAATCTCCATCCACCTCTCATCCTCCTAGCATTGTCCAAAGCACATCCAATGAGCCTCACGAGTTCACCCTTCTTCCTGCCATCACAGTTGTAGAATCTTCCATCCTTTCATCCATACCATCTAAAGAGTTTACTCTTCTTCCTGCCATCACAATTACAAAATCTCCAATCTTTCCATCCACTCCTTCTGAAGAAACCATCCATAAATCCTCCAGCACTCTATCCACACCAATCCAATCTAGTACAGACCTTGTCCAAAATCATGTTGAAATATCCATTGAAAATCAAGATCCTATCCCTTCACTTCCTCTGTTACATGATCCATTGCTTCCATAACCCCTAATCCCAGATCCTATCATCCCAATTCATCCAATCCATGATCCTATCATCCCAATTACTCCATCTAAAGATCCATTGCTATCTCCCAATATCAGTCAAGATCCCATCATCCCATCCTCTCCACTTGAAGATCCTCCAATCCAAACTATCCCACTTACATCGCTCTATCCCCTTGGTCCACTTATACTTGTCAAGGAAATCCCACTCGAAGCAGAAGAGATCAATTTCATATCTTCCACCACAACACCTAAAACTGGATGTTTATCATATTCCCCAAGTCAGAAATATCCTTGCTTAGATAAAATGCTTAAGAAATGGAATTATCAAGGCAAAGGCTTGGGTGCTCATGAACAAGGAAATCTAGAGCCCATCCAAGACAAGAAACATCCAAAATCATTTGGTATTGGTCACACATCCAAAGAAGGCACTTCCTCTAGAAATGTTGATACAACTAAAGAAAAATTCAAACATCCTTCCAAAAACACCACTACATCTTTCCATTGTCCCTTCAAAGAATACAATGCTATTCCTCCTCCTTCATCATTACATCCTTAGACAAACTATCACATTCCTCCATCCTCCAAATTTACTTTGGGTCCCTATGTCCCAAAATCCTCCAGCACATATCCTCTACATACCAAATCCATTTTGGGGCCCTGCATCCCAAAATATCATCCCCCATCTTATCCTACTCACTCCTTCATCCAAAATCCATACACTAGCCAGGATCAACAAAGGCACATTCCCACATCTCATATCTGCCAATCTTCTTCCATCTCTCCATCCATATTTCCTCCATTCCACACACCTCTGCATATTCTCTCCAATACTCCTCGCAATTTGGATGCCATATCAAGGATGCATAAAGGTAGCCATCCTCAAAGATCTAAATATTTTCATGTCCACTCTAAACGACATGTTCAAGAAAAGAAAAATCCAATCAAGGGATCCAATGTATCCCAATGGCCACAAAGGCCCAACAAAGAAAAAGAGAAATCCAATGCATCTCAATGGCTACAAAGGCCCAACAAAGCAAAAGAAAAATCCAATGCATCCCCATGGCAAAAAAGGTCCAGCAAAGAAAAAGTGAAATCTAAGGCATCCCAATAGCCACAAAGGCCCACAAAAGGAAAAACAAGGACTATATGGATCCCAAAGCAAAAAGATGTAATGTATCTAAAAGAAATATCCACAATGGCATCCAAAGTTGCTAATCTATCAGCTACTCATTCCTCTTCTCCATCTCCAAAATCCATCTTGGATCCTTATGTCCCAAAATCTCCTAGCACAAATCCTCCATCATTTTTGCATCTATCTTCCAAAACCTATCCACTTCATCCACCTTCTTCACAATATGTGCCAATGTTGATCCTAACAACATCTCCCTATCATGATCACTTTCCATCTTTCCATCTAAACACTTTCTACCACCATATCTCTCATCTCCCCCAATCCAATCCATGCCTTTGCATAATCCATCCATCCCAATAAGTTTGTACCAACATCCAGACAAATCATAAGATTAGTGACAAATTAGAAGATTAGTGACAAATCATAAGATCAACGACAAATCAAAAGATCAACACAAAGTCATTAGCAAATCAGAAAATCCATAAAAATTGGGGAAAATTAGAAAAATATCAAAAAAGAGAAGAAAAGAGAAAAACATTCATCCAATGACAAAAACTTGGCAATTCAAGCACCTTGGACAAGTACCATGGTGAAAACCTGGCAAATAGGCGTCATGTGTAATCCCCCCAATTTCTTTTTACAATTGGGGGCCATTCCCTTCTATCACATCTTATCCAACATCTCCTCCATCCTATTTGTCTCCCATATCCTTCATCCACCTTTGGATCTTGATAAACAAAATAGAGTCCTCAAAGTATACATGTTTTTGGGCACCTTTCTGCATCCCTCACCAATCCTCATCCATTATCCAAGCATCCATCTATCTTCCTCATCCTCCCGTCATCTTATCTTCCATCCTATCATATCCCCTCCTAATGCCTCTGAATGCATGAACTATCCTAAGCAGGGGGATCTTATTCCTTGGAGACTTTATCCAAATCCATATCTTCCATCTTCCAATCCAAATCTTCCAGCATCCAAATCCTTATCTTCCATCTTCTGATCCAAATCTTCCTCCATCCAAATCCTTATCTTCCATCTCCTCTATCCAAATCCTCAGCATTCCTCTATCCAAATCCTTTAGCAAATTCTTTATCCACATCCTAAGAATCCAAATCCTTATCTTCCATCTCCCAATCCAAATCATCCTCAAAGATACTCCATCCAAATCCCTTAGTAGTTCCTCCATCCAAATCCCTGAGCATTCCTCTATTCAAATCATGAGCATATTCCTCTAGCAACCTAATCCTTCAAAATTTCTCTATCAATATCCCTCAGTGGTTCCTCCAGCATTCATCCTTCAACAAATCCTCTATCTAATCTCCAAGCATTCCTCTATCCAAATCTATGAGCATTCATCCATCGAACATCCCTCAACATTTTCTCCATCTTCCCATCACCTGATACTTCCCTTGTCATTGGTATCTAGCTACAGGATACCCACATGTAATCCAATGCCTTTCATCCATATCCAAATATTCCTAGAAATCTTCCAACATCTGATAATCCTATCCGTATACTCTAGATATCCAATATCCAAGATTGTTAAGGTTTTAGGATCATTGCAAATGTAATAGCACTATCTCATTGTATGTGTTTTCCAAATGTAACAATCTCTTGCATTTATATTGAGAATGAGCCAAGAAGAGACATGTCCCTTCATGAGACATGTCTATTCATTAATATGTAATTAATATAATGATAATTATTATTACATACATACATACATACATACATACACCCATATATATATATATATATATATATATATATATATATATATATATATACATATCTTCACTAGTATTGACTCATAGTGTTTATTTGACTGAAGCTACAAAACATCAACACTCCCTCTTAGCTAGAGAGGATAAATCAATCTAATGTCAACACTTAAGACACTTAACAACATCAATCATATGATGTCAGAAATAAAGGTATCATCCTCAAGATGTAATCAATAGAAACATAGTCTCAATATGTGGATTGCCTCCATTGGCGATTCTATCCATAAGTTCTCAGGTGGATTGCCTCCATCGACAATTCTATCCACACATTCTCAAGTGGATTGCCTCCATCGGCAATTCTATCCATTTGATATCATGAGTATTGGCCTATCAGAATGTCAACACATGACATTCACCAAATACTCTGAGTATTGGCCTATCAGAACATCACCATATGATATTCACCAAGTACTCAATAAGGTACTGGCCTGCAGAATATCAACACATGATATTCACCAAATACCTATCATATATCTATACAAACAACTCATAGACCGTCAATGACATCTAACACTTAGTTATTGATTTACAAGATATATCTATGCAAACAACTTATAGACCATCAATTTAATGACATCTAACACTTAGTTGTTGCATTAATTCATCATGATCTGTTTCAACATTATAAATAATGTATATCATGATTTAAGTTATTGTAAGATTGTCACCTTCCAATAACTTATGCAAATACAAGTGATAATCATTTGGAAGTCGTCACTTCCTCATGATTTACACAGGGATTAGGCCCATTAAAAACATTCATGATTTATTAGTATAATAATCAATTATATCAAGTTTACCTCATAACTGTTTCACCTTCAATAGTGAACTCCCTCTCAATCAATATGATCAAGATTGTCACAAGTTGACTGAACCATCTACTCCCTCTGAAGCTCAAGTTTATCAACTTCTTGACCTCTTTTGAAATGTCAGACTCCCTTTGCATCTAGTCTCAAACATTAATTCATTTGCAAGCATCAAGTTCTTTCTCCCTTGAATGCAATTAGCGTGTGCTTCTCTCCTGAAGGTATGCTAGAGAGAGATTACAAATATCTCACTAAACTATCTTGATCATAAATACCAATGATAGAAGCATACAATATTTTAATAACCAATAGTATAGCTTGAATTACAAACTCAAAAATTATGTGCATTAATAAAAAAAGGAATACTTATCTTTTATAAATTTCAACTATTTCATTCTTCAATCTTATTAGATCTCCCTTCAAGTGGTAATGTTTTTAAAGAAGGAACCTTGCTCTTTTTCAGATTTTGTTTTTATTATAGAACCGTACAAAGTTGGTCATAACTTTTGAACCTGAAATTTAATCTTCAATCTCTCTAGTGAGATTTTTTTAAATTGGTGTATTAGCAACATATCCAAAATTTAGCAAAATCCAACGGTGCATTTGGGAGATATGGTCCTTGTACTGAGACTGTATTTTCTGAGACAGTCACACATTCACTATCAACAAACTACTCTCTTACATTTGCAACTTGGCTCTGATACCATGTTAAGGTTTTAGGATCATTGCAAATGTAATAGCACTATCTCATTGTATGTGTTTTCCAAATGCAACAATCTCTTGCATTTATATTGAGAATGAGCCAAGAAGAGACATGTCCCTTCATGAGACATGTCTATTCATTAATATGTAATTAATATAATGATAATTATTATTATACACACACACACACACACACATATATAAGTATTATATTAATTTCTCTAATATTTACATTATATATATATATATTTAAATATATATATACATCTCATATATACTATATATATATATACATATCTTCACTAGTATTGACTCATAGTGTTTATTCGACTGAAGCTACAAAACATTAACAAAGATCAAGACAATTGATCCAATCAAATCTGTAGTCCTGTTACAAGTATTGATCTCAATCCAATCATCATCGTTGCGATGCATCCTTCCCAAATCTGTGTCACTTCAGGACACATCATCCATCATCAGCCTATCCACCATCAATCCATCTTGGCTTTCTAGCCCAACTAGGGCATCATCTTACATATCTTTGCAGCATTAGCTTCATCCCTAGATCCCTTGTGCATCCTATCCCGAGTCTTGTACTCTAGCGTCAGCCGTGTCTCCACCTAAGCCCATTTGTACATATGTGTCTTTAGGTCCCATCCTTTGCATCAATACGCCCTTGAGTCATCGTGACCTATCTAGCTAAGCGCTTTAGCAATCATCCCTTGGTCCTTTTGAGGTTCGAGTGTCTTGTTGGAAACTGCAATTGAAGCAATTGTTGTGTTGTCATTGATGTCAAACCTTAACTGGTAAGACTGTTGCTACTTAGGAAAGTACTATATCTATTTGAGTGTTGCTAAGGGGATAGGCAAGGTTGGTAACAATGGCACCTATGGAAAGGTTGAGTTATCTTGATACTACAAAGTGTACTTGACTATGTTGTACAATGATGAGACAATGTATTGTTCATCTTAGTAAGATTGAAGATTAAACTGGTAGGCTTGACCGAGAAAAAATGGAGAAATCATGTTCAAGCTGAGTAATGTTAGTGTCGATCGAGTTAGTATATGCCGAGCAAAATTCTAGTGTCGACCGAACATCAATTAATTGTCAAGAAAGACAATATAAGCCGAGGAAACATTTTTAGTAATGATCAAGCTTTCTACATGAGGACCGAGTAGTTGATCATAGTATTGACCGAGCATCAGTATTTTTATATTTGAAGAGAACTCATATTTGGAGCCGACATTGTTGAATTATTGGATTATGTAAAACATGTTGACTTTATTTATTGATTGTTTGAAAGCATTGAATGCACTGAAAAATGTTTTATTGTAAATCTTTAAGAGATTTGAGATGTTTCTAGAAAAGGAGCTGAAGAACATAAAGCGGGTAGATTCAATGAATCTGACCTAACCCTAAGATCTACGAAGGAGATTGAGCGGCAAAAGATGAGTTAACCTAATTGAGGAAGTATTAAGGGAACCTAAGCATTAGGTATGTGTGTGCATGGGTGAAAAGAGGATGCTGGAAGATCAGTAGATGTTATTGACTGTATAAGCAGAAAAGGTTGAAGGAGAAGTGTGGTGATTGCTTGAAGAAGTCCCGAGTAGATCAAAGATGGAAATGACAAAGTTTCAAAGTCAGTAAACCAACATTTGTGTACAGAATTGGATCTAATATTTTCAAATTGAGTTGTATGTTTTTCAGATCAGTACTACTGCTACTTTCTAACCATTATAACAGTCAAAATCCTTTTAACAGAGGTTGACCTAACAGTCATATGTTTAAATCCTTTGAACAAGGTTGCATTCTAATGGAATGTATGTAAGTCCTATAACAAGGCTCACTACTAACAGAGTGATTGAAACCCTTTAACCGGGTCACACCTAACAGTGTGTATTGTAACCTTTGACAGGGTTGGCTTTTAACCGAGCTCACTTTAGAAGAGTGAAAATAATAGTAGCATGTTACAAAGTGGTTTTTCCCATATTGGGTTTCCACTATAAATCCTAGTGTCAATGCTTGTGTGAATGTTTTGGTTTAAACATTTATGTGTTTTACAAGTTAGATACAACTAGGTAGTGGATTGCAATGTTATATGTTTCTATTATAGAATCAATGATGACTGAGTTGGTTTTGGTTGTTAGATCTGATTTAAAGAAAATTTCTTGAAGTTTGTTTTATACATCTGGACCTGAGAACAACTAATTCACCCCCCCTCTCTATTGTTCTAAATCATATTAACAATTGGTATCAGAGCTATGTTGCTTATTATTGGTGTTTACAGAGATCAAGTTTAAAGGGACTTGAAGCAAATGATCAGGATGTATAAGAAGGAGGTACCGAAGCTGAATAAGGAAAAATTCCCTGCATGGCAAAGCTTGATGAAGCTGCATCTGGCTGATATTGGTGATTTTGAAAAGTACTACATTGAGAATGACTATGTCTCACCTGTTGCACCTTTGATTGCCAAAGAAATGAGAGCTAAGCAAGAACATAATCAGGCAATGCTAGAAATTGCATCTGCCCTAAGCTATCCAAAATTTGAGGACATTAAGGATTGCACAAGTGCTAAGGAGATGTGGGACACTCTTGCAAAGATCTATGGTGGTGACATAAATGTACTGAAAGCTAAGGCCGAGAGTCTCAAAGGTAAGTTTGATGAAATGAGAATGCAAGAAGGTGAGAACATTGCACAATATTGTGGTAGAATAAAAGAAGTTGTGAATGCTATTAGAGGAGCAAGTGGGACTATTGATGATGAAACTATAATTGGAAAAGTACTAAGAACTCTGTGTCCTATATATGCTATTAAGATCTCATCTATTCAGGAATCTAGATGTAACTTTGCAAATGTGCTTACTTTGGAAAGTTTGGTTGG
The DNA here is from genome assembly GCA_027943335.1 of Chamaecyparis obtusa. Taxonomy (NCBI): domain Eukaryota; kingdom Viridiplantae; phylum Streptophyta; class Pinopsida; order Cupressales; family Cupressaceae; genus Chamaecyparis; species Chamaecyparis obtusa. The sequence goes on along the minus strand of BSBK01000490.1, from coordinate 2,201,893 downwards.
TAAGCTGACTGCTTTTGAACTCTCTAACTATGATAACTTCACTGTTGTTAGTATTGGTAATGTTGAATCTACTTTTAAGTCACAATTAGTTCTAAACAAGCCAAAGAAAGAAAAAGAAAGATGCATCAGTAAAAGTGAAAGTGAAAGTGTAAGTGAAAGTGATAGTGACACTTCTGATGAAGAACTTAAAGATCTAGAAGCTCTTATGGCTAAAAGACCGAGAAGGGGAAAAGGAAAATATAAAGGTAAACTCCCTATTATATGTTTTGCATGTAATAAAGTTGGTCATATAATTGCTAGATGTCCTGACAGGAATGATAAAGATGAAGAAAGAAAAAGAAAACACAAAGACAAAAGAGATGACCGAAGCTACCAAAGGCACAAAGACTACAAAGGAAAAGGTAAGAAATCTTGTTACATTGCTGAAGAAGAAACTGACACTGATAGTGATGATTTTGAAATTGAGGTAGTCTATGTTGCAATGAAAGATGAATCTGATGAGGATACATTGATCTCCTGTGTGAACAAGAATGAAAAATGGATTATTGATAGTGGTTGTTCACATCACATGACTGGTGACAAGAGTAAGTTTGAGACCTTACATCATTATAGAGGTAAAAGTGTAAAATTTGGTAATGATGCACCATGTCCTGTTAGAGGAAAAGGTTTGATTAAACTGACTGATAATATCTCTTGTGAAAATGCATATTGGGTTAAAGGTCTAAATTATATTCTGCTAAGTGTTGCACAACTCAAAAACACTGGTTATCGAGTAGAATTTCATCACAAGAAAGCTAAAATATTTGATGCTACCGGTGAACTGATCGGAAGTGGAGAACAGACTAGAGGTAATTTGTTCTATCTTGACCTATTTGAAGAAGCATGTATGGTTGCACAACTTGATGAAATTTGGTTATGGCATAAGAGGCTATGTCATGTTAACCTTGATAATCTGGTAGAAATAAGTAAGAAGAAGAAAGTAAGAGGTCTACCTAGATTAAAGAAACCTGAGAATGTGATGTGCAAGGAATGCCAGTTAGGAAAAATGACAAAGTCAAGTTTTAAGAGAAAATCCTTTACTTCTAAAAACATTTTAGATTTTTTTCATACTGACCTTTGTGGACCTATGGGTGTACAAAGTTACTGTGGTGCTAGATATTTTATCTTGTTTTTTGATGATCATACTAGGATGATGCATGTAATGTTTCTAAAAGAAAAATTTGTCACTTTTCAATTCTTTAAGTGGTATTTGGCTAAGGTTGAGAAGGAGATAGGTAGGAACCTAAAATGTCTTAGATCTGATCAAGGTGGAGAATTTACATCAAATGAATTCAATCTATTTTGCAATGAAAGAGGGATCAAAAGATAGATGTCTGCACCCAGAACAACTCCACATAATGGTATAGCAGAGAGAAGAAACAAATCTATCTTGGATTGTGCAAGGACATTGTTGATTGAAAAGAATGTGGTACATAAATATTGGAAAGAAGCTATAAGGATAGCTATCTACACTCTTAATCGGGTACAGATCAAGAAAGGTACAAATCTGACACCCTATGAATTATGGCATGGGCATGCACCGAGTGTTAAATGCTTTATAATCTTTGGAAGCAAGTGCTATATATTAAAAGACAATAGGAATGGAAAGTTTGATGCTAAAAGTGATGAAGGCATATTCCTAGGGTATTCCATGAAAAATAAAGCTTATAAGTGTTTGAACTCTAACACTAACAAAATTGTGGAAAGTGTGAATGTCAAAGTTGATGAGTATGTAGAAAGAAATGAAGTTGACAACAAAAGAGAACCAGAAGATTATAGATATTTTGTGTATATTGAAGAAGAAGAAGAGGCAAGTAACAGACTTGCACTTGATGCTGAGTCTCAGGTAGACAATGCTGAGTGACAAGAAGATGCTGCCGAGCATTAGGAAAATAGTGCCGAAAGAGAACAAGAACATGCCGAGCGACAAGATAATACTACCGAGTATCAGGAAGAGGTTGCCGAGCATTCAGAAGCTTGACAATCTTATTGAGGAACCTGATGAAATAGAGGAGAGAAGAGTTGAACGTATTTTGGAAAAATATGTAAGAAGACATCACAAGCCTAAATAGATAATTGGAGACAAACATACTGGAATTCTGACTAGAAGTAAGACAAAGGATCCAACATGTTTCCTGTGTGAATTTGAACCTAAGTCAACTAGAGAGGCATTAGAAAATGAAGACTGGATACAAGCAATGAATGAAGAAATAGACCAGATAGAGAAAAATGATACTTGGACTCTTGTGCCAAGACCTGAAAACAAAAATGTTATAGGAACAACGTGGGTGTTCCAGAATAAGTTGAATGAAAAAGGTGAAATAACTAGGAACAAAGCTAGGCTGGTATGCAAAGGCTACACACAAGAAGAAGGAATAGATTATGGGGAGACATTTGCCCCTATATCTAGATTGGAAGGAGTAAGAACTCTACTTGCATATGCTACTTATAAATATTTCAAGGTATATCAAATGGATGTCAAGTCTGCATTCTTAAATGGTATACTAGAAGAAGTTTACATAGAACAACCAGAAGGTTTTATTGATCCAAATAGAAGACACATGGTATGCAAACTGAACAAAGCACTATATGGATTAAAACAAGCTCCCAGAGCATGGTATGAGAGATTGCATAACTACTTGATACAGATTGGATTTTCAAGAACAAATGACATAAGCAATCTATACATGAAAGATGAAGAAGGTAAAGGTATCCTGTTGGAAAATTTTTTTGTGGATAATATTATTTTTGGTGGACAAGATGCTTTGTGTAAAATATTTTCAAATGAAATGCAAACTGAATTTGAAATGAGCATATTTAGTGAGATCAAATTCTTTGTTGGTTTACAAGTATATCAGATGAAGAAAGGAATTTTCATTACACAGTCTAAGTATGTTAATGAAATATTAAAAACTTTTGGGATGGAAGATTCTAGACTAGTGGGTACTCCTATGGTTACTGGACAAAAGTTATCTAAGAATGATGATGTTGCAGAAGTGAACCTGACTTTGTACAGATCCATGATTGAAAAATTGTAGTATGTTGTACGTAGTAGACCAGATATTACACTAGCTATTGGGATTGTGGCAAGATTCTCTGCCAATCCTAAGGAAACACACATGATGGCTATGAAAAGAATTATGAGATACTTGAAAGGGATTGTTGACTATGGGCTATATTATAAGAAGGATGAAAGATTTGAACTAAGAGTATATACAGATGCTGATTGGGCAGGAAATGTAGATGACAGAAAGAGTACTAGTGGTGGAGATTTCTTTCTTGGATAGAGATTAGTCTCCTGGATGAGAAAGAAACAAAATTGTATTTCCTAATCTACTGCTGAAGCCGAGTATGTTGTTGCTGCAATAAACTATTCAAATTTGGTATGGATAAAACAATTGTTGGTAGGCATGAAAGAAGAAATTACTGAACCTGTTGTTATTTTCTATGACAACACAAGTGCTATCAACATTTCTAAGAATCCAGTGATGCATACTAAGACCAAGCACATAGCAATCAAGTATCAGTACTTGAGAGAATTGGTGCAAGATAAAGAAGTCCGAATGGAATATGTGAATACAAAGGAAAAATTACTAGACATATTCACTAAAGCTTTAACTAAAGAAGCACATGAGTATTTGAGAAGTCAATTAGGGGTCCTTCCCCTAAGTGAGGCTGTCTAGTTAAGCTAGGAGCACTACATCAAATATGCAACAACAGAATATTTGACAGATTGATGCAGAAGATTGTCACACTTTAGGACTGGCCTAGAGTTATGAAGAAGAGAAAAGACAAGGAATGAGTCATAAGCAAGATGACAGAGGGAGAAACACTGAGATGCATAGATAATATCTACATCTAATGGATGTATATTTTAGTTGCTGCTTTGGCATTTTTGTCAAAGAAGGAGATGAATTGAGATGATATAACAACACATGGCACTGAAAAGAAAAGTAAGGAGATAATGAACTGAAATGAAGGATCAGGATAGAGGGAGATATGGATATTTTTGATGGTCACATAAGTGAGGCTAATAGATTCTGAATTAGAATGAAGCTAAGGATATTACAATTTTTTTTTTCTAATGGACAGATAATTTTTTGGATTGGTTGGTAATCCATGTGTTATTCAGGTGATATCATATGGTGTTGCCATCAATGCCAAAGAAGGAGATTATTGGAAACTACAATTGAAGCAATTGTTGTGTTTTCATTGATGTCAAACCTTAACTGGTAAGACTGTTGCTACTTAGGAAAGTACTATATCTATTTGAGTGTTGCTAAGGGGATAGGCAAGGTTGGTAACAATAGCACCTAAGGAAAGGTTGAGTTATCTTGATACTACGAAGTGTACTTGACTATGTTGTACAATGATGAGACAATGTATTATTTATCTTAGTAAGATTGAAGATTAAACTGGTAGGCTTGACCGAGAAAAAATGGAGAAATCATGTTCAAGCTGAGTAATGTTAGTGTCGACTGAGTCAGTATATGCCGAGCAAAATTCTAGTGTCGACTGAACATCAATTAATTGCCAAGAAAGACAATATAAGCCGAGGAAACATTTTTAGTAATGACTGAGCTTTCTACATGAGGACTGAGTAGTTGATCATAGTATTGACCGACCATCAATATTTTTATATTTGAAGAGAATTCAGATTTGGAGCCGACATTGTTGAATTCTTGGATTATGTAAAACATGTTGACTTTATTTATTGATTGTTTGAAAGCATTGAATGCACTGAAAATCATTTTATTATAAATCTTTAAGAGATTTGAGATGTTTCTAGAAAAGGAGCTGAAGAACATAAAGCGGGTAGATTCAATGAATCTAACCTAAACCTAAGATCTATGAAGGAGATTGAGTGGAAAAAGATGAGTTAACCTAATTGAGGAAGTATTAAGGGAACCTAAGCATTAGGTATGTGTGTGCATGGGTGAAAAGAGGATGCTGGAAGATCAGTAGATGTTATTGACTGTATAAGTAGAAAAGGCTGAAGGAGAAGTGTGGTGATTGCTTGAAGAAAAGTTCTGAGCAGATCAGAGATGGAAATGGAAAAGTTTCAAAGTCAGTAAACTAGCATTTGTGTACGGAATTGGATCTGATATTTGCAAATTGAGTTGTATGTTTTTAGATCAGTACTGCTGCTACTTTCTAACCATTGTAATAGTCAAAATCCTTTTAACAGAGGTTTACCTAACAGTCATATGTTTAAATCCTTTGAACAAGGTTGCATTCTAATGGAATGTATGTAAGTCCTATAACAAGGCTCACTTCTAACAGAGTGATTGAAATCCTTTAACTGCGTCACACCTAACAACATGTATTGTAACCTTTGATAGGGTTGGCTTTTAACCGAGCTCACTTTAGAAGAGTGAAAATAATAGTAGCATGTTACAAAGTGGTTTTTCCCAGATTGGGTTTCCACTATAAATCCTAGTGTCAATGCTTGTGTGAATGTTTTGGTTTAAACATTTATGTGTTTTACAAGTTAGATACAGCTAGGTAGTGGACTACAATGTTATATGTTTCTATTATAGAATCAGTGATGAATGAGTTGGTTTTGGTTGTTAGATCTAATTTAAAGAAAAGTTCTTGAAGTTTGTTTTATACATCTGGATCTGAGAATAACTGATTCACCCCCCCTCTCTATTGTTCTAAATCATATTAACATGTCTTACTTATCTCTTGTCATAGGAATCCTTATCTAGTTATCCACCATCCGCTCAGTGTCATATCCTTTGAGTTTCTCAATCCTTATCCTAAATCAAAATCATCCTAGCACTACCCTGTGACAAAGAATTGTCTAGGGAATCTTGTACTTGTCTTCATCATCTTGAGCAAGATATTGGCATGCACTGGCAAGAATCCCGTCTTCCAAAGATCATTAGTCTATCTTAGGTTAAAAAATCCAATCCTATCCTATCTAATCCTACATCAGGAAGAAACAACTCATCATTAACACTTGGTAATCCTCCACTATCCTCCACCATCAATCCTCATTCAAATCAATCATCCTCCATTATCCTACCTATGGAAAAAGGTTTGTGAGATACTTGTTATTTCATTTGTTCCTTTGGATCTTTTAATTATCTTTTGGGCTTCCCCCTTGTGCATATCATCATCTCTTGTTGTACATATCATCATCATCTTGATGTACATATCCTTGTTAGTCCTACAAGAACATTTGATCATTTGATCTTGTCTCACCCAGCCTTGCACTTGAACAACATCTTTCATCGACTATCTTTGATCACGTGATTATCCTTGATCCATCATTTGCTAATCAGTAACACAAAATTCTCCCCATCAACACATGTCTCATATGTATCCTTATGTATTGTATGATCTAAGCCTAATCATGGGTCCGCACAGACATCTCTTTCTGTATTGTCTGACCTAATAAATCAAACCAGTTCCTTGAGGATGTATGCTTCCTCTTGTTCGACCTAATCTTCCACCAATCACACTAGGTCTGTGTCAATGCATCCTTCCTCATGTTTAGACCAAATATTTCCACCATCAATCAAATCATCCCACCATCAATCAAATCAAACTCTTTCCTTGGCAAAGGATGTCTTTTGGACTTATCATTTTGACCTTGGATTTTGTCCTTTGGGTCTTGCTAATCTTTTATGGCTTCTCATTGTCCTCTACTCAAAGTCACCACAATCCTTTATATCATGGTGCACAACGAATGAGGATAATATGGGGCAAGGTATTTTGATCTTTTGCTTCTGCTTGTGAGTCAGTCGTGTGTTTCTGGTTTCTCCAACATTGTTTCCACCATGCCTCCTCCGGGTTTCATGTGTGATGCTGGGAAAACCCTTTGTGTGCTATTTTTTTGTGTCAGTCTTATGCAACGCTGGTGACAAGGGCTTGTGTTCTTTCGTAAACTTGGTAGGTCTCTAGCATTTCTATATCAAACTAGGTTGTGCTCTAAAAAATATCCAACGCATGGAGCTCCCTAAATCCCCCATCCAACATCATATAGATTAATCTTACATCCTTCATATAGTTGCATCTTTCATGTCACATCATATTGCATTCATGCATCTTTTCTCTTGGAAGGTTGTCTATTTATTCCCCCTCCTTTCTCCTCCTTTCCCTTTTATGTTCTTTTCCATAAAATTCCACAAAGTTTCCTCTTTGCGTTATTTTCTCACGGGGGGCACAACCCCTTATCCTCTAAATTCTAGCCTGGGGCATCTTATTTTCTTGTCTTTGACGCCATGCCACTTGCGGCATCACATCAAAGAGGGGAAAAATGTAGACACCTAAAAATTCATTAGTAAATAAAAGTATTTTTATTTTCCAAAATCCCCTAATGACATCATCATTTGTTAATTAATTAATTAATTTATTTTTATGCCATTAATTCCTCCTATTTTAATTAAACACATTTAATTAAGACATCCCTTCTAAAACCACTTAAATCAAATTTAAGTGATTTTCCTCCTATTTATTAACCTATAATTGATAAATATTGTCACAACCTTTAAATAAATTTTATATTTATTTAAGCCTTAAAACCCTAGAATCTTCTAGGAAACTCTAAACTTTCCTAAATTCTCCTAAACCCTTCCTAAACTAACTTAGGAGGTGATTCCTACATTTCTTAGCCTAAACCAGTCTTCTTTGACTTTTGGTTAAAACTCTTCATTAATGAGCCTTACAGACTCATTAATGACTCCTGACACACTCTTTAAGGCCTCTTACAGCCACATAAAGAGACCCATGTCTCCTCTTTCCTCTTGGTCTCCTAGGCACACTTCCCTAGTGTTTCTCACACATGTGTGAGAAACCTTAACCAAGGTCAATCTACCCATACCCCAAACCTTACCTCAGGCTCTACCCCAAACCCTGACTATGGCCCTAACTCTCCTTCCTAATTGAAGCCCTTCCCAAAATCCTATTAATATTATCTCTTCCAAGAGTAAAGTAATTAGTTTAGCTTTCATATTTATGCATTGTTATAATGGTAAAATACATCTAGATCATCATAGTCTTTTAGCATAATTGTTAGAATAACTCTATTTTGTGCTTTCATAGATCATCCTAGAATAAGATTAATGGATTGAATCTAGTTCTTTTTTAAGTTTTTCTAATCATTTCAGCATCATATTGTGTGTGAATTTTGTACCTAGTTGTAGACACAACACTTCAGTAAAATATTAGAGGTTAGCAAAAATCAAAATTGTGCAGTGAAATGGAAACTAATCTAACCAGGTGATTTACTGCCTTCTAGTTGGTGCGAGTATGTATTCTCAGATTGGACCGAGATTAGTGACCTTGATGACACCTAAATGAAGGATTTGAATGCAGAATCTAGATATGGGATGAATGCAATTTAATCTATATTTTTGATATTTTCTATGCAATAAGATGAAAAATTGATATGAATCTATTCTAGATGAAAAAATGATATGCATGTAATTAATCTAACAATGATATACTAAATATGAAACTAAAATGACAAGATTGATCTCACAAAAGTTGTTGATTCACAAAGAAGCTTCAATTCTTCAGATGTCGATTCACTAGCGTGATTGTGCAAATTCATGGATTGATTTTGGCAGAGTGAGTATGCAAACTTGTGAGATGATTTGTGAAGAGTTGAAGCCTTGTTTTTATAGAAATCCAGGGCTTTGGGGATGCATGGAAAAAGCCATAAATCACTCAAGTTGATTTTAGAGTCAACAAGGAATTAAAGATAGTTAACTCACAAAAAATCATGCAAAAACAACTTTTTGATTTAAATCAGAAGTTGAAATCAACTTTTAACTCAAAAGAGAGTTGAGTTTATTTTTAAAACAACTTGAATTGATTTTCTGATTTAAAGTTCAACTACTTTTTGGATGTGCATAATTAATTATGAATTAAATAAATAAATAAAGTGATTTATCCTCAACTTTAACTGATTTTAAAAATAAAACAATTGATTTATGGGTTAATCAATTATTAAATCAAACTTTTATTCCAAAAACTATATTATTAAATTTGACAATTGACATTAATTAATTAAATAAGAATTTAATCAATTAGTCATAGGATATTTGATTTATTGTCAAAATGAAATAATACCATTTAGGAATAAATATAATTAAATCTAATTAAATAATTAAGTGGCAGTATTAAATCCAATTAATTAAATATTTAGCATCTTCAATTAATCAAACTTTAGGATAAATAGGATTTATCACCAAATAATTATTAAATTAAAGATAGTTAGGATAAATAGGAATAAAGAATATTCCCCGATGCAAAATTTAGGATAATCAATTAAGATTTGATAATGTGCAGATGTGCCTTAGGTTAGGACTTCGATGTCGATTTCGTTTGATGTGTCGATATAGGAGATAAATGAACTTATAGCCCATTTTTGGGGTATTACATTTTTCCCCTCTTTGAATTACTGTGCGAAGCGTAGTGGTTCAAAGATAGTCTGTGTATGATGTTGAAATTGATGTTTGAAATTGAAATTGATATGAAACAAAAATTGTGATATGAGACAGAAGCTGATTGAAATTGATATGAAGATAATAGGTCCTGAATGAACAAAGATAATGTTAACTATAACAACAATGAACCGATGATTGCGAAAAAGTGTCAAAACACTTGATTCTGAACCTTATGATTGTGAAGAAGTGAGTGACCGATTCTAGACCCGATTGTTGATAAGAATCACATTGGTATCACATCTGAACCCTTCAGTTACGAAGAACCAAGGAAATAACACTAATGAACTGATGGTTACAAAAGACTAATACAGTTTACAAGATTAAGAGAATACTAGATTGATATGGATCTCGATGAATCTGATATGCCCCCAGCGATAATTGATTTGCCCCAAGCGATGAGGTCTTTTTGATGAATCAACAACTAGATGTGGTTGTTGTCTTGATTACTGAGGAAATATATGATTTCAAATTTAGATTACAGACTTTGAATGATGTGCAATACCATGCCCCCTTCGGGATAAAAATTGAAATCTGACAAGAAAAGTTAGTGTTGAATAGTTCAGACGCATGTTAATTAATTTGAGAAGTAGTTAAACACGTTCGAGAATGCATTCTGCATCGTTTGGAGGTCCAGAAGACCAAGTTTGACTAGGTTTTACCATGAGTTGACCATAGTTGACCAAGTTGAAATTTTGATAGTTTGATGTAAGATAATCAGTTAAGTTGAATACTAGATTTCTGTGATGATGGAAGGTTGATTATGCAAGTAGTAGACCATCCTGGGTCTGAAATTTTTAAATCACAATTTTGACATAGTAAATGATCTCAGATTTTGATTTTGATCTTGAAAATGGATTCAGAATGTCGAAATTAGCTAGGGGTGCAATTTTTGTGAAAAATGGAGCACTTTTGAAAATTAGGTCAAAAGCGATATAAAGGCCTGAAGGGTCATTTTCAATTCATTTCAACCTTTTGACTTTAGAATTCTTGTGGAGCCCTCTAAGAAAAAATGGTAGAGAAAGTGGTAGAACCAAAGGTACCTGTGAGTTCACATTGATTTGAGCACAACCGGAGACACCAGAGACCTCGGCAGTATGGACATCCGGTAGGTGGACCTCTGTGCTTTGCTAAAAATTCAAATTTTCCATGTTTTATAGTATTTTAAGGATTTTTCATACGTTTTTCAATTTTGAATTTTCGCATGTATGGAAACTCGTACGACTATCTAGCGAGACTCATACAAATTTTGAACTGTAGATAGGTTGTCCTTTCATAAGCCCCCAAGACTTGTATCAGAGGGACCCAAGAGTTGTACGATGTTTCATCAGGTCCCTAATAACTCGTACGATGAGGGATGCACTGTCGTGTCACTATGCTTTGTCATATGGTATGATGTAGAAACTCGTATGACTTTTCGTGTGAGTCTGAAATGTCATATGGAAAATAGTGAGCCAAAAACTCATTATTAGGTCAATTTTTTGAATTGTCTGATATCTTAGCCTAATTTCTGACTTGTTAACCTACCTTCTAAACTATCGAACTGCTCAATTTTTTCCCTTGTAACCCGTTCTGTGACCAAATTACTGATAGGATTCCTTGTTTCTGTGATGTGTAGGTCATATATCCAGATGTTCATGTATGGATTTCACATCCAGCCACTCAGAGACTATGTGTGTCACTACTAGACCCTATGAGGGTACATCTTGTGTCCTATGGATTTGAGCACCTTATACATTTACCTGAGATTAGGGTAAATCATGGAATTTTGACTGCTCTGATTGAGAGATTTCATTTGGAGACCCAGACATTCCACCTACCAACTGGGGAGATCACTATTACTCCTGAGGATGTGTATCATATACTGCACATTCCTTTCCATGCAGGTTGGCAGCCAGAGTATGTGAGTTTGGGGAACTTAGGTCTTTTAGCCTTTCGACGTGTATTTGGAGATGACACCCAGATGACTGGCTCCATTTCCTGGGAGACCTTAGTGCAGTGATATGGATAGACACACCGGCTAGAGTGTATCATTGTCGGGATGATTGGTGGTATTATTATGTTTGACCATCAATAGAATAGTCTTTTGATGGGCTGGGCCCCTATGGTAGCACGTTTGATGGTGACTCCCTTTGAGTTGGCTTGGGGTTAGTGTCTTTTGGCCCATATGTTCTCTGAGATGCACGAGGTAGTGTATCATGAGAGCAAGTCTTTTGTAGTCAGAGCTTTAGTTCTACAGATCTAGGCATGGGAGCATATCCCAGTGTTGAGACCAGTATGTACTTCACAGAGGCAGCTATATGAGCCTGTTATATATATATATATATATATATATATACACATACATACATACATATATATATATATATATACATACATACATACATATATATATATATACATACATATATATATATATATATATATATATACATACATATATATATATATATATATATATATATACGTACATATATATATATATATATATACATACATATATATATATATATATATATATACATACATATATATATATATATATACATACATACATACATACATACATACATACATATATATATATATATATATATATATATATATATATATATATATATATATATATATATATATATATATATATATATATATATATATATATATATATGCTAAATATGTCATTCAGGGATGAATGGGTCACATGGAGTACTGGAGGCGATGCCTCGATGATATGACATTTGTTTGATGGAGACCATATGTAGCTATTGAGCCTTGGCCGACTGCATGAGAGCAGTTTAGTTTCTTCTTCCAGAGCCGTGTACTGATCAGGAGGTCATCCTCCACTTTAGAGAGATTCATCATTACCAGGGTGTGGCGGTAGTATGGACGAGTGCAGGATGCACCAGAAGACTATGCCACTTATGCTCAGATAGCTCGTGAGCTTGGACTCGGATGGACCATGAGGCTCTCATATGATTTGTGTTCACAGGAGTACAATGCTATTGTTGGTAGAGATTGGGAGTATCGACCAGAGGTACTTGATGTTGGAGTTATAGATGCATTCATTGCCTGGCTTGCTAACCATCCTATTTACAAGCTCTTAGATCCTACAGAGCTTATACCTTCCATGGAGGAGGCTATGGATGTGACCGGAGCACCATTGAGACAGGGTCCCAGACCCACACAGGTTCCTATTGTGCACCCCACACCTCCAAGACCCAGAGCGATGGCTCCACCATAGAGACCATCAGGATAGATGAGGCCCTCTCATCCCACTAGTTCCATAGCAGGCAGATCTAGAGGTTCTCATAGATGGACTAGGGGAGAGGGTGGTACTTTAGGGGGTGTTGGTTCAGCTAAGGAGGTACTTGCAGCAGAGTAGGTTGTGGGTGGTGGTATGGATCCGATAGAGGAGGACATAGGTTTTGATTTAGGTGCTGAGGTCAGATGCCGTAAGGCGTAGAGAGAAGAGACCACTGAGTAGGCTACCCTAGATATTGAGATGCCAGCAGCCGATGTTGATCCTACTATTCCTCTTACTCCACAAGAGACTATCAGATAGCTCGGAGTATAGGTCCGGGACTTGAAGGTTCATAGTGCTCTGTGGGAGGAGAGATTTTTAGAGGCTGATAGAAAATGCACTGAGCTTCGTGCAGAGGTGTAGAGATTACAGGTAGAGGTGATTCATCAGACCTTCTGGGAAGCTTACTATGTGTCCACATATTACACTGTTGTTCCTACTGCACAGAGAGTCCCTTCGTACTCTTAGTATATGATGGCATCAGAGGGAGCTAGAGCACCCAGAGCAGAGGCAATACCATATGCACCACCACCTCCTCCACCAGATGCAGAGGATCACACTGACAACTGATCTATTTTGATATTTTTTGATATACTGTGCTCTTTTTGATCATTGATATACTATTGTAACCTTGATAGCTCACATGAGCGTATTCTTTTGTACACTATGCTATTAGTGCACCCCTGACTAGTTCAAGATTTTTGATATATATATGAGATCAATATTTTGGTTATGACTTCATGTGTACTTGTCATGTTTTGATTTATGATGATATCATGTGATGCTTATGCTATGAGTAGAGTAGAATGTATGTATGGATATATGCAATGCGATGATTTCCTTCATATGTATGGATGTTATGCAAATGTATTTGATCATGGAAAGATGTATGTATGATTTATGCTTATGCACATGGATGTTTTGTAATGCAACGGGTGATTATGATATGTAAATGCAACGATACACATGATATGTTTTGCAAGTATTGATGAAGACAAGTACTCAATCTTATGTCAAAAGGATGTTTAACCCAGGAGGATAACTACTTGCAATTCGATTGAAGAGGCCTTCGAGGTAGGTTTTAGCTCTTGTTAGATTTGAAGAGACATTTGAAGAATTGTTTAAGCATTGAAGTTCATTTAGCCATTTGTGAGATCATGCAAACATGCAAAGAAACGAGCAAAGTAAAATGCAACCTAAGACCTAGGACCTAGTCACTGATCATGTGTTAGTCATTCTCATCATTGAATTTTTAGGTAACCGGATAAGTCAATACAATGCCCACTAATTATGAAACCATAGACATATGAATATTGATTTGTATGCGCAGGAATCAATACAACACCCACTGATTAGGGAACCATGGATATATGAATATTGATTTTGTTTTCGGAATGTCGAATTAGATATAAGCACCAAGGCACGAATGCCAGTATGACCTAAATATCACGTCCATTTTGATATAGCAATTTGTTTAAGCATCAAAACATAAATGTCATGATGACTAGAATACGCCTTGCATACAAACACATCAAGCAGTCAAGAGATCATTCTAAATCCCATGTGAATTACCCGTAGTGACCCTTTATCATTCACATCCTTAGGTAGGATCGTGTTTCACAGTAGGAGAAAGAAATCACTCAAAAAGATAATAGTTAGATCAAACTTCCTTGAATTTTCTAGCTATTAATGGTCGGGGTACGCATGGCCATCTAATTCGAGATAGAGGCTCTTACAGTCGGACACCATTTCAATCCAAAATTTCCAAAGTTGTTAGATTTTCCCATACAAGAAGAAAACAAAGAAAATATTATGCCCCCAGTCATCACTCTTTAAATCTTGTAAAGGACATCATCGAAGAGCTCGAAAGGACATAATATGCAAAAATCTTAATGCGAATTAATAAGCATATAAGGAGATAAAAGCATGTAAAAAGCATAGATTGTTTTCAGTTTGTGTTTGATGTTTAATTACATTGTGGTAGATGCAAAATCCTTTCTGGAGATAAGACAGACAGACAGACTCAAATGAAGCTTCAAAGGACTCTGACTAGATATGATACATCTAAGATACACTGGAGGCCACAAGATATGACTTTGATTGCCCCGAAGTTTGAACATTGATAGGATACAAATGCTTGAGCTTGATTGGTGTACAGACTGACTTATTGAAAATAGGAAAGCAAAAACATATCGGGAGATATGTACAAACTAAAGCAAGACTGAAAGTTGGGAAATACCAAGATTGTGCTGATAGATGGAGCATTTCGAAACAAGTGGAACCCATTTGCCGAGTTTTCACCATCTTGGCATAGATTCTATTTTTGCTACCAAGGCGCCTGTTTCCAGGTTTTCACCAAGGCACTTTTTCTATTTTTCTCATTTTTTTGTATTTTTCATTTTTTTAATTTTTTTTGTACTTTTGATATTTTTTACTTTTTTTTGTGAATCATCAAGGCACCTATTGCTAGGTTTTCACCAAGATGTTCATTTTTTCAAGACTTTTTCCAATTTTTATAATTTTTTCAAGACATTTTACTATAGACTGAATGCCTTAGGCGTAGAATTTCTTCAGATGGAGAACATTGATTGGTTCTTAGAGCTGTTCTCCTTCAGTCATTGAGAGTTGATATGCACCAGAGCCAAAAGTAGCCATGATAACAAAGGGACCCAGCCAGTTGGGTTCAAACTTCCCCTTGCGTTCTCGATGTGATTGATTTTTAGGATTCTCTCTCAAGACAAGATCACCAAACTGAAATTCTCTATGTATGACTTTCTTGTTGTAACCTCTAGACATTCTCTTCTGATATACTCTGAGATGATCATATGCTGCTTGTTTGCGCTCATTTAGTAGTTCAAGTTCTTGCAACCTAGACACTCTATAGTCATCATCAGTTACTAGACCATGCATTCTGATTCTTAGTGATGGAATTTCAACCTCAATAGGTAGTACCACTTCAAACCCATAAACTAAAGTGAAAGGAGTAGCCCCTGTGGGCATTCTGATACTTGTTCTATAGGCCCAGAGAGCTGGATTGATCATGAGATGCCAGTCTCTTCTTATTTTATTAATTATACAGTGCAAGATTTTCAATAGATTCTTGTTAGAAGCCTCTGCTTGTCCATTCCCTTGAGGATAGTAGATAGATGACCAATGTTGGGTAATCTTGAATTTAGCACATAAATCATCTAGATCTTTGTTCTTGAATTGTCCACCATTATTTGTAATTATGGATTGAGGTATCCCATATCTACATATGATATAGTTCAATATGAACATAGATATTTGTTTTCCAATTTCTTATGTCAAAGGGATTGCTTCTACCCATTTTGTAAAATAATCTGTAGCTATGATTATATGGGTATGTCCATTAGAAGAATGAGGATGTATAGCTCCTATAAGATCAAAGGCCCATTGATGAAAAGGCCATTGTGTAGTAAAGGAAATTAGATCTCTCCCTGGAGCATGAATTAAGTTTCCATGCACTTGGCACTTTTGATAGTTCTTAGCAAACTTGATAGATTCTTTCTCCATTTTAGGCCAATAGTACCCATCCCTAATAAGTTTTCAAGCTAGTGTTAAACTGTTCGAGTGTGACCCACAAATACCTTCATGGACTTCCTCTAATGCACGTTGAGGCTCTTCCCATTCTAAACATCTAAGTAGCATACTATCTAGACCCCATTTGTACAGATCATGACCAATGATGACATATCAGGATGCATTGCAGATAAGGTATCTCTTTTCATGGTGGTTGAAGGTATCGGGAATGATTTGGTCTTGGAGATAGGAGAATAGGTTTTTGTATCTAGATGAATCATGACCAACAATAGTGCAGATCATGCAAGTATCAGGGGAATCATAAGATAGTGCTTCCACCAGGAACTCGTAGCATAGCTCATGTTCAGGTTGCTGTAATAGAGTAGATAGTGTTTCCATTGCATCGGCAACCTTGTTATCTGTTCTAGGAATTTGCTCAAATGTGATAGATATGAAATAATTCTTTAGATCATCTACCATTCTCTTGTATTGGATGATATTTTCATCTTTAGTCTGGTACACATCATTGACTTGATGGATTACAAGTTGTGAGTCTCCATGAATGTGTAATTCTGTTACTCTCCACTCAATTGCTAGTTTCATGCCATTAAGAAGGGCTTCATATTCTACAATATTGTTTGTGCAAGGGAACTTCAATTTGAATGCTTTAGGTATAGAGTATCCTTGAGGAGTTATAAATAATATGCCTACTCTTGATCCATTCTATGTATAGGAGCCATCAAAGAATAACTGCCATTCTCTAGAAGAAAGAGTCATGATAGAGGAATCTAGAAATTCCATCTGCATTGGTGTATCATCAATCATAGGTGCATCTGCTAATTGATCAGAAATAACCTATCCTTTTATAGCTTTTCTCTCAACATATTCAATGTCAAACTCACTTAAGAGCATGACCCATTTAGCTAATCTACCCGTGAGGGCATCTTTGCTTAGTAGGTACTTGAGTGGATCAATCTTAGCTGCCAAATGGGTGGTATGTGCCAACATGTAATGTCTTAGTTTTTGTGATGCAAAGATCATAGCTAGACAAGCCTTCTCAATCATAGAATAATTCTTTTCATATGCCACCAATGTCCTACTAATATAGTATATAGCTCTTTCCTTTTTGTTCTCATCATGTTGTGTAAGCAATACCCCTAGTGATGTATCTGTAGCGGAGACATATAAGATCAAAGGCTTCCCTGGAATGGGAGGCATCAAGATAGGAGGATTTGATAGATATTTCTTGATATGATTAAAGTTGTTCTCACATTCTTCATTCCACGCAAACGTCACACCTTGATGTAATGTTTTTGTAAAAGGCTGTGATATGTCTGCTAGTTGGGATATGAAGCATCTGATAGATTGAACTCTTCCTTGCAATGTCCTCATTTGAATGATGTTTTTGGGAGGTTGCATCTCCATGATAGCCTTCACTTTAGCTGGATCAACTTCAATGCCTTTCTTTGAAACTATATGGGAGGTTGCATCTCCATGATAGCCTTCACTTTAGCTGGATCAACTTCAATGCCTTTCTTTGAAACTATGTATCCTAAGAGCTTTCCAAAAGTGACACCAAAAGCACACTTCTTAGGATTTAGTTTGAGACTAAATTTTTCCATTCTATCTAGTATCTTGCTCAAGTCATTTAGATGTTTAGCTCTAATCATAGATTTTGCTAAAGTATCATCCACATAATCCTCCATAGTCCTATGCATCATGTCATGAAAAATAGATGTCATGGCTCTTTGATATGTAGCACCAACATTTTTAAGCCCAAATGGCATGGCATTCCAATAGAAGGCACCCCATGCACATGTAAAAGTAGTTTTCTTTTGATCCTTTGGAGTAATTTTTATTTGATTATATCTAGAAAAACCATCCATTAAAGAATACATCTCAAAGCCCGCAGTCATGTCCACTATCATATCAATGTTAGGTAGTGGAAAATCATCCTTAAGACATGCTCTATTTACATCTCTTAAGTCTGTGCACACTCTGATTGATTTGTCTAGTTTAGAAATAGGTACAATATTAGAGATCCATTCCACATAATCAATAACTCAGATGAATCCATCTTTCAGGAGCTTCTCTAATTCAGCTTTTACCAAGAGTGCAACATGAGGATGCATCTTTCTCAATTTTTGCTTAACAGGTTTGACATTTGGAGCTATAGATAAATGATATATTATAAGATTAGGATCCAACCCTGACATATCTGAATATTTCCATGCAAATTTGATCTTCTTTTCTATTAGGAATGTAGTAAATTTTTGTTTCTCTTCTTCTGATAAAGATTGTGCTACATGGATAAACTATGGTTCTTCTACGGTTCCCAAATTAATAGATTGAGTGGGCTCAATTAGAACTAGAGATCTGTCCTATAAATGACTCAAAAGGACATCAAATATCTCATCCTTAGGAACCTCTGAGAGGTTTTCACCTTTGGATACATCTTTTATTTTTACTTTTGTAGGTTCTAAGACTATCACAAAGTGGTTTTCACCCTCAGAACTCCTTTTCTTTGTATTCTTATTCTTATTTTTCTGACTAAGATACTTGATGTCTGACTCCATCATGCTAACACTCAGTTCACTGATGGAAGTCCTCATAGGCTCAACTGCATTGAGGTAGCAAGCAAGGGCATAGTCATTCAAGAAGGTATAAATACCATGACTCAGATTTGTGGAGGTTTGATCAAGAAGTTCAGGATGTTGGATAGTCAAAATGGAGAAAGATTGGGAGCTAGTGTTTACAGATATGGATCTGTCATCATTGGTCCTAACTTGATGCTCGATTTCAAAGGTTATATTACAACTTAAGAAATTCAATTTGTGAATAGGCTCAATGTCATTATGGGAGTCCAATTCAGCCATCGGTGGATCAGACTCGATAGGTTCATCATTTCACTCTAGACTTACATTGGGTTTAGGTGCATATTGGTGAATAAAATCAACATGTTTTTCTGTAATAAGCTCATCTTCTTCTGGAATGACTCCCCATTCATAGTCATTAGATTCTTCATCTATGCCTCTAGGAAATCTAAGAACATGAGTAAAGTCAAGATGAATACCCCAAGAAGGGTTACCCTCAGATTCTTATTTGAATTCATACTCATGGGAATCTGTTTAAGAATAACTGCCACCTTCCTCTTTTTGATTGCCTTCGAGATTAGCTAGTTCTTGTGTGGAAACTATCTCTTGCTATATAGTAGGTTCTTATGTTTCTACTACATTAATTATTTTATTGGATCATCTTCAGCTTCAAGGAGGTCTTTTATTTCCTTAGGCAAATGCTCATAAGGAATAAGTTCTGAGCTATCTGAATCACTATCTGATGATTCAGTTTCTTCCTTCTTAAGAAGGGGTTCTCCTTGTGTAATTTTCTCTATGACATGAGAACAATTACCTTTGAGGTGGAAGGGTTTCTTTTTAAAGCCTAAGCCAACAGTATCTTGGTTTTCCCTACCAGTATGTGAAATAGGTGTTATAAGACCTTCTCCTCTGACTCCTAGAGGTCCTTTACCTGGATATCCCATCTTAGCTATTAATTTATCTCATAGACCATATGTCTTAGAAGGGATTTTGGGTACTGTAGAGTCACTAGTCTGAATAGCTTGAGATTCAGGTTCATCTTTGTATAGCCATGTAAGCACAGCTTCATCTTCTTCAAATTATTGCTTGGAGACTTGTTCTGCCACAAAATATCTTTTATATGCCTCAAGAGGTTCTTTAGAGTTTGGTTTGGACTATTTTAAATATTTTCCATAAGACTTAGGTGGGATAGGTAGAGATGTCAAAGATAGGACTGGTTCTATAGTATATTCTCCAATGCCATTTTCTTTGATATTGACCTTTTTTGCAACGTTTTCCATTTTAGATGTGGATGCTTCTTTTGTTGGCTTAATGGAAGATTCTCTGTTATTAGGCACAAGCTTATTTGCACTTTATTTCAATTTATTGCAAGTGGTGGATATGTCTACTAGAATAGTGACCTCTACTCCTTCATAAGAAAATTTCAAGCATTAATGGTATGTAGAAGGAATTTCTTGCATTTCATGTATCCATGGTCTCCCTAGAAGAATGTTGTAAGCCAAAGGTAGATCAAGAACTTGACATATAGTATCTCTGATAATCGGACCTGCTCTGATAGGTAAGACAATGGTGCCTTTAGAAGATCTTTCTTGTTCATCATAGGCTTTTATAGTTATCTTCTTTCTAGGATCAATAGCCAATTCTAAGAATCCCAATTGTGTGACCAAGCTCTAAGAACAAATATTTAGGTCAGTGCCCCCATCTATCAACACACATTTGACTCTATGGTTCTGGATCAAAACTTCTATATGCAAGGGCTGGTTATGCGGGTGACTCAAGGAGTTGTCATCTTCCTCTGAAAAGGAGATATATTACGGAGATGTAAGATGTCCAACCATAGTTTGGAACCTATCTAAATCAAGGTCATCAGGAACATTGGATCTGAGCAAAGCTTTGTCTAGAATAGCTCTATGAGCTGGAGATATCCGAAGCAACTCAAACATGGAATCTAGAGAACCAATGAATGGCTGCCCCCCCAGAGATCAAGGAAAGAGACACATCAGATAAGTTGGTTCGTGCATGAACTCCATAGATTGTGTACAAAATTTTCTGACATGATCTTGAGGATCAGAGTGTCCATCATACTTATCATATTTATGCATCTCTACTCTTTTTGGGAATTGTGGCATGTACAAGTCTTTGTCAAATGGAAAAGGACATAGGGCCTCCATGGAGAACTCTTTGGGTTCCTTTTCTTTCTCAAGCTTATTAAGTTTGACTTGCATGGTGTGCATTTGTTTCATCATAGCTGAAATAGGAGTTTCTTCCTCATGCATAATAATATCTTCAACATTAAAGTTGGGAGGAAGTTTAGCTCCTTGATGAGCTAATTGTAAAAAGTATGCTTCTCTATCTTCTTTCAAGAAATGTTTCATCATTCTTTTGAAGTCATTGTCATTTTGATACCAAGTAATTTCTTTAGGTGTGGGTTCCTGATCTGCACCATGTTGAGATTGAGCTCTTTCAGAGCCAAAGTTTGTCCCTACTTGAGACATGGTAGGAGTTCTCCCTGGGATAGATCGAGGAGGGGTTTGTTGATTACCTTCGTGAGTTGATGAAGGAGGAATGTAACCAATTTTCAATAAAAAATTGCCAAGACCATCATCTTCGTAAAGACCAAAATTGTAGAGTTGCTCATGAGTTGGAGCCTAGAGAGTATTTAAAGGTATGGTATGGGATATTTCTCTAGATTTATTGTGAGAGGAAGCTCTAGTTTCCACCATTAACCTTGGGTGAAACAAAATAATATGATGAAGACAACTAAAGAAAGATCTGATTCAAGAAGATCAAATGACACAACCTTGTCAAGGTTTGATTGATTGAAGCTTAGATTAGACGTAAATGAAGGAGACTATGCCCTGGATGCATGGGTAGATTGCCCAAAAGATAGCGGGCACAAGTTCACAACACTTAGCCGTTTTGAAGATGGATTGAAGATTGATAGTTATGACAAGGTTTTGACACAAGATGAAAAAGACTCAAATCGATTAAACAGAAGGCTAAATCAGATTCAAAAGGCTACTTTAGGAAAATGATTGGATTCTTAGTAGTTGTTGCTCTATTCCCGATACAGTGATTTTCTTGACAAACTCTGGAAATAGGCTGGAAAAGCTAGGTCTCTGACAGTTCTGACAACTTTCTGGCAATTTTTCAAAATTTCTCAAATGACTTTCTACAGGCTCGTACGATAGTGGGTATAGCATGAAATGACAATTGACAAACTTGTACGACTATTGCAAAACTCGCGCGATAGTTGATAGCAAGGTTTTTGACTTTTCTGAATTGACTGGCAGCTAAACTTGTACGACAATATACCAGCTACCATACAACAATCTGGGGGTTCTGAAATGACAATAGCCAAAAAGTCATATGACTTTCTGACTTTACAAGTGTGTGTGTGAAAATTGTACCTGATCTGTAGACACAACACTTCAGTAAAACATTAGAGGTTAGTTGAAATCAAAATCGTGCAATGAATGAAAGCTAAACTAACCAAGCAATTTACTGCCTTCTAATAGGTGCGAGTATGATGTTCTCAGATTGTTATCGAGATCAGTGACCTTGACGACACCTAAATGAAGGATTTGAATGCAAAATTGATATAAAATATGAATGCAATTAATCTATTTTTTAAAATTTTAGATGCAATAAGAATGATAAAAACTTGATATGAAATCTAATCTATATGAAATTGATCTAACAATAATATGAAAATAAAAGTGATCTCACAAAACGTGGTTGATTCGCAAAGAAGCTCCGATTCTCTAGATAGCTATTCACTAGCATAAGTTCACAAATTATGAGATTTTGTGGATTTTAGTGATGATTTGTGAAGAGCTAAAGCCTTGATTTTATAAAAATCCAGGGCTTTGAGGATTCATGAAAAAAAGCCATAAATCACTCAAATAAACTCAACTTGATTTTTGAGTTATCTGAAAATAAAGATAATTTAATTCACAAAAATATGCAAATCATGCAAAAACAACTTTTTAACTCAAATTAGAAGTTTAGATCAACTTTAAAACTCAAAAATGATGTTGAGTTCCAAAAAGTCAATAACTTGCATTGATTTTCTAATTTGGAGTTTAACTGCTCTTTGATTGTGCACATGGATAATTATGAATTAATAAATAAATAAAGTGATTTATTCTCAACTTAACTGATTTTGAAAAATAAAACAATTGATTTATGGGTTAATCAATCATTTAATCAAACTTTTATTCAAAAATAATATTATTAAAAATTGACAACTTGCTTTAATTAATTAAATAAGAATTTAATCAATTATTTATAGGATTTTGGATTTATTGTCAAAATTAAATAATACGATTTAGGAATAAATAGAATTAACTTCAATTAAATAATTAAGTGGTAGAATTAAATCTAATTAATTAAATATTTAGAATATTCAATTAATCAAACTTTAGGATAAATAAGATTTATCACCAAATAATCATTAAATTAAAGATAATTATGATGATTAGGAATATTACTAGGAATATTCCCCGATGCAGAATTTAAGATAATCAATTAAGATTCGATGATGTTCAGATGTGCCTTTGGTTAGGACTTTGATGTTGATTTCGTTTGATATGTTGATGTAGTAGATTAATGAACTTATAGCCCTTTTTTGGGGTATTACATTTTGCCCCTCTTTGAATTGTTGTACAAAGCGCAGTGGTTCAAAGACAGTCTGCATTTGATGTTTGAAATTGATGATTTGATATGAGATTGCAATTGATATGAAACAAAAACTATGATATGAGACAAAGATTGATTGAAAGATTCGAAGATATTAGGTCCTGAATGACCAAAGATAATGAAAACTATAAAAGTAATGAACCAATTATTGCAAAGAAGTGTCAAAACGCTTGATTCTGAACCTTATGATTGTGAAGAAGTGAGTGACCGATTCCAGACTTGATTGTCCTTAGAAGAATCACGTAGGTATCACATCTGAACCCTTTAGTTACCGAAGAACCAAGGAAATAACACTAATGAACCGATGGTTACGAAAAGCTGATACAGTTTACAAAATTAGGAGAATATTAGATTGATATGGATCTCGATGAATTTGATATGCCCCGAGTGATGATTGATTTGCCCCAAGCAATGAGGAATTTTGATGAATTAGTAACTAGACGTGGTTGTTATCTTGATTACTAAGGAAAGATATGATTTCAGCAAAGATATGATTTCAAATTAGATTACAGACTTTGAATGATGTGCAATACCATGCTCCCTTCGGGATTAAAATTGAAATCTGACAAGAAAAGTCAGCGTTGATAGTTTAGAAGCATGTTAATTGATTTGAGAAGTGGTTAAACACATCTGGGAATGCATTCTGCATCGTTTAAAGGTCTAGACGACCAAGTTTGACTAGGTTTGACTATGAGTTGACCATGGTTGAAATTTTGATAGTTTGATGGAAGATAATCAGTTAAGTTGAAAAATGGATTTCTACTATGATTGAAGGTTGATTATGCAAGTAGTTAATAATATAAACTTAGATTTTGATTTTGATCCCAAAAAAGGATTCTACTTGTTGTTTTGTTGGAGGAACCTTCGTGTGAGATTCAGCTCTTGTTAGATTTGAAGATGCGATTTGAAGAATCGTTTAAGCATTGAAGTTCGTTTAATCATTGTGAGATCATGCAAAGGTGAAAAATGAAATGCAGAATGAAATGAAACCTAAGACCTAGGACCTACTCACTGATCATATGTCAATTTGTTATCATCATTGAACTTTTAGGTAACCAGATAAATCAATACAATGCCCACTAGCTATGAAACCATAGACATATGAATATCGATTTGTATGCGCAAGAATCAATACAACACCCACTAGTGAATAACCATGGATATATGAATATTGATTTTGTTTTTAGAATGTCAGATTAGATATAAGCACCAAGGCACAAACACCAGGATGACCTGAATATCATGTCCATTTTGATATAGCAATTTGTATAAGCATCAAAACATAAACATCATGATGACCTGAATATGCCTTGTGTTCAAACACATCAAAAAGTCAAGACATCATTCTAAATCTAGTGTGAATTACCCGTAGTGACCCTTTATCGTTCACATCCTTAGGTAAGATCGCGTTTCACAGGAGGAGAAATAACTCACTCAAAAAGACAATAGTTAGATCAAAACTTCCTTAAATCTTTTAGGTATCAATGGTCAAGGTATGCATGGCCATCCAATTTGAGATAGAGGCTCTTACAGTCGGACACCATTTCAATCCAGAATTTCCAAAGTTAGATTTTCACATACAAGCAAAAAATAAAGAAAAGATTATGCCCCCAGTCATCACTCTCTAAATCCTGTAAAGGACATCATCGAAGAGCTCGAAGGGACAAAATATGAAAAAATCTCAATGCGAATCAGTAAGCATACAAGGAGATAAAAACATGTAAAAGGCATAGATTGTTTTCAGTTTGTGTTTGATGTTTGATTGAGTTGTTGATGCAAAATCCTTTCTGGAGACAAGACTGACTAAATGACTCACATGAAGCTTCAAAGGACTTTGACTGGATATGATATGTCTAAGACACATTGGAGGCCATAGGATATGACTGTGATTGCCCCCAAGTTTTAAGCATTGATAGGATACAAATGCTTGAGCTAATTGGTGTACAGACTGACTTATTGAAAACTGGAAATGCAAAAACAAACCGGGAGATATGTACAAACTAAAGCAAGACTAAAAGCTGGGAAAGACCAAGATTGCGCTGATAGATGGATCATTTTTTAACAAGTGGCACCCGTTTGCCGAGTTTTCACCATCTTGGCAGAGATTCTATTTTTGCTACCAAGGCGCCTGTTTCCAGGTTTTCACCAAGGCACTTTTTTTCTTTTTCTCATTTTTTTGTATTTTTAATTTTTTAATTTTTTTGTACTTTTGATATTTTCAATTTTTTTGTAATTTTTTTTTTTTTTTTTTTTTTGTGAATCATCAAGGCGCCTATTGCTAGGTTTTCACCAAGATGTTCATTTTTTTAGGACTTTTTCTAATTTTTATAATTTTTTCAGAACATTTTGCCATAGACTGAATGCTTTAGGCATAAAATTTATTCAGATGGAGAATGTTGATTGGTTTATTGGAGCTGTTCTCCTTCAGTCATTGAGATTTTATAGGCACCAGAGCCAAAAGTAGCAGTGATAACAAAGGGACCCAGCCAGTTGGGTTCAAACTTCCCCTTGCATTCTTGATGTGATTGATTTTTAAGATTTTCTCTCAAGACTAGATCACCAACCTGAAATTCTTTGTGTCTGACTTTCTTGTTGTAGCCTCTAGACATTCTTTTCTGATATAATCTGAGATGATCATATGCTGCTTGTTTGTGCTCATCTAGTAGTTCAAGTTCTTGCAACTTAGACACTCTATAGTCACCATCAGTTACTAGACCATGCATTCTGATTCTTAGTGATGGGATTTCAACCTCAATAGGTAGTACCGCTACAGAGCCATAAACTAAAGCGAAAGGAGTAGCCCTAGTGGGCATTCTGATACTAGTTCTGATACTTGTTCTGATACTAGTTCTGATATTTATTCTGATACTAGTTCTCACACTTGTTCTGATACTTGTTCTGATACTAGCTCTGATACTGGTTCTGATACTGGTTCTGATACTTGTTCTGATACTTGGTATACTTGTTCTGATACTTATTCTGATACTGGTTCTGGAACTTGTTTTGATACTTGGTATACTTGATAGCATCTTTTTCCATTAAAAAATCCCAAGCAAGATCATATCGTGCAGTCCCAATGTCTAGCAAGGTGGAGAACAAGAGGGATTGGCAAGCTGGTGGAAGAGATGGAAGACAAGAGAATGAAGGAGAATGAAGGGAAGAAATCCTCAAGGGAAAACTCCTCAAGAATACCCAAGCTAGGGAAAAATGTCATGTAAAGCACATTTGGACAAGCAATGAAAGGCCAACATAGGATACGTCACAAAAGCGTAATGCAAGAGCACGAAAGGATGCAATCCAAAGGAGTAGACATGTCAAGAGGTTTCAAAGCATCGTGTTCTACTCTTTTTTTATTAGATCAAGACCAAAGGGGAAAAGGATAGCGATAGGTGAAAATGAATGGAGGAAGATAGACATGAAGATTAAACATGAAAGGAATGAAAGCAAGATCATCATAAGATAGCTCACAAAATAGCCAAATATTCGTGTATAGATCAACATTGTCAAGATCAAAGAGAGAAGATGGAATGGATGAAATATGTAGAAGAACTACGCATGATGCCTGATTGCCAAGTTTTCATCACGGTACTTATCCAAGGTGCCACAAGGGAGTGGTTTTCACCATAGGATGAATTTATTTCTCTTTACTTTTACTACCAAGGCACCTGTTTCCAGGTTTTCACCAAGGCACATTTTCAATTTTTTTCTTTTTTTTTTTTTGAATTTTTGGAAGAAGGCAAGCTCTTTAGATAATGCTCCTTGAAAGGATAAACCATGATATTCCAAAGATTCAAAATGATATGCTCAAAGATGCTGATAGGAAAAGGGAGATGGAAAAGAAAAATGGAGGATAAGGTTTTATGTAAAGCGAGTGAGGTTGGAAGATAGGAGGAATAGGCAAATGAGGAAAAAAGATAGAAGGTAGAAGGATAATGAATGGAAGGATTGTGAAAGGGTAGATGGAAAGGAAGGCAAGATCAAAGTCAACACACACCTTGAAGGGTGATGAGAGGATGGAGGAAATGTGAATGAAGGAATACGTGAAGGAATGTGGTGAATGGATAGCAAAGGTTGTGGTTTAGGCACATGGAATGGAAGAATGTTTTGGAAGAAGATGAAGTGGAAGCCTTTGGAAGCTTGAATGCCAACTTTAATTTTTGCTCAACACCAGACTCTTTCAAGAGAGACTTTGGAATCCATATAGCCGTAGGCTTTTCATTTCTTTTTGATGATCTAGAGAGAATATCTTCAATGATGAATTTTGGAACCCATACTTGTCTTGTAGTTTTTTTCTTAGATATCTCTTTTGACTTTATGCCTCTGTGCCGATTAAAGGAGACATGGTGATATTTTTTTGATGGATTCTTGTATTGCCTCTTTTTCTTGTATTGAACATTTAAGTTACTTCCAAAAGACTTGGGACTTGTGGAAGAAGGAGGATATGAATGGTTTAGATGGGTGGGTGGATGGAAAGGATTCAAGGGTGTGCATCTATGTTGATCTTGAGGAAAGATGGGAGATGGAGGGACGTAAGGACCCAAGATAGATGGAAAATTAGGAGAGTTAGGAGGGGAAAGTGAAGGTAAATAAGGACCCAAGATGGAAGGAAGAAATGAAGCCCTTTGTAGTGGTGGAAGAGGTCCCAGGATGGAAGTGGAAGATGCAAAAGGATAATTAACAAGTTCATCAACATTTATATGACAACCAAGGACATCAACATTTTTAGAGTGAGCATTAGAATTTTCAATATAATCATGGACATCTTGAATATGAGCACCTTCTTTGATAGGATTGTTCAAAGCTTGCAAAGACTTAGGAAGAGTAGAAAGTGGAAGTGAACATGGAGTGGTAGAATAAGAAGATGAAAGACTTTGATCTTGACAAGGATCTTTGGATAGCATAAGCACATAATTTTTCTCTTGATTTTCAATAGGCTTAACATTGGAAGGAACAACACCATTTTTACCAACCTTAATGGAAGTATCATCTTTGGAAAGTGAAAGTGTAGTAAGGTTATTTTGATTGTCAATAAGCTCAACAATGTAAGTAGTAGCTTGATCTTGCTTAGGAGAAGACTTAAGACATGGTGGAATGCATGAAAAAGGGTGTGCAGGATAAAAAGAACCTTGAGGTAGATAAGAGACATTGTGAAAAGGAGTGGATGACATGGAGGGTTCTTGATCTTGATCTTTCTTTATGTTCTTTTCTTTATCATTTCTGGAGTCCTCTTGACATGGAGCCACTTCTAAGGACAAGGAAGCATGTTGGGATTGTATGGAAGACTTTGGAAGAGATGGTGGAGGACTAGCTGAAGTAGGAATTATAGCATATGAAGGCTTAGGCTCTTTAGGTTTAGCATTATTGAAAGTATTGGTAGCCAAGTGAAGGTTAGCTTGAGTTTCTTCAAGGGGTAGCCCTTGAGGATAACTATAGGGAATCGTATGAAAAGTATCAGGACTTTCATTGGATGAAAGTTCTGTGAAAGATTTGGAAGACTTGGAAGCTTTAGGAAGTGTATGGTTATTGGAGGAAGTAGGGGATGGAAGGGAACCATCACAAGACAAAGGTTCAACATTAACATGATCTTTCTTGAGAGTGTAATCTTTATTTTCAGCATGAGAGTTTTTAGAGGAGAGATCCTTGTAGTATTGATGCTTCAAGCTAGCACAATGCATTTTATAGTCCTCAGCAGTAGTAGATGGATCATAATCAAGGTATTTTTCACAACAATCATCAAAGTCTTTTTCAAAATCAGAATCATATGGATCACCATCATGATCTATCTAATGTGACATCCCATTTCCAGTAAGCAGGAACACACGACAAGGAGGACTCTTAGGAACAGAGGTGTCATAGGTATCATTATATTGTCCATCATCATAGTCATCATAGTCTCCAAAGATGGATGTGTCACTCTCTAGGGAAGAGGTATCATAAGGATTATCACATTGCTCAAATTTTTTCCGCGGGCATGGTGACATGTACAAGTCTTTATCAAATGGAAAAGGACATAGAGCTTCCATGGAGAACTCTTTAGGTTCTTTTTCTTTCTCAAATTTGTTAAGTTTGACTTGCATAGATTGCATCTGCTTCATCATAGCTATGATTGGAATTTCTTCCTCATGTGTACTGATTCTTTGAGACATGTGTACTGATTCTCAATAGCTACTGCTCTGTTCCTGACATAGTGATTTGTTTGACAGATTTTGGAACTAGGCTAAAAAAGCTAAGTATTTGGCAATTTTGAACATTTTCTGACAACTTTTCAAAATTTTCCCAAATGACACTCTGTAGAATCGTACGACAGTGGGTATGCTATGAAACAACAGTTGAAAAGCTCATACAATAGTTGAAAAACTTGCATGACAGTTGCTAGCAGGATTTGACTTTTTGAATTTGACTAGCATAAAGACTTGTACGACACTAGGTTCTTTACCATACGACAGATGTGCAGTAATGAAATGACACTTGATAGAAACTCATATGAATTTCTGACCTCCTAAGATGACTTTTGACTCTAGAAAAGAATTTCACTTCAGATTTTGCAAATTTTGAGTTTTCAAATTTTGATTGTTTGCAAATTTTAATGTCCAGATTTGAGGATTGTAACAAATTTGTCCATTTTCAATAACCAGATAGATAAACAAGCATGCAAAACAACAAGCAAGTGATTTCAAGCATGTCTAAAAACAATGAACAAGGGCAAAAACAACCTTGCGCATGAACAATCAAGTGACTTATTCATTCTAATCCTCAGAAGCGCTAATTGTGTATGTTCCAAAATATTTTGCAATGATGCACATATACCCTAGAAAATAAAAATTTGGCCTCGCTAGGGTTTTTAGTAATGGTTTGACTCTGCAACTTTTATGATCCAAAGGGGTGAACTCCAATTCTGGTGCACCAGGGTTTTGACATAGTCTGAGAATTTAATCAATTAGGAGCTGCTAGGGAGATCTAACAACCCAACAATGAACCACACCTGTGAAGATTTCTTCCACAAGGACATT
This sequence comes from Chamaecyparis obtusa, assembly GCA_027943335.1. Classification (NCBI taxonomy): domain Eukaryota; kingdom Viridiplantae; phylum Streptophyta; class Pinopsida; order Cupressales; family Cupressaceae; genus Chamaecyparis; species Chamaecyparis obtusa. Next base: position 2,171,247 of record BSBK01000490.1, on the reverse strand, counting down.
TATATAGTGGTTGTTACTACCAAGTCTGAAATGGCTATTACCGCTTGAGGTTTCATCAACGTAGTTTTCCCTGTGAAGGGATCGTCTGCTATGGTTAACCCTCTCTAAAGGTGACTCACAGTATGATACCACAAGGGGACTTGGCTCTAGATCCAAGGTTTTGACACCTCTTCACTTTTAACCCAAACAAAGCAAGCAGATTAATCTGACGTGCTAAGGTAAAGTTTGTTTCACCAAGGTCTGTGATGTTAACCCCACATGATCTATCAACCTCTTCGGAGAGAGAATGTATTGATCAATAAGAGAAGATGCACTAACCGAGTAGAACGTGAAACACACTAAGTATCCTCCCTACCTACAAGGATTCCATCGTCAAGAAGGATTTCACTAGGAATCCAATCTCTCAAGAATCACAAATAGTGTTCATAGGGCCTAATTACTATGTGAGCACAGATATATTTCTGAAAGTAAATCTATCGAAAGTACCCAAAAGCAGAAAGAGGAACACTTAACGCTTAAAGAAAATATGAGGTGAGTCCACAAGGTGGAACAATTAAACCCTCACACAAGCTAAAAATGAGTCCACAACTTAGAAAACAAGTGAGTTCTAAAAAGCACAAAAGGGTTGCCTGGTGGAACAATTAACACTTCTATCCTTTAGACCCCTCCCCTTTATGGCGTTGAGATTGCAATGATGGGGTGGAATGAGGGGCCGATGAATTAGTGAGTCCAATAACCCAAGATAGCAATCTAGATCAATCACAAGTATCTAAGACTGCTTAAATGAATACCTAAGGTGTCACAACCTAGTATCAATTATGCAAGTGTGTAAAACAAAAGCATGAAAAGAAGCACTCAAGCTAGACACACGAGAGATTTATTTTAAGTCCAAATTAAAATATTATCAGAACAAGTAGAATACCTAAGATCCTTGCGACATGCTTAGTAGATATTTACTTGATTTTTATCTTTGTTAAGCAATCCCGCGCAAGCAAGCAAAAAACTCTCCGATAAGAAAACAAGCAAACAAGCAAACAAGATATGCAACATATCTTCAACTTATGAAAACCCTTGGGTTAGCTCTAAAAATAAATTATTATCAACAATAATAACCAAAAATTAATCCAAATGACAATTCATATCATTCATTGAACCATGTAAAAAAATAAGTGCATACCCATCACAATTTTTTTTTTTTTTGTTGCATTTGACCTAGTCAACAAGATCTAATTTTTTTGATATGATTTTTGCCACAAAAATAGAAATTCAAAACAAAGACCCCTACTAAAAAATAGAGAGCTTTCCAAAAATGTAAAAATTTTAAAAAAATCTCTTCATTTGTGCCCTAGAGACCTGTTTTACCAAAATAGACCAATTTTTGTAAATTGACTATTTGAGCTATTATATTGTGTCCAAATTTAAAATACAAAGAATAGACCCCTTGTATAATTTAAAGAGATTTTCAAAAATATAAAAATTTCTAAAAAATATGTTGATTTGCATCAGATATTGATTTTTTCTATAATTTCAAGAAAAAATTATTAAAAATTCAAAACATCTTAGAAAATTTTGAATTTTTTACTATAGCTTCTTTGATATGTTTCCAACTTGAAAAAAAAATTTCAAAGCAAAAATACAAGCTTTTTGGGAGATAAAATTAAATCTTTGAAACTTTAGGGTTTTAGCTCCCCAAAAAAATCAAAACTAGCATGTAAAGGTGGGTTGCCCCACGGTGGGCGCCAGAAATGTGTGTGTGAAAATTGTACCTGATCTATAGACACAACACTTTAGTAAAACATTAGAGGTTAGTTGAAATCAAAATCGTGCAATGAATGAAAGCTAAACTAACCGGGCGATTTACTGCCTTCTAATAGGTGCGAGTATGATGTTCTTAGATTGTTATCGAGATCAGTGACCTTGACGACACCTAAATGAAGGATTTGAATGCAAAACTGATATAAAATATGAATGCAATTAATCTATTTTTTAAATTTATTTTAGATGCAATAAGAATGATAAAAACTTGATATGAAATCTAATCTATATGAAATTGATCTAACAATAATATGAAAACAAAAGTGATCTCACAAAACGTGGTTGATTCGCAAAGAAGCTCTGATTCTCCAGATAGCAATTCACTAGCATAAGTTCGCAAATTATGAGATTCTGTGGATTTGAGAGATGATTTGTGAAGAGCTAAAGCCTTGATTTTATAGAAATCCAGAGCTTTGAGGATGCATGAAAGAAAACCATAAATCACTCAAATAAACTCAACTTGATTTTTGAGTTATCTGAAAATAAAGATAATTTAATTCACAAAAACATGCAAATCATGCAAAAATAACTTTTTAACTCAAATTAGAAGTTTAGATCAACTTTAAAACAAAAAAATGATGTTGAGTTCCAAAAAGTCAATAACTTGCATTGATTTTCTAATTTGGAGTTTAACTGCTCTTTGATTGTGCACATGGATAATTATGAATTAATAAATAAATAAAGTGATTTATTCTCAACTTAACTGATTTTGAAAAATAAAATAATTGATTTATGGGTTAATCAATCATTTAATCAAACTTTTATTCAAAAATAATATTATTAAAAATTGACAACTTGCTTTAATTAATTAAATAAGAATTTAATCAATTATTCATAGGATTTTAGATTTATTGTCAAAATTAAATAATATGATTTAGGAATAAATAGAATTAACTTCAATTAAATAATTAAGTGGTAGAATTAAATCTAATTAATTAAATATTTAGAATATTCAATTAATCAAACTTTAGGATAAATAAGATTTATCGCCAAATAATTATTAAATTAAAGATAATTATGATGATTAGGAATATTACTAAGAATATTCTCCGATGCAGAATTTAAGATAATCAATTAGGATTCGATGATGTTCAGATGTGCCTTTGGTTAGGACTTTGATGTCGATTTCGTTCAATATGTTGATGTAGGAGATTAATGAACTTATAGCCCATTTTTGGGGTATTACAACAAGATGACTTTTGACTCTAGAAAGGTGTTTGACATCAGATTTTGCAATTTTTGAGATTTTCAGTTTTAGATTGTTCACAAAATTGTCTGTCCAGATTTGAAGATTGTACCAGATTGATTCATTCTTAGTAACCAGATAGATAAACAGGCACACAAAACAACAAGCAAGTGATTTCAAGCACATCTGAAAACAATGAACAGGGGACAAAGCAACCCTGCACATGAACAATCAAGTGACTAAATGTGCTAATCCCTAAGAGTGCTAACAGTGTATGTTCCAAAAGGTTTTGCAATAACACACATATTCCTAGAAAATGAAAATTTGGCCTCACTAGGGTTTTTAGTAATGGTTTGATTTTGCAACTTTTGTGATCTCAAGAGGGAAAACTCCAATCCAGGCACACTGGGGTTTTAACACAGTCCGAAAATTTAATCAATCAGGAGCTACTAGGGAGATCTAACAACCCAACAAGAGACCACACTTGTGAAGATTTCCTCCACAAGGACATTTATATAGCGGCTGCTACTACGGTTAACCCTCTCTAAAGGTGAATCACAAAATATACCACATGGAGACTGGTTCTAGAGTCAAGGATCTGAGTTTCTGGTAGTACCCAAAAAGGGAGTAGAGTATAGTCCTCTAGCCTTTTCACTTTTAACCCAAACAAAGCAGACAGATTAATCCGACATGCTAAGACCAAGATTATCTCACAAAGATCTATGATGTCAACCACTTATGATCTACCAACCTCTCCGGAGAGAGAATGTATCAATCAGAAGCTGAAGACACACAAATTTAGTAGAACATGAGACGCTCTCAGTAACCTTCCTACCTACAAGGGTTCCTTCGTTGAGAAGAGTTTCACTGGAAACCCACTCTCTCAAGAACCACAAATAGTGTTCATAGGGCCTATTTACTATGTGTAACAAAGATGCTGAAAAGCAAATCTATGTTCATTTTTATAGCCCAAAATGAAATCTGTGATATGAAAGGAATAAAGGTCACACAAGCTTGACACACAAGAGTTCTTTTTAATCCAAATCAAAACATTATCAGCTGAGAAGATTACCTAAATTCCTCACAATGCACTTAGTAGATTCTTACCTATTTTTAGCAATTCTCATGCTTTTGCCCAATCAAAACCAGCAGAAATCAATCAGAAACAACAAATTTCAATTGTTAATGTTAGTTGTCAGTCCAAATTAGGAAAACAAATCTAGAAAACTGCCTGAAAAAGTGAAACGACAATTGAAACCTGGCACTGAAACTCGTATGACAGTGTGTTACCTACCAGACAACAACCCAAAAACTCGTACGACAATGGGTATCAGATCATGCGACAAAAGAGCTTCCAAATGACACTTTGTTTTTGATGGTATGATCCTCGATCAAATAAACTGTCATACGACAGTGGGTACCTCCTGATATGAGTTTCTGACAAAACTCGTATGAAAATTGTACGGACAAAAATTAAAAATCACAGCTTGGAATAGAAAATGACAAGATGATAAAAATTGATAGAAATTGAATGGAAACCCATTTCAAGGCCCCACGGTGGGTGCCAAAAATGTGTGTGAATTTTGTACCTAGCCATAGACACAACACTTCAGTAAAACATTAGAAGTTAGTAGAAATCAAAATTGTGTAGTGAAATGGAAACTAATCTAACCAAGCAATTTACTGCCTTCTAGTAGGTGCGAGTATGTATTCTCATATTGGATTGAGATCAGTGACCTTGACGACACCTCAACGAAGGATTTGAATGCAAAATCTAGATATGGGATGAATGCAATTTAATCTATATTTTTGATATTTTCTATGCAATAAGATGAAAAACTGATATGAATCTATTCTAGATGAAAAACTGATATGCATGTAATTAATCTAACAATGATATGCTAAATATGAAACTAAAATGACAAGATTGATCTCACAAAAGTTGTTGATTCACAAAGAAGCTTCAATTCTTCAGATGTTGATTCACCAACGTGATTGTGCAAATTCATGGATTGATTTTGGCAGAGTGAGTATGCAAACTTGTGAGATGATTTGTGAAGAGTTGAAGCCTTGTTTTTATAGAAATCCAGGGCTTTGGGGATGCATGAAAAAAACCATAAATCACTCAGGTTGATTTTAGAGTCAACAAGGAATTAAAGATAGTTAACTCACAAAAAATCATGCAAAAATAACTTTTTGATTTAAATTAGAAGTTGAAATCAACTTTTAACTCAAAAGAGAGTTGAGTTTATTTTTAAAACAACTTAAATTGATTTTCTGATTTAAAGTTCAACTACTTTTTGGATGTGCATAATTAATTATGAATTAAATAAATAAATAAAGTGATTTATCCTCAACTTTAACTGATTTTAAAAATAAAACAATTGATTTATGGGTTAATCAATTATTAAATCAAACTTTTATTCCAAAAACTATATTATTAAATTTGACAATTGACATTAATTAATTAAATAAGAATTTAATCAATTAGTCATAGGATATTTGGTTTATTGTCAAAATGAAATAATACCATTTAGGAATAAATATAATTAAATCTAATTAAATAATTAAGTGCCAGTATTAAATCTAATTAATTAAATATTTAGCATATTTAATTAATCAAACTTTAGGATAAATAGGATTTATCACCAAATAATTATTAAATTAAAGATAATTAGGATAAATAGGAATAAGGAATATTCTTTGATGCAGAATTTAGGATAATCAATTAAGATTCGATAATGTGCAGATGTGCCTTAGGTTAGGACTTCGATGTCAATTTTGTTCGATGTGTTGATATAGGAGATAAATGAACTTATAGCCCATTTTTGGGGTATTACACATAACATGTTTCATTTGGATTAAAATCAATCTAGCTTAAGCATTCTTGCATCAATCTGTATTTTAGCTCTATTAGGATCCTTGAGGCTCTAGGGGAAAATCAGGTGAACTATACCTGACTCTGTGCCGCTATGGGGTCCTCATGGTCCCTAATCTATCATAATCCTCCATAATAATCATTAGGGATATGCTCCATGTGTTTTGAGAGCACACCCACATCCCTAAAGTGAGAGAAAATCAAACGGTGACAGGGTGCTCCCATTTTAGCTCTATCTCAATGTCTTTGCGAATAGATTTTTCTATATGTTTAGGAATATGCTGTTAGACTTTGAGTAACTAATGTTTGAATGTCTATGCCTATTCTGAATAGGTTAGGTTCACTCTGCACATAGAATCATCTTGCTTTCTTATTTAATCATCTATTCTTCTCTTGCCTTTAAGTCTTCACTATCTCCGATAATACTTCCTTTGTACTGATAAAACTTTATTAAATATATAGATAAGACAATAGTTTACCAGTAACTATGTTAATAAAATTACCTTCACCTTTCCTCATATCTGATTAATATCTTTATGAATATCATCCTTGAGCTTACTCCTTAGCACATAAGTGCTACCCGATAAGGTTATGTTAGGATTAGGTAATATTGAGAGGGGGGGTGAATCGGGATTAATAAAATTTGATTTAAAATTTAACCAATTATAGGTAAACCATAAAACTACTGAAATGAAAAGAACAATAAAACATAACACATAACTCATGACACCATGATTTGTTCTCGAGGAAACCCTGGCCAAGGGAAAATCCCGGTGGGGATGGTACCCACAACTATGCACTAAAATATTGTATCCCTGTTATTAGATCTAGAAGTGTTAGGAGATGATGATTACATAGTATATTTCCTTGTTAATAGATTACAAAACCTATTAGGGGTATACAAAACACCTGGTTAAAGGTGGTGAGAAAACAACTCTTACAATTAAAAACTATTACAAAGAGTTCTCCAAAATGTGAACAATACAAGCACTTATCTTGATTAGATAGTTCCAGTTATAGCTCTATCTCTTACCAATCTTGCATCTAATCTCTTCTCTTAGATTCACAACCTTTCTTCATCATCATAATCACAATACATACTGCTTTCATAAAAGTGCTCTATAATTATACAAAAACTTCCATCCAGTTGGCTTCACAAAAATCATACAAAACATAATAATTAATTATGTAAAGGGTAAGTATGAATCGATGATCATATATTACCCAAGTTTTAACAATATACTCCATTTACCTGACTTAGCACGTTATCATATTTGCTAACCTTGGCTTAATCTTTACAACTGCTCATATGCCCTGTTATACTAAATCTCTGTCTTCACATACCTTCAGATTACTGAATATCACTAATCTGATAACCAAAACTCATTTGCTCTTAACTAAAGTATATAAATATCCCAAAATACCTTCTACTAACTTCACAAGCCATAATACCTCATACATTTCCATCACTAACCAAAACTGTAACAATGTACCCTATTACCCCGATTTTGGACTTAATCATTTTCATGACTGCGAATCTAGTACTAAACCTCTCATCATGCAATCACTCCAACATAAGTGTTTCCATGAATGAAAACCCTTAAGTGATCCCTAGTGCTCCACAAAACCACTTGCCAACAATCTCTCCCTTTGGCATTGATGGAAACACTTAAAAAAATGACTAAGTGTCAAAATACAACTCTCTTCTTTTCATTTTCTCTTTTCTACTTTTTTTGTTTATACATCTTTTTCTTCTTCTTACTTTTACTCTTAAAATTTTTTCTCTTTCTCTTCCTCTCCCTTTAACATCAATGAAAAGGGTTCAAAAAATTAAGCACAAAAAGATTTAGTGCTTACTCACCAGTTTTAAGACATCTTGGAAGGAGTTTTCCAAGGTCTTTTCTTCCTCAACCGATGACTTTATCAGTAGCTCACTAACATGGATCAATCCATTCAGTGCATATGATGCGGTCTCCACTGCCTTAAGCTCAGTAGGTGTAGACAAGGTCATTGATCCTACAACCTTTTCCATCTCTGAAAGATGAGTATCAAGCATTAAGAGCTTAGGGGTCAATAGGCTTCTTAGCAAGCCAAATTTGTCTACAACTCTCCCTTTCTCCGTTTCCATTACACTAATCTTTTCTAAAAGCCTAGATGTCTCTTTATCTATTTCACCTATAGTTAGTGAAGATGATTCACAACTATCAATCAGACTGTCAAGAGTAGCCCTATCCTTGGTTATAATCTCCTCAATGTTATTTACATGCCTACAAGGATTTATGCGATAGCTGTAAATTTTCCTACCTTGTGCTACACAACTCTTGGCCTTAAGAGTAGTGGCCTTGAGAATGTCTAAGTCCCATGAAATGGACTGACAGACTTCTCTCAACTTCTTCTCCAATTTTTTTTCAATGTCTTGTCTTTTGCAGTCTTTAGCAAAGAGTCAAAGTGACTATCAAAGCTATCCAATACTGCACCAAGATTTTCATCTTCATCCTTTTCTTGAAGATAATCGGTGAGGGAAGTAGCTTGTTTATTGTTTCAACAACCCTAGCCATTAACTTTATCCTTTTGTCCCCTTTCCATACTAACCTTTCTTTAGCCTTCACAAAGGCCATTAAGGATAGCCTCATAAGATCATCCTCATCCATATTTTCTACATCAGAACTTGTTGGTTTGGCCATATTTTCCAACAATAAAGAGGTGTCCAATTTAACCTCAACCACTTTTTCTATTCCGGTCTCTTCTTCCTTCTTTTCTTCCTATTGTATTTCCTTCTCCTATACTTTCTCCTCTATTTTCTCTTCCTCTATCTATTCTTGTTCTCCAACTTCCATTGCACTATCTAAATTATCCATAATGGATCACTTACATCATGTGAAGTGTCAAGGGTCACAGGTACACCAGAGACAAATAAATCTAGTTGCATGCTATCTTGTACACTTTCATCCACTACTTTGGAACTTTCTCCCAAACCTAAAGATGTAGGCTTGGTGACCTTGGTAGATGATGCCTTCTTTGGCATATCACTCATTAGGATATGATCTAATGCCTTTTGAGTGTCCTCAATCACCTCATCATATTTCCTAGCCATTATTTTTACTAGTCTGGCCTTTGTTCTTAGCAACGATTTCAATGCATTTATAATCCTCTCTCTTTCTTGTATTGAGATAACATGTAACATGTCCTCAATAGATTTATTCCTTATGTTTTCATCTTCTGATTGTGCCAACTACTTTCTAAATTCTAGTTTACTGTACAGTTCTTTAGGGATACTCCCTTCAATTTCTAGCAAGTTTTTCTTGAAAACTAAGAGATACTCAATGATAGTATCTTCAATGAGTGACTGATTCTCAGAATCATATCTCTCATAATACCTATCCACTATTTTTAGGTTTCCATCTTTAATCACTCTTTTCTGTAGTGACTTAAGGTTAGGTTTCCACAAGGTTTTTGGATCCCTTGGTGCTACTTTTTCTTCTTCTTTCTCAGGAACCTTTTCCTCTTTCTTCTTCCTCTTCACTTATACTTCTTTATCCTTAGGACTGTCTTGCTTACTAGATCTTGTAGATCTTTTGGGAATGATTGCAGGCACAACTTCTTGTACTGCCTCCTCTTGTGAAGCTGATAAGTCAACAATATCAATAGTAGGAGTTACTGTCTTTTCTACTTTTGAAGGAACATAAGTATCAATGGCCATGCTCGAAGATGCTTCCATCTTATTTCTCATGTCTATCAACTATTTTTTAGTGATTCCTACTTTAGTAGTTATAGCCTCCACAATTTTACTGATTTTCCTTTTCCTTGTTACTTTTTCTTTCTCTTCTCTGACTTTTTCATATTTCTCTCTATATGTTCCCCATCTTTCTTGTGTAGGGTCTATTTCTGCTGCCAGTATATTCTCTACCTACATGGTTAGAACCTCATCACTTACTTCATATCCTATGGGGTAACACCATTTCATTCTTGGTTCCACTACCTCAAAACAAATATAATTAGTTTCAACCATGAAACAAATAGTGTCCTCATACTTCTCAATAATATTCTCAGGTATTCTATACTTTTCCTTCATTTTCCTTTGTAAGATTTTTATCATGGAAAATAGCTCACCATCAACCCAATTTTTGTCTGGTCTCCTATAGCTCTCTGAAATCTGAATTCCAGTAGGTACATATTCTTTCCATGCCCTAGGGTGCATGCCAGGAAACTTGTGAATGATGTGGATGTACATATGGACTAACAAGGACCTAAACCTAAATGTTTTAGTCCTATCTTTCTTTATCACTTTGAAATTTTCAAGGAATTACTGTGCAAGTACTTTGCAGAGGTTATATTTCTTATTTTCCTTCACCATTGTGTATGCCATCATATCAAATCCAGCTGATACAAAGTTTGGTCTACTACTATAAAATAACTTGTAACCCAACAATATCACTACCAACCTAACATCTTGCTGAAAGATGTCATTGAATTTCATTTCCCTCTTATCCCACTTGGAATGGGTTAGGGTTTCTACCTATTTCCTTAAATTCTTTTTTGATATAGGTAGGGCTCCTCCATTATCAAGGCCTGTAATATCATGAATCATCTATGCACAAATCTTCACTGGTTCTTCTCCAATCCAAACAAATCGATCATGGACTTTGCTAAGGATGATTTTAAACCATTCAACTTCTGTGAATTCTGTGAGTAGGAAAAGCTTAATGATAGATTGATCTTCTAGGTGTTTGAATTCTTCTACCATGGATCCATCTGCTTCTATCATACTATCCAATTCATTGTAAATTTTTACATCTCCAATGGTTTCATACTTGCACTATATGTATGCCCTAATGTCTTCTACGTGTAATACACCTACTGCGGTTTGTGAAAATGCTCCTTTCGAATCATCCTCACAAGACTTGAATGGATGTATCTTGAATTTGTACCTAGGTCTATCCACAACATCATAAACCAATGGTGCATCCATAAATTCTCTATGAGATTAGGTCTAAATACCTTAAACACACTTGAATTTGGCACTATGCTTCACGTGATCACAAAATATTTCTGCTAGATGACTGCAATCCTTCACAACTTTGCTCTCCTTAGTCACTGATAATCAAAAGGTGTAGAAATGATATCTTCCAAACCTTTTTATCCTTTGCAAGTTGAGTGAGTGCATTAAACACTAGTATCTCAACTTCACATCCCCTCCAGTCAACATAAAACTTGTGAACACATAGAATGAATCTCCAAGTGTTGCGCTCTCATCCACAGACTCCAAAGTGTCTGCACATACCATACCTAAGCTTGCATGAGCTTAATCCACATATAAAGGGGCTAGATATATTCTATTCTCTACATCCAATGCTCCCCTTAAGGCCATGCAACCTTCTAGGTCGATGCCTCAAAGAACTCATCATGTGAAGACAGTATCATCATCTATCTCTCCCTGAACTGATGCCTTATTTAAAAATTTCACCTTCCATATCTTGTCATCCTCCTCTAATTTCTTGAATTTATTTTCAAATTCACTCATGTATTCATTAAGACTCTTACCACTGTCACCAACATTCTTTCTTATAACCATGGGAGGTGGTCCTCTCGGTTCACTAGATCTTCTTGTTCCTCTTTTGTTGTCCTCTCCATTGTATCTACAAAAATTTGAAACGTGTCCAAGGTTGTTGCATTTGTAACATGTAGGAGGTCTCCTTCTATCCTAATTTACTTGTAGTTTACAATACCTTGCAGTGTGTCCGAAGTTGTTGCATTTTTGACATGTGATCTTGGCTGCTGATTCTTCTCTGTCATAATCTTTCTTGTACCTAGACTAATCTAGTTTTCTTCAATCTTCTTTCTTGTGTCCATACTCATAATAGTTAAAATAGTAGCTGGTAAAGGGTTTAGAGGTACCTTTACTTCTGCAATCTCTTTTCATGTGTCCAACTTTGTTGCATCCAAAGAATCTACCTCTGAAAGGTCTGAACTATTCTTTAGGTTCTTCATGAGTAGGTCTTTCTTCATGTGTAAGTATTTCTTCATTCTTTGATCCACTTGCTTCTTCATTGGTTTTAGAACTTTTTTCTTCATTGAATCCAACTCCAGTCATGTCTCCTTTAGGTTTCTATTTTGCTCTTTGCTCATCAATTTTGTCATTGCTCATGTGCAACTTCTCAATGTGTAGTTTGGCTTGAGTGAGTTCACCTTTAATGATCTGATTATACTTCTCCAATTCCTGATATTTATCTTTGTAGTGGTCAAGTTTAGTCTTTATTAGTTCTATTTTCTCATTTTCTACTTTCAGTGATTCTTCAACTTTGTTCCTAGCATCCTTTTCATGTTGAATCTCTTTTATCATCAAAAGATTGATCTCCTCTTTTTCTTGCTCCAACCTCTTCACTTGATCTGATGTATCATTGTCTGAATCTTCTTGGATCTTGTCCATAAGATCTTGTTTCTAATTTCTTGAAGCTTCCAGTTGTTCCTTTAGTTTCTTGATGAAACCTTCTACTCTTCTTAATTTGAATTTTAGTAAACCATTCTCAGCCTTATCTTTGTCCAGATCTTCAAGTGCTGCTTCAAAGTTCTCTTGCAAACTTTCCAAATCCATTTTGATCTCCCTTAAGCTATTAGGCTTTCTCTCCAAGGGCCAATAGCTCTAATACCAATTGTTAGGATTAGGTAATACTGAGAGGGGGGGGGGGTGAATCAGTCTTACTAAACTTTTATTTAAACTTTAACCAATTATAAATAAACCATAACACTGCTGAAATGAAAATAACAATAAAACATAACACATAACTCATGACACCATGATTTTTTCTTGAGGAAACCCTGGCCAAGGGAAAACCTTGGTGGGGATGGTACCCACAACTATGCACTCAAATATTGTATCCCTGTTAGGAGATCTAGCCCTATTAGGAGCTGATGATTACATAATACATTTCCTTGTTAAAGGATTACAAAACCTTGTTAGGGGTATACAAAGCACTTGGTTAAAGGTGGTGAGAAAACAACTCTTACAATAAAAAACTATTACAAAGAGTTCTCCAAAATGTGAATAATACAAGCACTTATCTTTCTTAGATAGTTCCAGTTATAGCTCTATCTCTTAATGATCTAGCATCTGATCTCTGTACTCAGATTTACAACCTTGGTTCTGTTAGCTCTTTTTCATGTAGAATTGCCAATTTAGCTATTAAGCTTGACTCTTAGGTTCCCAATTCTGAATTCTTACAGGGAAAAGGCTAATTGATAAGGACCAAGTCCTTCTTCTACTTCGGGCTCCACAAACCCAGGTGGGTGTACCTATCTTCAGACTCACTACTTCATAATGAAATCCTTGCAGTGGATTAGGGGTTCTCATAATGACTTTCTAATGTCTCTTGCTGCAACTGATGCAGAGCTTAGAAAGCCAATCCATGATGTTAACAAAAGCAAACAATCATTGTAGAAAAATGGCAAAAGTGACAAGGGTATTCACCCTTCTTCTCTTCGAGCTTAAAACTCAGGCAGGTTAACCTATCTGATTCACTTCTACAAGGAATCACCAACAACACTTGCACTATTCAATGCAACTTACAAACATTTATGTTCTTGAACTAGAAATAGAAAAGTGATTTGAAAAGATTTTGACTACAAGTCTGGTCAAACTAGTGCCTAATCCTGGGCATGGAGTTAGAAAATGCACATCAACAGGAGACTTCAAATCTTATACAACTAAAATTCAAATAATGTACCTTGCACACCATTCTTTCTTTCCCCTATTTGGATATCAAATCCTCATGAAACATCAAATTATCAGCAACAATCTTCAAGATATTACACCCCCCTTGGAAGAAACTTGAGAATCATTACACCATTTACCTTGTAAATAGGTATACAGAGATGCCTTACAAATTGAGATACAATAATTTGATATAATGCAAAGAGACATCAGACAAATATGGGAAAGGATTTTCACTGTACTTCATTAAATCATCTTGTATCTATACATTCAAACACAGAAAACTCAGAATCAGAACTCTGACATGAAACCTAGAACTTGCATTAATGGAACTCAAACTTGCAGAGCTCTCCTCATGCAAAAAGATTGGAACCTTTACAAAAAGATCAGAAATGGGTTTATGATCTTTTTGCATGAGGAGAGCTTTGATCTTTTTGTAAAGGTTCCAATCTTTTTGCATGAGGAGATCTCTGCAAGTTTGAGTTCCATTAATGCAAGTTCTAGGTTTCATGTTAGAGTTCTGATTCTGAGTTTTCTGTGTTTGAATGTATAGATACAAGATGATTTAATGAAGTATAGTGAAAATCCTTTCCCATATTTGTTTGATGTCTCTTTGTGTTATATCAAATTGTTGTATCTCAATTTGTAAGGCATCTCTGTATACCTGTTTACAAGGTAAATGGTGTAATGATTCTCAAGTTTCTTCCAAGGGGAGTGTAATATCTTGAAGATTTTTGTTGATAATTTGGTGTTTCATGAGGATTTGATGTCCAAATAGGGGAAAGAAAGAATGGTGTGCAAGGTACATTGTTTGAATTTTAGTTGTATAAGATTTGAAGTCTCCTGTTGATGTGCATTTTCTGACTCCATGCCCAGGATTAGGCACTGGTTTGACCAGACTTGTAATCAAAATCTTTTCAAATCACTTTTCTATTTCTAGTTCAAGAACATAAATGTTTATAAGTTGCATTGAATAGTGCAAGTGCTATTGGTGATTCCTTGTAGAAGTGAATCAGATAGGTTAACTTGCCTAAGTTTTAAGCTCGAAGAGAAGAAGGGTGAATACCCTTGTCACTTTTGCCATTTTTTTGCAATGATTGTTTGCTTTTGTTAACATCATGGATTGGCTTTCTAAGCTCTGCATCAATTGTAGCAAGAGACATTAGCAAGTCACTATGAGAACCCCTAATCCACTGTAAGGATTTCATTGTGAAGCAGTGAGTTTGAAGATAGGTACACCCGCCTGGGTTTGTGGAGCCCGAAGTAGAAGAAGGACTTGGTCCTTATCAATTAGCCTTTTCCCTGTAAGAATTTAGAATTGGGAACCTAAGAGTCAAGCTTAATAGCTAAATTGGCAATTCTACATGAAAAAGAGCTAACAGGTTCATCATCATAATCACAATACATACCACTTTCATAAAAGCACTCTATACTTATACAAAAATTGCCATCAAGTGAGCTTCAAAAATATCATACAAAACATAATAATTAATTATGTAAAGGGTAAGTATGAAGTCGATGATCATATATTACCCAAGTTTTGGCAATATACTCCATTTACCTGACTTAGCATGTTATCATATCCGCTAACCTTGCCTTAATCTTCTCAATTGCTCATATGCCCTGTTATACTGAATCTCTTTCTTTGCATACCTTCAGATCATTGAATCTCACTGATATGATCACCAAAACTCATGTGATCTTAATTGAAGTATATACATATCCCAAAATACCTTCTACTAACTTCATAGGCCATAATACCTCACACATTTCCATCGCTAACCAAAACTGTTACATTGTACCCTGTTACCCTGATTCTAGACTTAGTTATTTTCATGACTGTGACTCCAGTACTGAACCTCTCATCATTCGATCACTCCATCATAAGTGTTTCCATTAATGAAAACCCTTAATTAATCCCTAGTGCTCCACAAAACCACTTGCCAAAAGGTTCCTATCGACATATCCTTTACCTTACTCAAATTTTCATTATAGCAACAATAATTTTCTTATGATAGATATAGTAACAATTCAAAACATTATGCCAAACAGTTTGACATCAATGAAAAAATATAAATGATTATCATATATACCAATCATGATCAACAATTTCCAACTTTTTATGCCAAAAACTAACAATATCCCCCTTTGGCATTGACAACAAACACTTCATACATCTCATCCCCTTTGATAGCAATGTCAAAGGTGATTATCCTTTTAGCTCTTGTCTTCTAAATATGTATGCATTCTGTGCTTCTCTTCTTGCCTAGCCTGGACTGCTCCCACATAGAGTAGTCCACCAATATATCAATTCATGTTTGAGATATTATAATAAAGTTCTATGTGTGTAGTGTAAAAATGACCACACTTCTATGAACCATTACTTGCAAGGTTGCTCAACAATGAGGCCTCACAAAGCGGCTCATAGCTCTCTATGCATGGAGTTGCAAAGGACTTATGAGTTTTGCTCTCAGCTAGAGCTACAAGAATGTGACCTTGCTAGTCAACCATGCAATGAGAGATTCAAGTGAAGACAAGGGCAAGAGTGCCAATGTCCCCAAGAATCTAAATGAAAAATGCAATGCCAATGCAACTAGTATGAATGTGCAAGACTAATCTATCGAATGAAGTGCAAACTAAGCCATGAAAAGAAGTACAATAGATTTCAAGCCCCTAATTAAGCTATGTGAGATCTATTCTATTGCATAAAAGGAAATCTAATCTATGATGCCATGATCATGCAACTAAGAAAACAAATATAAACTAGATGATGAAAGCAACAAGTCTTCAATGTCTTCCAACTTCAAATGCACCTAAAACCTGCAGCATAACATTAGCATAAAACATGGATATGCAAATGGAGGAGAGAGCTCTCCTTTTATAAGAAATGAGGTGAAATGGACCATGGAGATTAAGAGGCAAAAAGTCTTAATCAGCGATGGAGCTTGAAAGAAGAGCAATCCATGTGCACAAGCATCCTCCAATGAGAGTGAAGTGTTGACTTTTGAGCCTCATGTGAGACAAAAAGTGCTTTTTTCCTTTTTTGTAAAATATGAATAATGCTTTATTTGTGCAACTTAGGATAAGAGGAAAGTGGGGCTTTTTATTTAATTGAAAGGGGAGGAAATATTCCTTTTAATTAAATAAAGACTTAGGATAAATGGTTATCCCAAGGATAAAAATCTAATATATGATCAAAATTAGTATTTGATCAAGAGATTGATATTGTTGAAAATATTGATTATTGATAAAAATGATTCAAGATTGATAAATTGAATAAATGGGGCCCAAAGTCTAGGTGACCATTTTAGGGTGCATACACTATGAACTGATGCATGTTGCATATCTTCTTAATTTATTGTTGATAGGGGTAGGACTCCTAATCTACCTCTAAGATATTCAAAGCTCTCTTTAGGTAGTGGTTTTGTAAATATATCCCCAATTTTCTCTTTTGTAGGTATATATTTTAATCTTACTTCTTTATCATGTACCTTATCTCTTAGAAAATGATACTTTATAGCTATGTGCTTGGTCTTTGAGTGCATTACCGAGTTCTTTGATGTATTAATTGCACTAGTATTATCACAGTGTATAACAACTGGTTCATTTACCTTTTCTTGTATTCCTTATAGTATTTTCTTGATCCATAAAAATTGTTGACAATTAATTGCAACAAATACATATTCTACTTTAGCAATAGATTGTGTAATACAATTATGCTTCTTACTTGTCCATGACACTAATATGTCTCCAAGATAAAAATAAACTCCACTTGTACTTTTTCTTTCATCAATGTTTCCTGCCCAATCTGCGTCTATATAAACTTTAAGATCAAAGTCTCCTCTCTTTTCATATCATAGTCCATAATCTTTAGTTCCTTTTAAATGTCTGAATATCCTTTTAATTATTGTCATGTGTGAATCTTTAGGATTTGATGAAAATATAGCAATCATGCCAACAACAATTGCAACATCAAGTCTTCTATGAACAACATATTATAATTTATCTATCATTGGTCTGTATAATATTTCATTGACTTCCTTAGAATCATCTTCTTTTGACAATTTACATTCGATAACCATAGGTGTACCGATAGGTTTTGAATCTTCCATTCCAAATATTTTCAGTATCTCCTTGATATATTTAGACCTAGTTATGTATATTCCTTTCTTCATTTGCTGTACTTGTAACCCAATAAATAATTTTATTTCTCCGATCATAGACATCTCAAGTTCTTTCCTCATTTCTTTAGAAAAATATTTACTCATTAAATCATTTCCTCTAAAGATTATATCATCAACAAATATTTTAGAAATCAATACTTTATCCTTAATTTCAACTTTCAAGTAGACATTACCGTTATCTTTTTTTCTTTCAAATCCAATCTTAATAAGATAAGAGTGTAGTCTTTCATACCATGCTCTTGGTGATTGATTTAGACCATACAATGATTTATGTAGTTTGCAAACCAAATCTTTACCTTTTTCTGCAACAAATCTTTCAGGTTGTTCAACGTAGACTTTCTCTTCTAGTATTCCATTTAGGAAAGTAGATTTCACATCCATTTGATAAACTTTAAATCTTTTATAAGAAGCATAAGCTAGAAATATTCTATCTCCTTCCAATCTAGCAATAGGTGCAATCATCTCTCCATAGTATAATCCTTCTTCTTGTGCATAACCTTTTACATATCAATCTTGCTTTAATTCTGATCACCTCACCATTCTCATTTAGATTATTTTTGAAAAATCATTTAGTACACATAACATTTTTGTCTTTCGACTTGTGTACTAATGACCATGTTTTGTTCTTCTCAATCTGTTCAATTTCTTCCTTCATTGCTTGCATCCAGTCATCATCATTTAGTGCGTCCTTGACCATTCTCAGATCCATCTCTAATAGTAAACATACATTGTCTCTGACTCTTAGTTGACTTCTTGTTAATACTCCATCATTCCTATCTCCAATTATGTTTGACAAGCTATGGTTTACTCTTATACACTAGTGACTACTATATTTGGGGCCAAATTTTGACAGAAGCTTTGGACGGGTAATTTTTTATTATGAATTTGGTGTTTTTTTTGTAATAGGCTCCGATGGTGTCGGTATTCCGATGGGTGTTTAATTGACCATCAAAATTTTGACAGATTCGGGGTATAGATGAAAAAAAAAGTGAAATGGCCTCATCATTTTTATTTTGATTTGATAGGGAAGGAGCGGGAGAAGGAGCGAAAGCTGTGCACGGGAGAAGGTATTTGATTTCTTCATCTTTCAAGCCTCTGACATCATATTTGAATGCATTGCATTTTATTTGATCATGAATTCTCTCTGAAATGACCACATTCTACTGGTGTCATTTCCTAGCCAGTGCTTTATCTCTATTATTTGATGTTATTGGTGCTTGTGCTCAAGGATATCGATTCACTATTTTCAAATGTTTGGATTCATGTTTGTTGATATTACTGGCATGTTTAATGATGCCATTGTATATTGTTGTCACTAAAATGACTGCATTCTATTGGTGTCATGCCCTAGCCTGTGCTTTAACTCTATTATTTGATGTTATTGGTGCTTGTGCTCAAGGATATCCATTTTTTTGAAATGTTGACTGTGGTTATCAAATGGATAGTCTGTGAGCTTCTAGCTAGGCTCCATTTGTATATTTGATAGCTTAGGGCATCAAATGTATTGTATCATTGATAGTTGAGACTTTGTTAAAAGGAAATAGGACAAAGAATGATTTTGATTTAGTTTCTCTATTTTGATCCCTAAGTGGCTTACAACCCTAGAGAAGTATATGCAGATTTACGGATGCAGTTGTAGGATAAATAGCATCTGATAATTTATAAGAAATCCATGCATCCAATTTGAATAGAAATTAATACAAAGAAATAGGGTCCTCCAATGGCCCAATCATCCAAACTTTGACTATCCCCTCAACTAGGGACCCTTCAAAACTGGGTTATCATGCAATCAGTGAGTGATCCTTCATTCTCATGGTCTGCCCTACATCCAAACATATTGGAAATACACAATAAAATGATAACAAGTCTTTCAAAATCCCCCTTCCCTCAAGGAACACTATCAACCATCCCTTCCACATAGCATTTCAATGTTTTATGAGTGGATTGTGCAGGAATAGTTAACATTAAACAAGGAGCAAACTCCTCAACACATCTTGGAAACCATCGAATTCAATAATAAATGAAACCTAACACCAACACTATTCCTTCCATAGTTGCAGGATACATAGCACTCTATAATTCACAAGAAATCCATGCATCAAATTTTTATAAGGATATCCTACTAATCAATAGAAATTTTCTTGAGATGACCAATGATTATGCATTTTAATGGCAGTGTGCTAGTTCAAAAGGATAAATCATAATATAAATCTGAAACAATTTTTTTGATTTTCTCAAACTATAAATGTGGTTAAAGGGAAAATATTATGTGGAAAACCCACAAACCAAGCTAGAAAATGATTGTACATCAAATTATTCCTATATTCATTCAATTATTTCTATGCTTCAGCTACCTAACCTTTGAGCTTCATCTAGAGGAATTTGTAGCTTTAAGATAGAGTTACTTCTTGGGCCTTACAATAGGGTGAAATATGATCAAGATTTGTTTAGCCTGTATCTTTGTTAGTCTCATTGTTAGGTTCTTATGGTTCACGGTTTGAATCTATTATGGTTGTGTAAGGGATTTGTAGATGCTTTTTCTAACATAATTATTGGACACCATGATTGGAACAACTGGTTGTTGGCTATTGTACACATGAATCATAACTGTTAATGGTTCTTTGTGTTCAAAAATTCATTGATCAATCTTTGAGATTTATTGTCCCAGCTTTAAAAGAGTGATAAAAGATATAGTGAGTGCTATCTTTTCCAAGTGTTTTGTGGGTGCCATTATCTTCTAGGAGTAATTGCTGGAACCAAATTATGTTCTTTGCCTCTAGTAAATATTGTAGACACAATCATCTTCTTGGTGAAGGGTTGCTTCCATCCCCATGAGGCACTATTGCATGGTTTCCATTCCCTTGTAGTATAGTGAACCTAATTTAATACAAGTGTGCACTATTTTGGGATCCATAATTTATGGCCCCTACACTGTGGTTGTTAGCCTAAGACAGGCCTACCTTTGCATATAATAAGAAGCCAACATGAAACAAACATCTAGAAGTTAGGGGGTTGTTCCCTATCCATAATTTATTATTTAAGTGCTAAGTGATGATGGGTATATCATGTAATTCATACCTAGTGTGTATCTTTCTTTCTCTCCACATTTCACATTAGGAGTATATGCTATAAAATACTAATGAAATCAACTATTGGTCAAATCTAATCAAAATTGTAATATAAAGATTAAAATAGATCTTGAAGAAATATGGGAACCATTTTTGACAGATATTGTAAAAATGAAGAGAATACTCCCAAGAGGAAATGCTTCAATGTGGAACAATTGAAGGATAATATTTTACTTTTATATGCACATCTGCAATGTTTTTGATATATCTCCGAGATAACAAAACCATAGAAAGAATAGCATATAGAAGAAAGTAAAGAATAATGATCATACTTTGAGATATTATGGAAACTTAAAGGAAAGAATTCTTGGTGGGGTTATCATGCAATCAGTGAGTGATCCTTCATTCCCCTCTTCCAGTGACCCTTCAAAACTGGGTTATCATGCAATCAATGAGTGATCCTTCATTCTCCTGGTCTTCCCTGCATCCAAACATATTGGAAATACACAATACAATGATATAAAGTCTTTCAAAACCCCCCTTCCCTCAAGGAACACTATCAACCATCCCTTCCACATAGCATTTCACTATTGTATGAGTGGATTATGCAAGAACAATTAACATTAAACAAGGAGAAAACTCCTCAACACATCTTGGAAACCATTGAATTCAATAATAAATGAAACCTAACACCAACACTATTCCTTCCATTCACTTCTACCAAGAATAAAGCATTTAATCCATTGAACATTACATATAATCATTAGACAGTTACATTTCCTGACTATGTAGAGGAACACTCATGACCAAAATGATCAAAACTAATTTCACCCTTGCACAAGCTATTCCAAACTTCAAGTAAAATGAGCAATATCCTATATCAAATCATTCATATTCATAGTAACCATTCAAAAGATCATTTTGTCATTGAACCCTCTGACTATACCTCTGCGGCACAGAAAGGAAACCTCAAAATAGAGAAAGGAAACTTAGTAAAACCAATCTATGCCGCTATTTGTGAGGGAAAATTAGTCACGACATCAAGTATCATCTCATCATGGTCTATTCACCATATTTCAACACCCCATTCACTCTGATCTATTCAACTTACACCATTTTTCTTCTCCAGGACTCAAACGCTTGAAATAGTATATGTGGTAAAAATTCATGAAATACTAAAGAAGACCTACTATTTGTCAGACAAATCTTCATTGTCCCCCACAAAAAAATAAGTAATAACTACTCTACCCTTAATTTGTTTAACAATGCACCATATTAGATAAAGTAGGTTCTATCACACATGGCACAAACTCTCTTCAAACTCACAATATGTTGCATGCATAGTACAAAACTCATGCGATTCTAAATAAGGCCTCACTCTTAATGAGTTATAAACATGCCATTGTTTCAGTTTTGCTTGAGAGTTATGATAATTTTTGTAAACATGCCATTGGTTCAGTTTAGTGTATTCATTTTTGTCAGACAAATCTTCATTGTCTTCTGATTGTCTTCTTTATATACTAGCATGTATTAATTGACTGAAAAATAAAGAAGCATTTAGACAATCATAAGACAAAGAAGATAATTTTAAATGCTTCTAACACAATTTTTTTTTACAAAATTGAACCAATGGAATGTTTACAACAAAGAAATAGAGTGATAATAATATGTTGAAAATTGTATCATGTTTAATTCATGCCAAAGGACCAGTCCCAACAATTCTTAAACATACTTTATCTGATATGATGAATTCTTAAACAATTAAGGTTGGAGTAGACATAGTTATCAAACCATTTTTTTGTGTGGTACAAGGAAGATTTGGCTGATTAAGAGTGAAGCCTTCTTTAGAATCTCATATAAATTTGGCTGATTAAGATGAGAAGAAAAACACAATTCATTAGTTAAATTTTTTAATTTCATGTATTTTTTCTCCTATTTATTAGGTGCATGAGTTGAAGGTTGAATGTAAGAGTCTTATAATGTTGTGTTACCTTTGGATCTCAAGTTTCTGATACTCTTATGATGATCTTTCTCAACAAGTATTTTATTCTATTGTTGTTTTTTGAATAACATATTGGGGAAATACAAAACTGTGTACTTCTATAGGATAGTGAACACAAAATTGAAGCATCAAACAAGACTTGATCAAGTTGCAAGTGGAACATGCACTCAAATAGTAAGTAATGTAGAATAACAAAATAAGTAATCTGTCGTGTCTATATTTTGTTATTTTCTGAGATTACATCCATGTTCTATATTCACAGAATGGTTCAAAATTGAAATTTACAATTTGATAAAAGTACTGACGGGTGTTGTTCCCTGCACCCTCAATCAACAACTTGCCTCCATTTTTGGTCTCAAGTTTCCTCCATTTGTTGTTCCATGCACCCTCAAAAAGCATTAGATAGGCATATTTTTCATTTTAAGATCAAAGATAAAGGCCCCCTTTTTTATGCGCACACACACACACAACATATACAACCTTCACCATGTAGATTTGCCTAAGCACTAGTGGGACCTTATACCCCGCAACAAATGTATTATTGTGAAAATCATCACAATTCCATTTGTTGTCGGGTCTAGCTCCTAGTAGTGCTTGGTCAAATTTGATGCATTTTAGGGATAATATTTTGTGTATAATGTATATGATATTTTATTTTGATTTACAAACTACTATATTATTTGAATATCTTTCTTTCTTGCCACAATAGGAAAGAGTTTGAGGTGGAAGACTACAATAATAGAAGTGTTTCAATTTGGTATACTATACTACAACATCATTTTATAACTAAGTTTTCAATTTCTATATATAATTAGGTTATAGATAATCTAAGTGAAGAAGGATCATGTCAGACAATCCAAGTGAAGAAGGTAATGGGGATACAATCAATAGATTGTGGTCAAACTTGAAAAGAAAAGGTGATGGAAAATGTTATTGTCCCTGCAATATTTGTAAGGGCTTAAACACTAGAAGATTGCTAATCAAAACAACTAAGAGACATTGTAGGGATAATGGTCACATTGAAGGAGGGTTTGATTATCATGAATTGGTAAGTTTTTCATTATATTTATTTAACAATTTATATATATATATATATATATATATATATATATATATATATGAAATACACTTGATGCTGAGATCATTATCATGGTTTATTTGTGTTCATTATTTTTATATAGGTCGACCTCCTCAGTGGAATACATGATATGGACCATGGAGGTGCGAATATTGAAGCTGAAGATTATGATCCCATGGAAGATGATGATGATGCGCCAGATGATGGTACTAATACATTGATTCATGACACATTTGGTATTGGCACAATTGATGATGATGATCATGATGATGTTGATGTCATCCATGATATACCTCTACTTGAGAAGGTAGCCACACCCCTTTACGAAGGCTCCCAAACAACTCTTCTCTCTGCTGTATTGTTGTTGTTGAACTTGAAGGTTATGAATGGTTTATCCAACACAAAAATGTCACGTATGCTAAGGTATGTCATATATGTCATTATAGTAATTAAATGTTGAAATATGTACCATAAATATTGTTAATATTAACAACTTATATTTTTTTCTATAGATTGATAGGTGAGTTTTTGTTACCACCATCGAATATTCTCCCTCACTCATACCAAGAATTATGTGCCACTATGAAAGATATTGGAATAGAGTATCAAGAAATAGATGCTTGTCCTAATGATCATATTATTTATCATAAAGAACATGAATTTACAACAGAATCCTTAAATGTCATACAAGTAGATATCAAACATATGAAATAACAATAAAGGTGGTTCACAAGGTTCTTCATTACATCCCCATTATACCATGTTTGCAAAGATTATTTAGGTGTAGTAGCTTGGCACAATTTATGGATTACCATGCATGCAATAGGAGTCAAGATGACATTATTCGAATGCCCATGGATGATTCTATATTTAAGGACATAGAGGAAAGTGGCCGAACTTTATCGAAGAACCTTTAAATCTCAAGCTTTCAGTGGCAGCAGAGGGTGTCAATCCATTTGGAGAGCTAAGATCTGTTTACTCTATTTGGCCTATTTTTGTCATCAACAATAACATTCCTCCATGGATGTCAATAAAGAGGGAGCACATTATGTTGGCAATGATTATTCTAGGTATTTGATCATTTAATAGTTATATGCATGTAATTATAAATCTTGCAGTAAAATGGTCACAATAATTATGTAATGTTATTGTTCATTCAACTAGATAAATACCAAGTTAAAGATATGAATGTATATATTGAGCCTCTTATCGACGAGTTGGTGGAGTTATGGAAATGTTTCACTATGTATGACATCTCTAGACCAATAGGAGACATACAATTTTAATTCCATGCAATGCTTGTATGGACAATACATGATTTCCCAGGGCTAACACTTTTTTCTGGTATGTTATGGTGAATTCAAGTTGCACATGATAATTCTAAAAATAAAAATTAACATATTTAATCTAATTGTATCATTATCTTGTAGGTCTTCAAACAAAGAGAAAATTTGCATGTCTAGTTTGTGGTCCAAAGATGAAATCTCATCATTCAAAAAGTTTAGGAAAGCAGGTGTTTGATGAGCATAGACACTTTCGCTACAAAAATCATAACTATTAAATTACCAAAAAATATCTTTTCAATGGGAAAGAAGAGACTACATCTAAGCCATAGAGAATGACACCTCGCCTATGGAAGTTGGAATATAATAGAATTAATTGTCAAGGTACTACTATTCTACTTAATGGTTTATGTTTGGAATTTGTATATTTTTATTATGTTTTGTTTGCTGATTATGTGATTGATGATCATGAATGTCGTCAAGGAAACACTACTGAGCACCTTCCAAAGGGACTAAAAATTTATCCCAGATAATTTAGTAGGTTTCCCTACTATGAGAAGCTACAAATGGTGTATTTGTTTGATACTATGCATATTGAAAAGAATGTAACAGAGAAATTATGAAAGATATTGGATGGAAGGCGTGGCAAAGAAAAAATTATCAAAATTTGTAGCGACATTCATGAATCCAATCATGCAATGAAAAATTTCATTGAATCAAATAGAAATGGAGAAAAAATTAATATAAGTGCCCTTCCTTGGTTATTAACAGAACAACTAAGTGATTCCATAAAATAAGTCATACAAAAAATTCAATTTCCCACAGGATTTTCTACAAACATAAGCAATACCATATCAAAGAAAAGTGAATTTGGGCCAGGGTTGAAAACGCATGATTGGCATACCTTCATCAAGTTAAGTCATGTTTTTTTTTATGTACAATATATTTGTAAACTACATGTACTTCTCATTGTATTATATGCGAAAAGAATGACATGATTATTTTTATAATTATTGCAGTACATGCTACCCCTATCTCTCCCAGAGAACTTTGACAATAACATCAAACAAGTGATATATGTGTTAGAATAATTGAGAGGGGGGTGAATCAATTATCCAGTGTCCCAAAACAAAATGTATAATTCAAAACAACTTCTCTAATTTCTGCTCGTCGGTAAACAATAAATACTTTCAGTGTCTGTGCTTTTACCAATTACCAGTCTAATACTATAACAGTTTACCGATCAAATCTAACATGTAACATGTAAAGAATGATAACAAACAAATATCACAATCAACACATAACACAAGAGATTTAACGTGGAAACCCTATAAAGGGAAAAACCACCTGGGACCGGCAACCCAAAATTGTTCACTCTTCTGAAGTGAAGTCGGTTAAGACCCAACCCTGTTAAAGGTTTACAAACACACTGTCAGGTGTGACCTTGTTAGAGGATTTTAGACTAGAAGTTATCATCCAACCAACATTCACTATGGGGTTGACAGGATAACAATGTTCATTCTATGAATGATACATCAAAAGACTTTCAGAGTCCACTTGATTAAGAGATTTTGACTGTATACAATGGTTAAATATGTAACAGTAAATAACCTACCTTAATACAACTTCAATTGTAGATTATAGATCAATATTTAGTCCATACAAATCCTTCTAATCAATATTTCACTTCAGATTCAATACTATATCAACTTACTGTTCATTGGTAATTGCTCTTTGTAGCTCGGTAATTGTTCTGCAGCTCGGTTCTTACTAACCAATATGATCAGAATGCATGAAAACCTTGTTCACGCGATATTCTTATAGTTTCTACTTCTTTCGACATCATTTCATAAATAAATTATGTTCTCTTATATAGACGAGTAAATCATTTTCTTCTCCACCATCAGATTTGCCACTTAACCTCATTCACAAATTTTGCCACTTCAAACTTTCTCGGTACTTGTGTCACTAACACATTTCAATCTTCTCCGTTAGATCTTCCCTGAATTTCATCAACCGTCGATCTATGTAACAGACATTATCTATTACCTCGATGTTATACTCTTTCCAGCTCATCAATCTTATTAGCTAAACTAATCATTTAATTTATTCTATTCCGCTCGGTTAACAAAGAAATGCATCGGTGAACACTGCTCGATGAATACTATGATCGGTATACACTGCACTCCATTGGTGTATACTAGAAATGCTTCATTTACCGACAACACTGCTTTGTCTTTCAGCTCTATACTTCATCATAGATGAATGCAACATAATAAAGTCAATATCATCAAGTCATAGACTCATCAACAAGTTACTCAATGTGTTCCTTATCCTCATCTGTCATGTACATCTTTCTTCATGTAGATTTCTCTGTTCTTCATCTCTTTTATCTTTCTTCAGATGTCTCGATATAGTAACTTACAAGATAAGTGTTGTCAAACTAGTTGACATCAATGACAACATAATACTAATTTAATCATATTAAATATCTAATCAAAAACTCCTCAATGATCTTGTAATCATAGATTCTTCAATCAGATTCCAAATCAGTTGTAGTTCAACAATCTCTCCCTTTGGCATTGATGGCAACTCAAGTAATATGAAATGTACCATACACATACCAAACATATATTCTACAACTTTGTGAAAAAAATGTTGTAAGTCGAATAGACTTAATATGTTTAATCACTACATTACTAAACAACATTAGATAATACAACTTTACCATTCTGTAGTTGTGATCTTTTTAGTTCTCCTGTTCCTGCTTCTGTTCTCTGTAACTGATCTTCAATACTCTGTCTCATTCAGATTGTCTCTCCCTTAAATGATTCTTATTGATGCTTGATCCTTTTCATATTATTTATCTCTCCCTTTGACAGCAATGCCAAAGAAACAAATAAACATACAATTCTGTCTTCCTCTGTATCTCTGAATACTGATATTCCAATTGGTTCAAGTTCTCAAACTTAATCACAACCTTGAACATGATTCAAAGTGTGAAATATGCTGCATCAACATGAATGATCTTCTGATATAAGTAGGTTGATGCAACAACCAAACCACCTTAGTGATCAATAGATAGGGGACGGACCCCAAGTCTAGTCCTCAAGTATTCAAATGTGTCCTTCGGTAGAGGCTTTGTAAAAATATCTACAAGTTGTTCTTTAGATGTGACAAATTCTAACTTCACTTGCTTCTCTTGCACTTGTTCTCTTAAGTAATGATACTTAATAGATATATGCTTTGTCTTAGAGTGCATCACAAAATTCTTTGAAATATTAATAGCACTAGTGTTGTCACAATATATAATCACCGGGTCAGTGATTACCTCATTCATTCCTTCCAACACTTGTTTGATATATGCAATGTTTGAACAGTTAGTAGCAGCAACAACATATTCTGCTTCATCTGTAGACTGAGAAATACAAGCCTACTTTTTACTTGTCCAGGTTACAAGTCTTTCACCAAAGAAAAATGCTCCTCTGGTGGTGCTTTTTCTATCATCCACATTTCTAGCCCAATCAGCATCGGTGTAAACTTTTAGTTCAAACTTACCTTCCTTAGGATACCATAATCCATAATTCTCTATTTTCTTCAAGTATCTTAAGATCCTTTTTTTAGCTATCATGTGTGATTCTCTAGGATTAGCAAAAAATCTTGCAACAATTCCCACAACATGTGCTATATCTGGTCTATTGTGAACTACGTACATTAATTTACCAATCATGGATCGGTAAAGTGTTTGGTTTACCTCTATAGTTTCATCCTCCTTTGTCAATTTGCATCTAGTAGCCATTGATGTTCCCACAGGTTTAGCATCTTCCATGCCAAATGTCTTCAGTACTTCCTTTATGTATTTAGATTGTGTGATGAATATTCCTAGATTCCAAATCAGTTGTAGTTCAACAATATGATCTTGGAAAATACATGAGGTAAGCAATGATATCTGTTCAATTTGTTGTCTATATTGTAAAGTCTCGTGTTTATATATTTTTGTGTCTTGAATGTCTTGTAGGTGGTTGTCATCTAAAGAAATCCATAGAGCAGATATAAAATAATGGAAGAGAAGAATTCCTCATATAATGTGTGAAATGCAAAAGTGTCCACCTTCAACCTTTTTCAATGCATAAGAACACTACCTCATACACCAAGTTGAGGAGATTGAAATGTGTGGACCCGTACACACTCGGTCAATGTGGATGGTTGAGAGGCACCTAAAATTTTTGAAGGCTTTGGTTCAGCAAAGAGCATGTCCTAAGGGTTCTATGGTGGAGGGATATATGGTATACCAGACTATGGTGTACGTTACTGAATATCTTCCTAAGCTTGCAACAAAGATCCATATAGATCGCATTTGGGATCTCGACACCATTAGAAAATTCTTTTAGAATAACTGAGAGGGGGGTGAATCAGTTATCCATAGTCCCAATCACAAAATGTATATCCAAACACAATTTACTAAAACTTCTGTAGCTCGGTAACATAAAATAGTATTTTGTCTGTGATTTTTGTTACAAGTAGTGGTTGCCATTGCACCAAAAGATTGACTTGTTAATGTCTGATACAACCACTAGACTTATAGAAGACACAAGAGGTAGTTAAGCCATGTCATGAATCCCGAGGGGAGTGCTGACCATTTTTCCAACAATCTCCCCCTCAGCATTATCTGAGGGGATTCAAACCTGTGACCAAGCTCTGATACCACTTGTTACAAGTAGTGGTTGCTGTTGCACCAAAATATCAACCTGTTAATGCCTGATACAACCACTAGAATTATAGAAGACATAGGAGGCGGTTAAGCCATGTCACAAATCCCAAGGGGAGCACTGACCATTTTTCTAACACTTTTACCGATTACTAGTTAATAACATATAGTTCTTACCAATCAAATCTAATATGCAATATGTAAAGTATGACAACAAACAATCATCACAATCAACACATAACACAAGAGATTTAACATGGAAACCCTGTGAAGGGAAAAACCACCTGGGACCGGCAACCCAAAAATTGTTCACTCTTTTGAAGTGAGGTCGGTGAAAACCCAACCCTATTAAAGGTTACAAACATAGTGTGAGGTGTGACCCTGTTAGAGGATTTTAGATCAACCATTATCATCCAACCAACATTCACTATGGGGTTGACAGGATAACAAATGTACACTCTATGAATGACATTACAAGACTTTCTATTCCACTATGTTAAGAGATTTATCTGTTTACAATGGTCAAAATGTAACAGCAGTTGATCTAATTACAACACAACTTCAATTGTTACAGATTATTAGATCTATGTTAAGCTCATTCAAATCCTCTGATCAATATATCAATTCTATTTCAATCAATATTTAGTAACTTACTATTGCTTGGTAATAGCTTTCTAACACTCGGTAATCTCTGCAGTTCAATTCTCCTTAACCAGTCTGATTAGGCATGCATGAAGCTTGTGTTAGAATAACTCAGAGGGGGGTGAATCAATTATCCAGTGTCACAATTCAAAATGTATAATCAAAACAATTCTACTACTTCTGCAAGTCGGTAAACATAAATACTTCCACTATCTTTGTATTTATCGATTAACAATCTAAACTCTATATTAATTACTGATTAAATCTAACATGTAATATGTAAAGTATGTGTTGGAAATTTGGCTAATGTGGATGTATAGATGTTGTCATTATGGAAACATATGATCTCTATTGAGAGCACAGAATCTGGAATGCAAGTATGGCAAGTTGAAGGAAGAAATTGTCTAAGTATGGATACAGTGATCCTGACAGAGCACCCGATGAAGATTTAGTTGGCGATGTCCACTGGAGCAATATTTTTGTTTGCATAGTTAATTGAAGCTTCTATAGAGTATGAGGATACCCAATCTCAGTGCGCATAAAGTTTGGAGCAGTACAGACAAAGTTATTCAAAGTTTACCGAAGACAATTTTTGTAGACAGAACAATTTTGGAGACATTATTAGCGAAAGAGTTAAGGGATTATTTTTGCTTGTCAAAATAATGACTTAAAATTATGAAGGGATGACATCCTAGATGTTTACTCTTGGATAAAGATTTTGGAAGCCAACCATGTAAAGTTATTAGCTCTAATAACTCATATATTAGGCATACTTGAAATGTAATGAAAGATGTATGTGATATGTAAAAAGAAAGAAAAGATAACTTGTGATAGTTGTATATTGTGATAGCAACAAAGGCTATTGATGTGAAGTTGTAAGCAATACCATATTATAGTCAGAAACATTTTGTATTACCTATTTGGGCAGTGAGCTCAGCTAGTGATCAGGTTTTGTAATCTAACTCCTAACAGGGTTAAGGCTTCTAACAAGGCCTAAAGTCCTTTAACTAGGATAGATCTACTATATATTGTAAATTGAATCCTAACAGGGTCCAATATCCCTAACAGGATACTTTTGATAATTGTTAAAGTTTGTGAAATATTGATTCACCCCCCCTCTCAGTATTTCCTATTTCTAACAGTATGATCACAAACAAATATCAAAATCAACACATAACACAAGAGATTTAATGTGGAAACCCTGTAAAGGGAAAAACCACCTGGGATCGGCAACCCAAAAATGTTCACTCTTCTGAAGTGAGGTCAGTGAAGACCCAACCTTATTAAAGGTTTACAAACACACTGTTAGGTGTGACCTTGTTAGAGGTTTTAGACCAGAAGTTATCATCCAACCAGCAGTCACTCTGGGGTTGACAGGATAAAAATGTTCACTCTATGAATGAAACATCAAAAGACTTTCATAGTCCACTCGGTTAAGAGATTTAACTATGTATAATGGTTAAATGTGTAACAGTAGGTGATCTGCCTAAATACAACTTCAGTTTGTAGTTTACAAATTAATGTTTAGCTCATTCAATATTTCTGACCAATATAACACTTCAGATTCAATACTATATCAACTTACTATCTATCGGTAATAACTCTCTGTAGCTCGGTAACTATTCTGCAGCTCGGTTCTTATTAACCAATATGATCAGAAAACTTCTCCACATGATTATTCTGTAGTATCTTCTTCTTCTGGCATCCATTTCATAATGAAACCAATGTCTCTTATATAGATGAGTAAATCATTTTCTTTTCCTCCATCAGATTTTGCCACTTAATCATATTCATAGATTTTTCCGCTTTAAGCTCCCTCAGCTGATGTGTCAGTAACACATTTCAATCTGCTCCATTAGATCCCTTTTGATTTATGTTAGCCATTGATCTTCATCACAAACATTATCTGTTACCTCTATTTTATACACTTTACAGTTCATCACTTTATCACCTAAACTGATCATTTAATTCCTTTCTATTTTTCTCGGTTAACAAAGAAATGCATCGGTGAACACAAGCTCGATTAATACTATGCTTGGTATACACTACACTTCATCGGTGTATACTAAAATACTTTATTTACCGACAACATTGCTTTGTGTCTTTCAGCTCTATTCTTCATCATAGATGAATGCAACATAATAAAGTCAATTCCATCAAGTCATAGACTCATCAACAAGTTACTCAGTTTATTCCTTATCCTCATCTGTCATATACATCTTCCTCATGTAGATATTTTTGTTCTTCATCTCTTTCACCTTCCTTTAGATGTGTCGGTATAGTAACTTACAAGATAAGTACTGTCAAGCTAGTTGACATCAATGAAAACATAGTACTAATTTAATCATCTTGCATATCTAATCATCAACTCCTCAGTAATCTTGAATTAAAAATTCTTCATTTTAGTTCTGAATCAATTGTAGTTCATCAATCTCTCCCTTTGGCATTGATGGCAACTCAAGTAATATGAAATGTACCATACACATACCAAACATGTTTTCTACAACTCTGTGATCAAATGTTGTTTAGTGTAAGCTCTCCCTAGCTTAATATGTTTAATCACTATGTTACTAAAACAACATTATAAAATATAGCTTTGTCATTCTGTAGATATAACCTTTTCAGTTCTCAATTTCCTTTCAGATCATCTCTCCCTTAGATAGTTCTCATTGGTGCAAATCTCCTTTTCTTTTCATATTATTTATCTCTCCCTTTGATAGCAATGCCAAAGAAACAAATAAATAATTAGCTCTGTAGTAGCTAAATAACTCTCTGGTGTCCAATACTTCCTCTGTATCTTAATATACTAATATCCCAAACTATTTTAGTTCTTCAAACTTAATCACAACCTTGAACAAAATTCAAAGTGTGAACTATGCCGCATCAACATGGATGATCTTCTGATAAGATTAGGCTGATGCAACATCCAGATCACATTAGTGACTGATAGACAAGGGACGGACCCCAAGTCTAGTCCTCAAATATTCAAAAGTGTCCTTCGGTAGAGGCTTTGTAAAAATGTCTGTAAGTTGTTCTTTAGATGTAACAAATTCCAACTTTACTTGCTTCTCTTGCACTTGTTCTCTTAAGTAGTGATACTTAATTGATATATGCTTTATCTTTGAGTGCATCACAAGATTCTTTGAGATATTAATTGCACTTGTGTTGTCATAGTATATGATCACCGGGTTAGTGATTACCTCATTCATTCCTTCCAATACTTGTTTGATATATGAAATGTTTGAGCAATTAGTAGTAGCAGCAACCTACTCTGCTTTAGCTATAGACTAAGAAATACAAGCCTACTTTTTACTTGTCTAGGTTACAATTCTTTCACCAAAGAAAAATGCTCCTCCGGTGGTACTTTTTTTGTCATCCACATTTCCAACCCAATCAACATCAGTGTAAAATTTCAGCTCAAACTTACCTTCCTTAAGATACCATAATCCATAATCCTCTATCTTTTTTAGATATCTTAAGATTATTTTAGTAGCAATCATGTGTGATTCTCTAGGATTAGCAGAATATCTAGCAACAATTCCCACAACATGTGCTATATCTGGTCTACTATGAACTACATACATTAGCTTACCAATCATGGATTGGTAAAGTGTCTGGTTTACCTCTATAGTTTCATCTTCCTTTGTCAATTTACTTCCAGTAGCCATCAGTGTTCCCACAGGTTTAGCATCTTCCATGCCAAATGTCTTCAAGACTTCCTTTATGTGCTAGGACTATGTGATGAATATTCCATCACTCTATTGTATCACTTGTAATCTGAGAAAGAACTTAATCTCTCCGAAAATAGACATTTCAAACTCATTCCTCATGTCCTCAACAAAAGATTTACATATATGATCTTGACCTCCACAAATAATATCATCAACAAAAATTTCAGCAATGATAATAGTGTCATCAGTAGCACCTTTCATGTACAAATTTCTATTCTCACTGGTTCTTGCAAATCCAATACTTAACAAGTATGCAGTCTTTCATACCATGCTCTTAGTGCTTGCTTCAAACCATATAAAGCTTTGTGTAATCTACATACCATGTTTCTGTTGTCTGGATGAATGAATCCTTCATGTTGTTCTATGTAGACCTCTTCTTCAAGTATACCATTCAGAAATGCTAATTTCACATCCATTTGATAAACCTTAAATTTCTTGTGTGCAACATATGCAAGTAATATTCTAACTCCTTCCAATCTAGCAACAGGTGCAAATGTTTCACCATAGTCAATGCCTTCTTCCTGTGCATATCCCTTGCATACCAATCTCACTTTATTTCTTGTCACTTCACCATTTTCATTCATTTTGTTTTTGAATATCCATTTAGTACTGATAACATCCTTATCTTTAGGTCGGGGTACTAAGGACCAAGTTTTGTTTTTCTCTATTTGTTCTATTTCCTCCTTCATTGCATTAACCCATTCTTCATTTTCTAATGCAACTTTCACATTCTTTGGTTCAAATTCACAAACTAAACATGTACCTTGTCTTGTTTTGCTTCTAGTCTACATTCCATCTTGTCTGTTTCCAATAATTTGTGTCTTAGGATGATGTCTTCTGACAAAACTAACCAATACTCAGTTTCTTCTTTCTTGTTCATCCTTTCAGGTTCATTTGCTTGCTTGGTAGCACCATCTTGTTCATCGGTTTCCCTTTTCTATTCCTCGAGGTTATTTTCCTGCTGACCGGTTACCACAAGTTGCGACTTTGGTAGATAGTCAGGAAGTTCAATGTAAGTGAATCTACCATAGTCTTCTGATTCCTTTCTTTCTTTTGTGTTTATGTCATCATACTCATCAACACGAACATTAGTACTTTCAATCATCTTATTTGTAACCTTATTCAGACATTTGTATGCTTTACTCTTATTAGAATATCCTAAGAATATTCCTTCATCACCTTTAGAATCAAATTTCCCATTTCTCTCATCCTTCAAAATAAAACATTTGCTTCCAAAAATTTTGAAATAACTTACAGTAGGTTTGTGTCCAAACCATAGCTCATAAGGTGTCCGGTTGGTGTCCTTCTTTAGTTGTACTTGGTTAAGCACATAGACAACTGTGTTGATAGCTTCCCTCCAATATGTCTGAGCAAAATTATTTTGTAGCATTAGTGTTCTAGCACAATCAATGATTGACCTATTTCTTCTTTCAGCAATCCCATTCTGCTAAGGTGTTCTAGGTGCAGAGACCTGTCTCTTAATACCATTCTCATTACAGAAATTAGTAAATTCATTAGAGATAAATTCACCTCCTCTATCAGATCTTAAGCATTTGATTTCTTTTCTAGTCTCTTTTTCTACCTTAGCCTTATACCATTTAAACAACTTAAAAGCTTCAGATTTCTCTTTTAGAAACATAACAGTCATCAGTCTAGTGTAGTCATCAACAAAAAAAATAAAGTATCTATCACCATAATAGCTCCGAGTTCTCATAGGACCACATAGGTCGGTATGAACCAATTCAAGTATCTTCTTTGTTGATTAGTCTTTGCTTTTAAAATTGGACTTAGTCATCTTACCTTTCTGACATTCATGACACATAGCATGATCCAGTTTTGACAAGTTAGGCAATCCTCTAACTCTTTTCTTCTTACTAATCTTGACCATGTTATCAAAATTCACATGACATAGCCTCTTATGCCACAACCATGCATCTTCATCTTTCATTAATAAAAAAGAAGATTGATCAATATCAAGATAAAATAGATTACCTCTGGATTGTGTACCGGTTCCAACAAGTCTTCCTCCATCATCATAAATTCTTACCTTTCTGCTCTCAAAAGCAAGTTGGTGACCTGAGTTGTTCAACTGTGCCACACTTATCAAATTGTAGTTTAGTCCATCTACCCAGTATGCATTCTCACATTTTATTCTATCATTAATCATCAATGAACCTTTACCTCTCACCATACAAGGTGCATCATTTCCCATTCTAACAGATCCACCATCATATTCATCAATTAGATCAAATTTCTCTATATCACCAGTCATATGATGTGTGCAGCCACTGTCTATGATCCATGTATCATTTTTGCTTACTTTAGAGATCAGTGTTGTCTCCTCATGTTTCTCTTCTTCCTTTGAATCATCCTTCATAGAAACAAATACTACTTCTACATCATCATCAGTGTCAGATTCAGATTCAAATTCTTCAGCTATATAACATACCTTTTTCCCTTTGTCATAGCTATCTCAGTTGTCTCTATTGTTGTGTCGGTAGCCTTTGTTGACTCTTCTCCCATAGCTTCCTTTGGATCAGTCTTTGGATCTATCATCATCTTTCTTATTCAAACATCTAGTAGCAATGTGGCCAACTTCTTTACAATTAAAACATGCTAGAGGTAACTTGCCTCTATATCTACCCTTACCTTTGGGCAATCTTCTAGCCATAAGAGCTTCAAGCTCATCAAGTTCATCATCGGTATTACTGTCACTGTCATTGTTCTTATCAATCTTACTACTAGACTTACCAATCTTCAAAGAGGACATGAAAGTGGATTCAACAAAAGGTACAACACTGTTGTCAAATTTATTCAATTCAAAGGTTGTAAGCTTACCGATCAAAGTGTCAAGGGTGAGGTTGGATGTAGCCCTTGTTTCATGAATTGCAGAGATCTTGATCACATAAACTGGTAGCAAAGTTCTAAGAATCTTGCTTATCACTGTTTCATTATCAATAGCTCCACTAGATGCTCTAATAGCATGTACTACCTCTTTTAGTCTGTTTGTGTATTGCACAATGTTCTCACCTTCTTTCATCTTCATATCATCAAATTAACCTCTTAGGCTTTCTACTCTGGCTCTCTTGACATTTGCATCTCCACTATATATTAGAGTCAGCTTGTCCCACATCTTCTTTGTAGTATCACATTCCTTGATGTCATTAAATTCGGCATCAGTACAGGCAGTAGAAAGTTCCATCATAGTAATATTATGTTCATGCCTATCCTTTAGTTGATCAAGAGTTAGGGGACCTAGTGTCAGTTCAATGTAGCCATTCTCCATTAGTTCTAGTGTAGAATTCCCAATTCTAGATATGTGCAACTTCATCTGGCTTTGCCATATTACGAAGTTATCTTTGTTCAGTTTTGGCACTTCCCTCTTATACATCTTGAGACCTTTTGCTGAAGTCCTTAAAACTCTATTCTAAGAAACTAGAGCTCTGATACCAATTGTTAGAATAACTGAGAGGGGGGTGAATCAGTTATCCAGTGTCCCAGTTCAAAATGTATAATCAAAACAATTCTACTACTTCTGCAAGTTGGTAAACATAAATACTTCCACTATCTGTGTATTTACTAATTGACAATCTAAACTTTGTATTAATTACCTATTAAATCTAACATGTAATATGTAAAGTATGATCACAAACAAATATCACAATCAACACATAACACAAGAGATTTAACGTGGAAACCTTGTAAAGGGAAAAACCACCTGGGACCAACAACCCAAAATTGTTCACTCTTCTGAATTGAGATCGGTGAAGACCCAACCCTATTAAAGGTTTACAAACACACTGTTAGGTGTGACCTTGTTAGAGGATTTTAGACCAGAAGTTATCATCCAACCAACAGTCACTCTAGGTTTGACAGGATAACAATGTTCACTCTATGAATGAAACATCAAAAGACTTTCATAGTCCACTCGGTTAAGAGATTTAATTGTGTACAATGGTTAAATGTGTAACAGTAGGTGATCTACCTAAATACAACTTTAATTTTTAGTTTACAGATCAATGTTTAGCTCATTCAATATTTCTGACCAATATAACACTTCAAATTCAATATTGTATCAACTTACTGTCCATCGGTAATAACTCTTTGTAGCTCAGTAACTGTTCTATAGCTCGGTTCTTATTAACCAGTATGATCAGAAAAATTCTCCACGCAATTATTCTATAGTATCTTCTTCTTCCGACATCCATTTCATAATGAAACCAATGTCTCTTATATAGATGAGTAAATCATTTTCTTTTCCTCCATCAAATTTTTCCACTTAATCATATTCATAGATTTTTCCATTTTAAGCTCCCTTGGCTGATGTGTCAGTAACACATTTCAATCTGCTCCATTAGATCCATTTTGATTTATGTTAGCCGTCGATCTTCATAACAAACATTATCTGTTACCTCAATTTAATACACTTTACAACTTATCACTTTATCGGCTAAACTGATCATTTAATTCCTTTTTGTTTTTCTTGGTTAACAAAGAAATGCATCGGTGAACACATGCTCAATTAATACTACACTCAGTATATAGTACACTTCATCGGTGTATACTGAAATACTTTATTTATCGACAACACTACTTTGTGTCTTTCAGCTCTATTCTTCATCATAGATGAATGCAACATAATAAAGTCAATTCCATCAAGTCATAGACTCATCAACAAGTTACTTAGTGTATTCCTTATCCTCATCTGTCATATACATCTTCCTCATGTATATATTTTTGTTCTTCATCTCTTTCACCTTCCTTCAGATGTGTCGGTATAGTAACTTACAAGATAAGTACTGTCAAGCTAGGTGACATTAATGACAACATAAAACTGATTTAATCATCTTACATATCTAATCATCAACTCCTCAGTAATCTTGAATTACATATTCTTGATTATGGTTCTGAATCAGTTGTAGTTCATCAGCTTGTTCACGTGATATCTCTGCAGTCTCCTTCTTCTGGCATAATTTCATCATGAAATCCTAGTCTCTTAAATAGATGAGTAAATCATTTTAATTCCATCCATTAGATTTTTCCACTTAATCTCCTTTGTTGATTTTTCCACTTAAACCTTCCTCGGCTGATGTGTCTGTAACATGTTTTGTTTCAATCCCTTAGATCTTCTTCGAATTATGTTAGCCGTCGATCTTCGTAACAAACATTATCTTCATCTCTAATTTCGAGGTACTTTACAACTCATCAACTTCCATCGGCTAAACTAGTCTTTTAGTTCTTTTCTTCTGCTTGGTTACAAAGAAATGTGTCGGGTGAACACAAGCTCAGTTTGTACTATGATTGGTATACACTACACTGCGTCAGTGTATACTAAAATGCTTATTTAACTGACAACACTACTTTGTGCATTTTTCTCTATCCTTCATCATAGATGAATGCAACATAATCAAGTCAATAACATAAGGTTATAGACTCATCCATAAGTTACCCAATGTATTCCTTATCCTTATCTATCATCTCCATCTTCCTCATGTAGATATATATGTTCTTCATCTCTTTTATTCTTCTTTCTATAGATGTTTGGGTATAGTAACTTACAAGATAAGTGTTGTCAAAACTAGTTGACATCAATGACAACATATTACTAATTTAATCATCTTACATATCTAATCAGCAACTCAGTGATCTTAAATCACAAATCTACAAGTTATACAATGTATTCAAATCGGTTGTAGTTCATCAAATTTGAAGGGGAGTACTTGGTGGGGAAAGGTAGAATGAGGAAAGTGAGAGGTAATAAATTATAATATGTTATTGTAGCTATTAATTAATTATTAATCTCCAAAATTAATTGGTTTTAAGTCATCTATTTATTTTTTGTACAACTGCTCAAGAGTGGGATGCAATACATTTGTATATTGCAAAAAATCAAGATTGGATGATGAAATAGATTGAACGATGTCATCATTTAGGTCGCACATTAATATGGGAAGCTGTGTCTTCATTGGTTAATGAAGCTCATCGTAACAAAGATCCAAATGTTATGCAAAGGGAAATAGATTTAGCACATGGTTTAAGAGATTTCTAGGTACGTATAAATTTGTTAATCACTTGTATGTTTATGAACTCTCGATGCATTAATTTATACATGTTTTACATATTTTTTGTAGGTCAAACACCACAAGGCTATGTTTTGC
Source organism: Chamaecyparis obtusa (assembly GCA_027943335.1). Lineage (NCBI taxonomy): Eukaryota > Viridiplantae > Streptophyta > Pinopsida > Cupressales > Cupressaceae > Chamaecyparis > Chamaecyparis obtusa. The sequence goes on along the minus strand of BSBK01000490.1, from coordinate 2,130,806 downwards.
GATGGTCATAAATTTCGCATCAAAAAGTTGGATGACACAAAGAAAACTTGTGATTCTGGGATAAGTGCAGTCTTTCAGGTGACTAATATTTCATCTAGAAATGACTTACATCCTCGAGAGTCTAAAAATTGATACTATGGCATTTTAGATGATATACTTGAGTGTGACTTTAATTCCTTCAGATTAGTTCTCTTCGTTTTCATATGGTATAGGCTACAACTTAATCAAAATGATCCTGATAGAACTGTTATTGAACATGAAAATAGATTTCCAATGATTAATACAAGGTGGTTTGAGCCAGTTGGGGATGAATCCTATTCATCTTTCTTGTGTGGACATCTAGCAGCAATGTGACCAACTTCTTTATAGTTAAAGCATGCTAGAGGTAATTTGCTTCTATATATTCCTTTTCCTTTAGGCAACCTCCTGGCCATAAGAGCTTCAAGTTCGTCAAGCTCATCATCGGTATTGCTATCACTATCATCCTTATTATTTTTGCTACTAGACTTACCAATCTTTAGAGAAGTCATGAAAGTGGATTCAACATTTGGTACAACACTATTATCATAATTATTCAGTTCAAATGTTGTAAGCTTTCCAATCAGATTATCAAGAGTGAGTGTGCTGTTAGGTGCCGACCTATTTTCATGAATTGTAGATATTTTGATGGCATAGATAGGCAATAAGGTCCTTAGAATTTTTCTTACCATAGTATCTTCATCAATAACTCCATTCGATGCTCTAATAGCATGAACTACCTCCTTTATTCTGTTTGTGTACTACACAATGTTTTCACCTTCTTTCATCTTCATGTCATCGAATCTTCCTCTTAAGCTTTCGGCTCTTTCTCTCTTGACATTCACATCACCACTATAAAATTGAGCAAGTTTATCCCACATCTTCTTAGCAGTATTACAGTCCTTGATGTCTTCAAATTTGGCATCTAAACAGGCAACATCAATCTCCATCATAGTAACATTATGTTCATGCCTGTCTCTTAGTTGATCAAGGGTCAGGGGACTAGTAGGTGGTGCAAGGTATCCATTCTCCATTAGTGTGAGGGTAGAATTCCCAATTCTAGATACATGCAGCTTCATTCGACTTTGCCATATTGTGAAGTTATCCTTGTTTAGCTTTGGCACTTCCCTCTTAAAATTTTTGAGACCTTTGTGCTGAAGTCCTTAAAAATATGTTCCAAGAAACCACAGCTCTAATACCAATTGTTATAATAATTAAGAGGGGGGTGAATCAGTTATCCATAGTCCCAATTCAAAATGTATAATCCAAAACAATTTACTTAAACTTCTGCAGCTCGGTAACATAAAATACTATACTATCTGTGCTTTTACCGATTACTATTCAATAACATTTAATGATTACCGATCAAGTCCAACATTTAATATGTAAAGTATGATAACAAACAATCACCACAATGAACACATAACACAAAAGATTTAATGTGGAAATCCTGTGAAGGGAAAAACCACCTAGGACCGGCAACCCAAAAATTGTTCACTCTTTTGAAGTGAGGTTGGTGAAGACCCAACCCTATTAAAGGTTACAAACATACTGTGAGGTGTGACCTTGTTAGAGGATTTTAGACCAACAGTTATCATCCAACCAACATTCACTATGGGGTTGACAGGATAACAATGTTCATTCTATGAATGATACATATAAGATTTTCCTAGTCCACTTTGTTAAGAGATTTATTTGTATACAATGGGTAAACTGTAACAGTAGGTGATCTAATTAAAATACAACTTCAATTGCAGATGTTCAGATCTATATTATGCTCATTTAAATCCTCTGATCAATATATCAATTCTGTATCAACAATAATCAATGACTTATTGTTGCTCGGTAATAGCTTTCTGACACTTGGTAAACTCTGCAGTTTGGTTCTCCTTAACCAGTTTGATCAGGCATACATGAAAATTTTTCATGTCATAATTCTGTAGTCTCCTTCTTCTGGCATGAGTTTCATAACGAAACCATAGTCTCTTAAATAGACAAGTAAACCATTTTTTTCTCCTCCATTATATTTTGCCGCTTGTTCTCCTTTGTCCATTTTGCCGCTTAAACCTTTCTCAGCTGATGTGTTAGTAACACATTTTGATTTCATCCTTTAGATCTTCCTTGAATTTTTTTAGCTGTCGATCTTTGTAACAAACTTTATCACCATCTCCTATCACAAGGTACTTTACAGCTCATCAATCTTTATCGGCTAAACTAATCATTTAGTTCTTTTCTCTTGCTTGGTTAACAAAAAAATGTGTCGGTGAACACAAGCTTGATTTATATTGTGCTCGGTATACACTACATTGCTTGGTGTATACTGTGATGCTTCATCAACCAACCACACTGTCTTGTGTCTTTCAACTCTTTTCCTCATCATAGATGAATGAAACATAATCAAGTCAATAGCATAAGGTCATCGATTCATAAAAAAGTTACCCAATGTATTCCTTATCCTCATCTATCATATACATCTTCCTCATGTAGATATTTATGTTCTTCATCTCTCTTACTCCTTTTCTATAGATGTTTAGGTATGTAACTTACAAGATAAGTGTTGTCAAACTAGTTAACATCAATGACAACATATTACTGATTTAATCATATATCATATCTAATCAGCAACTCAGTGAGGTTCTAAATTAGTTTTATTTCATCACTAACACATCTTTATTCTTGGTATAAACAAAACTCCTAAAAGTTGAAGAGATATGCTTGATTTTAGATTTATCGTACAGGTCCCAATTCCTCTCATTGGATAATTTGAATAGCCCCCAATAGTGACTTCATCTGATTATTCTACCAAGATGTCTAGATTCTCTCTAAATCTAGTTATGTGTCGAGAGGCTCCACTATCAATTACCCAGGCATAGGGACTAGATGAGACTTGACTTGATAATGTTGAATATCATATAGATTTTGACTTATCATCTTCAACTCTAAATACTTCATCAAGTTTGTTCTCAAATCAAACTCTATTTGTCATTTTTAATCTTCGTATAGAATTGATACAAATGGGAGTTTGATTGTCCTCTTGATTTGAAATCTGATCATATTTTCCTTGGACTAGCTTTGATACCATGTTGTTGTTTGATCAGATTTAAGGTATGCAATTCTTTTAAAATTTTATGTATATATTAGATAAATTCACAGTAGAATGTTATCTAATCTTAGATATATATAAGTATATCTTCATAATTTCTCCTTAAAATATTATATATATATATATATATATATATATATATATATATATATATATATATATATATATATATATATATATATATATATATATATATATATATATATATATATATATATATATATATATATATATATATATATATATATATATATATATGGGTGACCCCAAAATAGTGGGTTACACTTTTTCAGACATGCTAATTTTTGCTGAAATAACACATTTTTAATAAAATGTGATGATTTAAGCCTTGAGAGGTTCCATTTGAAGGAATTAATTACAAATGGTTAGATCAAAGCTCTTAGATACAAAAAATATCGATATAACATCTATACTCCTCATTCATACCTACAATGGAGTCTCCTTCACACCTATTAAAATACTAACAAAAAATCACTTTGACTTTATCTTTTGGTAGATCAAATGAATCCATTTAAAAAAACCTATCTATGTAGTAAGGTACTACTGAGAAAAAATCTTTCCAATGATTATAATGTTAATATATATTAATTTTATTGTGACTTTGTATTTTTAGTTTTACTACACATAGATATTTCATCGTATGTTTACATCTATGTTTGACGCTTATGGAAAAATAGTAAATGAAAAAAAATAAATCTAAAAAATATCTATGCCCTAGGTATTGAAGTTCTATTTCTATAAAAAAAAATAAAAATTGGACAAATACACGACAAGTTAGTCAACTTCAAACATTAATAAAATATGCAATAATCATGATAATGTCATCAAACCAATTACATGCCTTATGTATGGATGTTACAAAACTAAATTTGAAAGAAGAACATTGATATCTATTTTAGAAAAAAAAGTTATGCTCTATGAAAACAATGTAGCTCTTTGAAAATGACATTTTTCAACAACATGCCAGTTTTTGTGGGAGAAAGAAAACATCATTCAAATAAATTTAAAAATAAAAATAAAAAATATATTTAGAATATATACAAAAAATCCTAAAAGACTCTAATTTACTTCATCTTCCAATTTTAAACGGTTTATCGACAATATGCATCTGAATCTGAAAGTTTTTTTCAAAATGTAGAGTTCAGTGTCCATTCAGGTAAAAACATGTAACCCACTATTGTGGGTTCACCCACACACACACACACACACACACACACACACACACATATATATATATATATCAAACTAAGGCTGAATTGTATTGTTATTAATTATCAATTTCATCAAATGAATTTGATGTAATGTATTTATTCTTCAAGGATGTCTCAGGAAGGGACATACCTCTTCGTGAGATTGTGTGTCTCACAAAGAGTGATGTCTCTTCATGAGACATTCTTATTATCAAAGTTTATGAACTTATCAAATTTCATTATTGACATGTTATTGTTTATCAAAGTCGATCCTCATTATTGAATTGTTAATGTCAATATTCATATTAACATTGAACATTATAGTAGTCGATACATATCGTCCTTCATTCTATTTTTTATCAAAACATATGTTTAACAAAATCATTGTTAATAATGATATTGTCAACATATATCGACAATATCCTTATTAACAATGATAAGTTTGTTATGTTGATAAGAAGGAAGTCAATATAAGTATTTTGATGATCATATAGATATGTTTATAATTATTGATAATGATAATCACAATGATATCATTATCAATAATGATAATCACAGTGATATCATTATCAATAATGATTAATCAATATTATAATTCAGATTCATAATTTATACCATAATTAAAATAAATTAATATCTTGATTTGGTCGATACCATAATCAACTTTTGATAGTCAAATTAATAATTTTAAGTTGGTATTGTTATCAACTTTATTAACAATTAAGGTTGATAACAATATCAACTATAACATTGATATTATTTTTACTCATATTAGTTATCAATAATGATAACTATGATAGTTATCAATTATAAATAACATGGTTATCAAATAATAATAATTATAGATTGAATCTTAATGAATTCTCCAGTTGATAAGATCATCAAATGTATAATGATAATGTCTATAACATATAATTATCATTTTATCTAAAGAAGGAGATATCAAATGCTTAAGGTTATAATAATCTAACCAAAGCTACAAACATTAACACTCCCTCTTATCTAGGGAATATTAATTCTATTCTTCAATAGATCTACAAGATAAATATCACCTCATTGTGATATTAGGAGAGATGGTGGATTCTCTAATATAAAGTTACATGGTGTTCATCAACACTCATATGGAAATATATATGATATGTGCACTGGAATCATTTCACATGATGCCTATCATAACGATATCAAGTCATGGTATAAGGATATTATTCACATATATTATCCATCATGATAGTTTTAAATATTATGGCTTATCCATAGATATCAAGTCTCATGATATATACCATAACGTTTTATTCATCATCATGATATGTCCATGGATATCAAGTCACATGATATCCATCGTGATATTGGGTTTACATAAGTGTTTATCCTTTGAAAATTTGTCACTTTTCAAAGAATATCCCAGGGCCCATAAAGTCATGGAGTCACACACATGACAAGTAGAGTTTACATATTAAACATCTTAATATAAGTACAAGTCAATAAATCTTAAATTTAATTATTACATTTCAACCATATCAATTTTATTATAGAAATGAGCAATTTTTTCCTTGGATAATAGTTGGTGAGAATGTCTGCATTTTGTTCATCTATACTTAAATATTCCAATCAAATCACATTTCTACCTACCATATCTCTGACGTAGTGGTATGGAATCTCAATGTGTTTTGATCTATCATGGACTACTAGATTTATTAAGAGTTTTACACAACTCTAGTTATCACAATGAATAATGGTAGGATTCATAGGTTCGCCAAACAATGCTCCCATAGATGCTACAATGTACTCAGCTTTTGTAGAACTTTGTGCCACTGAGGATTGTTTCCTACTAATCCATGAGATCATAGCTGATCCTAAACTAAATCAGCACCCAAATTTACTCTTTTTGTCTATCACACAACCATCCCAATCTAAATCAGTGTACCCATGAAAGTTCAGGTCAATATTGGTGTACTTGAGACCATACTTAATTGTTCCTCGAAGATACCGCAGAACATGTTTAACTATAACTAGGTGTTTCTACTTTGGTTCACTCATGGACTCACTTAATGAATTTAAAGAATATAAAATATATGGTCTTATGTTAACCAAACACATCAAGGATCCAATTATCTGTTAGTAAAGTAGGATCTATATTTTCTTGGTCAGCTTTCTTTGTCTTTATTTTGTGCAAATATGTTTCCATAGGTGTTGTCATGGGCTTAAATTCCATCATTAAAAGCCTCTTTATAATGTCAATAGTGTACTTCCCTTGATTTGGAATAATTTTATCCTCTTCTTTCCACGCTTCTAACCCAAGGAAGTAATGTAAAAGTCCTAGCTCCTTCATGTTAAATCTTGATGCAAGATATTTCTTACATTTTTTAATTAGGTGATCTTCTCCTATGATTAGTAAATCATCAACATAAAGTACAAGAATTAACATTTCACCATTGATTACCATATAGTCTAAGTTTGGATATGCATCATTCTTGAAGAAGTTTAGACCTAGAAGGTATTTATCAATCCTTTTGTACTAGGCTTGGGGATCCTGCTTAAGCCCATACAGTGCCTTCTTTAATTTGCACACATGTGAATTATTGTTATGTATAACAAACCCTTTAGGTTTTTCCAAGTATACTTCTATTATCGTATCAATGAAGGAATACTTTACATCCATCTGATAAATATTCCATCTTTTAGAAGCAACAATAGCAATAATTTCTCTGAAAGAGGTGTAGCTTGCAACTGGGGAAAATTTTTCCTCATAATCAATACCTTCCTTTTGAGAGAAGCCTTTGGCTACAAATCAAGCCTTATATTTCTCAATGCTTCCTTCTATAGCATGCTTGATTTTGAAGAGCCATTTAGAAAATACTACAAACTTGTCTTTAGGTCTGGGCACAATATCCCATACATAATTCTTCATAATGGATTGATACTCTTCTAACATGACATCTTTACAAGCTTGGATTTTGGTGGCTTATTAAACATTGGAAGGTACTTCTTTAATTATCTCACTCATTAGGGAAACATAATTAGAGTATCTATCAAGTTTCTTCCTTTCTCTGATGGTTCCTTCAGGTAAGGTAAATCTATATGCTTCCTGAGTCATCTTACAAAACCAATGTGGCCTTTTTCTATTTATTTTGGGTTCTTCCTTAGGATTAGTGCATTCACCTTCAAGAGACTCTCTCTAGATCTCATGAGTATGATCTTCATCCATGTTTTGGAATGGTTTTGAATTGTATGATTCATGAATGTTTTTGGATTTATTGAAGGCTATATCCTCTTCAAAGGTGACATCTCCACTGAGCTCAATTTGTCTTTGTCTAGGTATAAAGATTCTATAGGCTTTGGAGGTTTCACTATAACCCACAAATATCCCTTTTCTTCCAGAAGGTTCAAGTTTGGATATTTTCTCTTTAGGCACATGTATGTAGACTGGAGAACCAAATATTCTTAGATGGTTGATGTCAGGCTTGATTCCAGAGAAGACTTCTTTAGGGGCTTTGTTTTCTAGACTACAATGAGGGAATCTATTTTGAATATATACAATTGTACTAGAGGCTTCAACACAAAAAGAGGTTTCTACATTTTGATCATACATCATGGCTCTAGAAGCCTCAATAATAGTTCTATTTTTCCTTTATGCCACCCCATTTTGTTGAAAATTATAAGGAACTATGAGCTCCCTATTTATCCTAGCATTAGTAAAAAAATTATTAAAGATTTCTTAACTGTATTCCCCCCCATTATTAGTTCTAAGAGTTTTGATTCTCTTTCCGAATATATTTTCTATTAAACTTTTAAATTCTTTAAACTTAGTTAGCATTTCTCAAACTCCTTATGTTTGAAAAAATATATCGAAGTATTTTTAGAGAAATCATTAACAAAGATAATATCATATAATAATCCTCTTATAGAGGTCACTTACATGGGTCCAAATAGATTAGAATGAATGAGTTCTAAGATATCTTTAGATTTAGTTTCACTATTTTGAAATGAAGTTTTGATGTTCTTACCTAGGGCACATCCTTTAAAAATTCCTTCTTGTTTAGGTTGAATTTTTGGAAGACCTGTGATCATTTTCTCTAATAATGGAAGACCATGAAAATGAAGGTTCCCTAGTGATGAAGGGTGCTCCCCTTAATACCACAAACACATAACAAAAATAGAGAAACAACAACAATATGCAAGAACAAAAAATTGGCTTCTTATTATCTCCACAAATGTGGAATTACAAACTTTCAGAATTACAATATGCAAAGCCACATGGGCATTCCCTTACAATATTCAGTAAGACAAAGCCTCAAATTATTACCCAGATCTACTACCCAAAACTATCCCGAACTGCCTAAGACAACACTACAGCCTTCCTTATATAGGCAATTTTCCACCACTTGGGAATGTTCTAGAATTTTAGCCAACAAGGCCGACCAAACTTAGAATTATTTTATTTTACAATTTATCACATCAAAGTCAGCTCAAAATAACTTTTGAAACCCAAACAAAAATTTTGATGGAAAAACATTTTTTTGCTATTTCAGGTGACCCAACTTCTGAAGACCATAAGTCATCACCAGTTGACCCAATTGACTATTATAACCCCATTCTGGAAAGGCCACGATGTGCTCTACAGGCCTGACTCATGCAAGTGCCTATCACCCAAAATTTTCACCTCATCTGAGACTTCTAAAGCCTTCAAAACTGAGTTCAAAGTTTTTGTACCCTGTTGCCAATACCGAAAATCTTCAATATCTACATAGCTAGACTTGATCTGTCAATGAAACTCTGCTAGCAGGCTGATATGACCAAAATGAACCTCCAGGGAAGAAATCAGAACATTCTGAGATCAGATGACCAACTTACTAAAAATAGAAAGTTTCCACAAATAGTAGCTTTGCACAAGATAGCCCTTATTGAAAACAAAACCATAAATATTTTTGGGTGATGCAAGATTGCTCTTACACCTAGGATGCTCCTACATCAGACACCCAGGGTAATTTGAGAAGTGACCCTATCACGACTCGGGTGTGCAAAGGAAAACCAAGATGGTTAACCTCCTCCTTCATTAGCCATGATGAATCTTCAACATGTCATCCTTTCCATTTGACCATATATTCTTCATATGTCCTGTTCCTTGTGCTTCTGCCAACACGACTGTCTAGTATGTCTTCAATCTCCTTAATATTTGAACTGGTTGATAGAATACTCCACTGTGCTGCTGTAACCTCATTGTCAACACCTCATTCATGATACTCTATCAGATCTGAAACATTAAATATTGGTGAAATATTTAGCTCAGTAGGCAAATTGAACTCATATACATTTCCTAAATCATGCTTCTTCAGTATCTTACATGGCCATAACTTCTTCATTTTCAACTTGTTATATGTACCAACTGGAAATCTTTCCTTCTGCAAATGAACCATGACTTCATCTCCAACCTTAAATTCCTTATGTCTCCTTTTCTCATCTACCTTAGCCTTATACTTCACATTCATCTTGGTAATGTGCTTCCTCACCTCCTCATGGATGTTCTTCAAATATTCTGCAAAATCTTCAGCTTCAGCACTACTTATTTCTCCTTTATCTATCTTCTCAACTCAGATGCATTTCTAGGACTACTTCCATATACAATTCATGGATGATGTGATGAACTAAACTTCAAATCTATCTTCAACTCTTCACTTTCTACTAGCCTTATTCTGTGTGCTGCCTTATTTGGCAAACTGGTTCCAGGAATCAAGTCCATCTTATGACTTATATTTCTTACTGGTGGTAATCCATCAAGCACATTATTGGATATAATATCCTGAAACTCATTCAATAACTCTGCAACTTCTATAGGTACATCTTCTACTTCCTCTTTCCCAACCTTTGGAATTAAGGTAAAACACATATGCTCATGCCTTATACCATCTGTGAAATTTCCTCTATCAACAAAATTTATTCTTGCATTACCACTTACCTTTTCTTCTATTTCCTTCAATGATTTTAGCTTATGTCACACTCCATCCTTTGTCAGGGAATAGGTATTCGCATGAGCATCATGTACAACACATCTTTCAAACTGCCAAGGTCTACCCAAAAATATATGACATGCATCCATAGATATGATATCACATAGTACCTCATCTTGGTAACCGCCGATCTTGAACTTCACTAGGCACTGTTCACTGACCATGACCTTGTGGTCATCCTGCACCCAGGCAACCTGATATGGATGTGGATTTTTTGCCTCTTGAGCTTCAACTTTGTCACCATCTCTTCTGAAACCAAATTATCAGTACTACCACTATCAATAATCACATCACAACGCTTACCCTCACACTTGCACCTCGTGCGAAATAGACTCCTTCTTTGCTCAGGTTCAGTTTCACCACTCAACAAGACTCTTCTGTTAATCAAAATTTCTCCTTTTTCAACATCTTCAAAATGTGATGATTTGGCATCTTCATCTACATATGAAACTCTAGCCTGGCCTTTATTCCTCTTATCTATCCATCCTTGGCATTGAGGACATTCAAATGCCCTATGACCTTCTTCTCCACAGTGAAAACATGTTCCACAAAAGCCTCCTCTTCCTGAACCTTGTCCTCTTCCTCTTCCTCTCTGATCTCTATTGTTCTGATCTTGGAAATGATTGAAATTGTTTCCTCTCTAATTTTGACTATTACTGGCCTCATACTACTTTTTTGGATCTTCATTTTGATCTCCATATGACCATCCACCAGATCTTCCATCACGACCTCTTTCGCTTTGTCTGCTCTTAGACTTCTTATTCAGCTTTTCCTCTACTTTTAAGGCAAACTGGTATGCCTCTTCAATACTCTTCATTTAAATCAAATTCAATTCTTCCTGAATGCTTGGCCTCAACCCATTAAGGTAATGGACAACTTTCTCCTTATCAGCTTTGGCATGGCCTATTTTGATGAGGATTCGATAAAACACCTCTATATACTCTTGAACAGATCATCCCACTTGCTTCAAACTTTGCGTTTTCTTCAGTAGGTCAAGCTCATAATCAATAGGGATGAACTGTCCCTTCAATTGACCCACCATCCACCCCCATCTTGTGATTTTATCCTTTGCTCTTCAATTTCACTCCAACTAAATCTCTTGGTCTAGATCTTCGCATGACCCTTCAGTCTGGCATTCGCAAACTTGACCCGATCAGGATCCTTGATATCTTCATACTCAAAATATACTTCACATTCGTTGATCTAGTCGATCAAATCCTTTGGGTTAAGATTTCTAGAAAATGTTAGAATCTCAATCTTAGGTCTTTTCCTGATCTTGGAAATGGCTCGAAAAAGTCTTTCTTCCTCCGGGTTCACAACTTCGACTTCTCCTTCTTGATCTTCTTCTTCGGCTTCATCCTCGCTTTCATCTCTGACATTAAGATTCATTCCTCTGCTAATATCTTCTTGCAATACTCGCACTTGTCTCTGGAGCACTATAACCTCAGGTGTTAAAACACCATCTCTTCTGCCACGTTCACTTTATGGAGGCATTTTCACGATGCAAGCTGAAACCCTAACCATGGTCCTAGTGCAAACTGCATCATAGTCGGTGATCTATTTACATAGAAACCCTAACCCACAGTCTTGGTGCAAAATACCTCACAATTGGTGATCTATTTACACACTCAAGAACTCCTACTCTGATACCACTTGATGAAGGGTTCTCCCGTTAATACCACAAACACATAATAGAAACAGAGAAACAACAACAATATGCAAGAACAAAAAATTGGCTTCTTATTATCTCCACAAATGTGGAAATAAAAACTTTCATAATTACAATATGCAAAGCCACATGGGCATTCACTTACAATATTTAGTAGGACAAAGCCTCAAATTATTACCCAGATCTACTACCCAGAACTATCCTGAACTGCCTAAGACAACACTACAACCTTCCATATATAGGCAATTTTCCACTGCCTAGAAAGGTTCCAAAATTTTAGCCAACAAGGCCGACCAAACTTAGAATTATTTTATTTTACAATTTATTACATCAAAGTTGGCTCAAAATAACTTTTGAAACCCAAACATAAATTTTGAAGGAAAAATATTTTTTCGCTATTTCAGGTGACCCAACTTCCAAAGACCATAAGTCATCACCAGTTGACCTAATTGACTATTATAACCCCATTCCAGAAAGGCCACAATGCGCTCTACAAGCCCTACTTGCACAAGCACCTATCACCCAAATTTTTAACCTCATCTGGGGCCTCTAAAGCCTTCAAAACTGAATTCAAAGTTTCTATACCCTATTGCCAATACCAAAAATCTTCAATATCTACATAGCTAGACTTGATCTATCAAAGAAACTTTACTGGTAGGCTGATATGACCAAAATGAACCTCCAGGGAAGAAATCATAACATTCTGAGATTGGATGACCAACTTAATAAAAATAGAAATTTTCCACAAATACCATCTCTGCACAAGATAGCCCTTATTGAAAACAAAACCAGAAATATTTTTGGATGATGCAAGATTGCTCTTACACCCAGGATTCTCTTGCATCATTCACTTTCTGCTAGCCTTATTCTGTGTGCTACCTTATTTGGCAAACTGGTTCCTGGAATCAAGTCCATCTGATGACTGATCTTTCTTACTTGAGGTAATCCATCAGGCACATTATCAAATATAATATCTTGAAACTCATTCAATAACTCTGTAACTTCTATAGGTACATCTTCTACTTCCTCTTTCCCAGCCTTTGGAATTAAGGTAAAACACATATGCTCATGCCTCATACCATCTGTGAAATTTTCTCTATCAACAAAAGCTATTCTTGCATTACCACATACCTTTTCTTTTGTTTCTGATGCAGGAGCATCCTGGGTGTAAGAGCAATCTTGCATCACCCAAAAATATTTCTATTTTTGTATTCAATAAGGGCTATTTTGTGTAGAGCTGCTATTTATGGAAAGTTACTATTTTTGGTAATTTTTGTATGTGCTCAGAATGATTTGATTTCTTTCTTGGAGGTTGATTTTGGTCATATAAGTCTGTCAGTAAAGTTTCATTGCTAGATCAAGTGTATATTGGAAGATATTGAAGATTTTCGGTATTGGCAGCAGGGTACAGAAACTTTGAACTTAGTTTTGAAGGCTTTAGAGGCCCCGGATGAGGTCAAAAATTTGAGTGACGGGCGCTTGCGTTGGTCAAGCCTGTAGAGCGCTTCGTGGTGTTTCTGAAATGGGGTTATAATAGCCGATCGGGTCAACTGGTGATGACTTATGGTCTTCGGAAGTTGGGCCACCCGAAATGGCGAAAAATAATTTTCTTCAAAATTTTTGTTCGGGTTTCAAAGGTTATCTTGAGCCGACTATGATGTAATAAAATGTAAAATGAAATAATTCTAAGTTTGGTCGGCCTTATTGGCTAAAATTTTGGAACCTTCCCAGGTGGTGGAAAATTGCCTATATAAGGAAGGCTGTATTATTGTCTTAAGCAGTTCGGAATAATTCTGGGTAGTAGATCTGGGTATTGATTCGAGGCTTTGTCCTACAGAATATTGTAAGGGAATGCCCATGTGGCTTTGCATATTGTAATTCTGAAAGTTTTTAATTCCACATTTGTGGAGATAATAAGAAGCCAATTTTCTGTTCTTGCATATTACTGTTGTTGTTTCTCTATTTCTGTTATGTGTTTGTGGTATTAAGGGGAGCACCCTTCATCAAGTGGTATCAGAGCCAGGTTTTCTTGAGTGTGTAAATAGATCACCGACTATGAGGCAGTTTGCACCAGGACCGTGGTAAGGGTTTCAGCGCGCATCGTGAAAATGCCTCCACGAAAAGAACGTGGCAGAAGAGCTGGTGCTGTGACACCTGAGGTTAGAGAGCTGCAGAGACAAGTGCAAGCATTGCAAGAAGAGATTCGCAGAGGAATGAATCTTAATGTCAGAGACGAAAGCGAAGATGAAGCCGAAGAAGAATATCAAGAAGGAGAAGTTAAAATTGTGAACCAGGAGGAAGAAAGACTTTTTCGGGCGATTTCCAAGATTGGGAAAAGACCTAAGATTGAGGTTCCTACATTTTCTGGAAATCTTAACCCAGAGAAATTGATCGACTGGATCAATGAATGTGAAGAATATTTTGAATATGAAGATGTTGAGGATCCTGATAGGGTCAAATTTGCAAAGGCCAGACTGAAAGGTCATGCGAAGATATGGTGGCAAGAGATTCAGTTGGAGCGAAATAGAAGGGGAAAGGAGAAAATCATGAGATGGGATCGGATGGTGGATAAATTAAAGCGACAGTTCATTCCTGTTGATTACGAGCTTGACCTACTGAAGAAAATGCAAAGTTTGAAGCAAGCAGGAAGATCTGTTCAAGAGTATACAGAGGAGTTCTATCGACTTCTCATCAGAACAGGCCATGCAGAAGCTGATAAAGAGAAAGTTGCCCGATACCTTAATGGGTTAAGGCCAAGCATTCAGGAGGAGCTGAATCTGGTTTGAATGAATAGTATTGAAGAGGCATACCAGTTTGCCCTAAAAGTAGAGGAAAAGCTGAATAAGAAGTTTGAGAGTAGACAAAATGGAAGAGGTCGCGATGGACGATCTGGTGGATGGTCATATGGTGGCCGAAATGAAGATCTGAAAAAGAAGGATGAGGCCAGTAGCAGTCAGAATCAACGTGGAAATAATTCCAATCGCTTCCAGGATCAGAATAATAGAGATCAGAGAGGAAGAGGAAGAGGAAAAGGATCTGGAAAAGGTGGCTTCTGTGGAACATGTTTTCACTGTGGAGAAGAAGGTCATAGGGCATTTGAATGTCCTCAGCACCAAGGCAGAATAGACAGGAGAAATGAAGGCCAGGCCAGAGTTGCACATATAGATGAAGATGCCAGATCATCAAATTTTGAAGATGCTGAGAGAGGAGAAACATTGATTAACAGAAGAGTCCTGTTGAGTGGTGAGAATGAACCTGAGCAAAGGAGGAGCCTGTTTCGCACCAGGTGCAAGTGTGAAGGTAAATGTTGTGATGTGATTATTGATAGTGGAAGCACTGACAATTTGGTGTCAGAAGAGATGGTGACAAAGTTGAAGCTCAAGAGATAGAAACACCCACATCCATATCGGATTGCCTGGGTACAGGATGACCACAAGGTCATGGTTAGTGAACAGTGCCTGGTAAAGTTCAAGATCAGCGGGTACCAAGATGAGGTACTATGTGATATCATCTCTATGGATGCATGTCATATGTTGTTAGGTAGACCGTGGCAGTTTGATAGATGTGCTGTACATGATGGTCATGCGAATAACTATTCCCTGACAAAGGATGGAGTGCGACATAAGCTAAAACCATTGAAGGAGACTGAAGAAAAGGTATGTGGTAATGCAAGGATAACTTTTGTTGATGGAAGAAATTTTCTAGATGGTATGAGGCATGAGCATGTATATTTTGCTTTAATTCCAAAAGCTGGTAAAGAGGAAGTAGAAGATGTTCCTGTAGAAGTTGCAGATTTGTTGAATGAGTTTCAGGATATTGTATCCGATAACGTGCCTGATGGATTACCACTAGTCAGGAAGATCAGTCATCAGATGGACTTGATTCTAGGAGTGAGTTTATGAAATAAGGCAATGCACAGAATGACACCTACAGAAAGTGAGGAGTTGAACAGACAAGTACATGAGTTGTTACAGAAAGGATTGATTCGAGAGAGTCTGAGTCCCTGTGCTGTACCCGCGGTATTAGAACCAAAGAAGAATGGAGAGTGGAGGATGTGTACAGATTCCAGAGCAATAAACAAGATCACAATCAAGTATAGGTTTCCATTGCCACGAATGGATGATATTATGGACTGTTTGAGTGGAGCTGTGTATTTCTCAAAGATAGATCTGAAGAATGGATATCATCAGATTCGGATCAGAGAAGGAGATGAATGGAAGACTGCCTTCAAGACAAAGGAAGGATTGTATGAGTGGTTAGTCATGCCTTTTGGGCTAACCAATGCACCGAGCACTTTCATGCGGCTCATGAACGAGGTTCTGGAAGAATTTTTGGGTAAGTTTGTCATTGTTTACCTAGATGATATTTTGATCTTTAGTAAGACATTGGATGAGCATATGATGCATATTCGTATGGTATTTGAGAAGTTGAGAGAAGAGAAATTGTTGGTTAATTTGAAGAAGTGCAGTTTTGTGAAGAAAGAGTTAGTGTATTTGGGATTTGTAGTTTTAGCAGAAGGTCTAAAAATGGACCCAGAGAAGGTGCAGGCTATCCTTGAATGGCCTACTCCAATGAGTGCTACTGAGGTAAGATCTTTTCATGGTCTAGCTAGCTTTTACAGAAAGTTTATCAGAAATTTTAGCAGTATTTGTGGACCCTTGACTGAAACAATGAGAGGGGATAGGAAAGAGTTTAAGTGGACTAAAGGAGCAGAAAAAAGTTTTCAATTATTGAAACAAAAAGTTACAGAACAACCTGTTTTAGCACTTCCAAATTTTAATAAGGTGTTTCAAGTAGATTGTGATGCTAGTGGTACTGCAATAGGAGCTGTTATGAGCCAAGAAGGTAAACCTGTTGCTTATTTCAGTGAGAAGTTAAATGATGCCAAGAGAAAATATTCTGTTTATGATCAGGAATTTTATGCTATAGTTCAGGCATTAAAGAAGTGGAGACATTATCTGCTTCCTAAGGAGTTTTTTTTGTATACCGATCATCAAGCTTTGCAATATTTGAATAGTCAAGGAAAATTGAATCAAAGGCATTTGAAATGGGTTGAGTTTTTGCAGAGTTATACATTTGTTTTGAAACACAGGAGTGGAAAGTCTAATAGGGTTGCATATGCTCTTAGCAGAAGGCAACTATTGCTGACAGAAATACAGATTGAAGTGGTTGGGTTCAAGGAACTCAAAAATTTATATCTAGAGGATCCTGATTTTGGTGAAGCTTGGAAAGCTTGTGCAGAACCTGTTACTCTAGACAGGACAAAATGGTTGGATTTCATCATCCAGGTTGATATGCTATTCAGAGGGAATCAGTTGTGCATTCCACAAAGTTCTATGAGGGAGAATCTCATCAAGGAGAAGCATAGTGGAGGATTGGCTGGACATTTTGGTCATGATAAAACCCTTGGTTTGGTTAGTGAGAATTATTATTGGCCATAGTTGCAGCAAGATGTGAAGAAGTTTGTACAGAGTTGCAGAGTATGTCAGATGGCGAAAAGAGTGAAGCAAAATACAGGGTTGTATCAGCCATTACCTATACCAGAGAAGCCTTGGGAGGATATCAGCATGGACTTTGTTCTTGGTTTACCAAGGACTCAGCGGGGACATGATTCAATTTTTGTGGTAGTTGATAGATTTTCAAAGATGACACATTTTATTCCCTGCAAGAAGACTAATGATGCTGTTCATGTAGCAGAATTGTTTTTCAGAGAAGTAGTGAGACTTCATGGTTTGCCAAAGACCATAGTTTCAGATCGGGACACTAAGTTTGTTGTATATTTCTGGCGTACATTGTGGAAGAAGTTGAAGACAGATTTGAAGTTTAGTTCATCACATCATCCACAGACTGATGGACAGACAGAGGTGGTGAATAGAAGTTTGGAAAATTTGCTGAGATGTTTAGTTGGAGATAAGCCAACAGGATGGGATTTGATTTTACCACAGGCGGAATTTGCATACAATAATTCTGTCAATAGGAGCACTGGTAAATCACCATTCCAGATTGTATATGGAAGTAGTCCAAGAAATGCATCTGAATTGAGGAAGATAGATAAAGGAGAAATAAGTAGTGCTGAAGCTGAGGATTTTGCAGAACACTTGAAGAACATTCATGAAGAGGTGAGGAAGCATATTACCAAGATGAATGCACAGTATAAGGCTAAGGCAGATGAGAAAAGGAGGTATAAAGAATTTCAAGTTGGTGACGAAGTCATGGTTCATTTGCGAAAGGAGCGGTTTCCAGTTGGTACATATAACAAGCTGAAAATGAAGAAGTTTGGACCATGCAGGATACTGAAGAAACATGATTCAGGAAATGCATATGAGGTAGAATTGCCTACTGAGCTAAATATTTCACTAGTGTTTAACATTTCAGATCTGACAGAGTATCATGAAGGAGGTGTTGAAGATGAGATCACAGCAGCACAGTGGAGTATTCCAGCAACTAGTTCAGACACTAAGGAGATCAAAGATATACTGGACAGTCGTGTTGGCAGAAGCACAAGGAACAGGACATATGAAGAATATCTGGTCAAGTGGAAAGGACGACATGTTGAAGATTCATCATGGATGACAAAGGAGGAGGTTAGCCATCTTGGTTTTCCTCTGCACACCTGAGTCGTGACAGGGTCACTTCTCAAATTACCCCGGGTGTCTGATGTAGGAGCATCTTGGGTGTAAGAGCAATCTTGCATCACCCAAAAATATTTCTGTTTTTGTATTCAATAAGGGCTATTTTGTGCAGAGCTGCTATTTATGGAAAGTTACTATTTTTGGTAATTTTTGTGTGTGCTCAGAATGATCTGATTTCTTTCTTGGAGGTTGATTTTGGTCATATAAGTCTGCCAGTAAAGTTTCATTGCCAGATCAAGTGTATATTGGAAGATATTGAAGATTTTCGGTATTGGCAGCAGGGTACAGAAACTTTGAACTTAGTTTTGAAGGCTTTAGAGGCCCCAGATGAGGTCAAAAATTTGGGTGATAGGCGCTTGCATGGGTCAAGCCTGTAGAGCGCTTCGTGGCATTTCCAAAATGGGGTTATAATAGCCGATCGGGTCAACTGGTGATGACTTATGGTCTTCGAAAGTTGGGCCACCCGAAATGGCGAAAAATAATTTTTTTCAAAATTTCTGTTTGGGTTTCAAAGGTTATCTTGAGCCGACTATGATGTAATAAAATGTAAAATGAAATAATTCTAAGTTTGGTCGGCCTTATTGGCTAAAATTTTGGAACCTTCCCAGGCGGTGGAAAATTGCCTATATAAGGAAGGCTGTATTATTGTCTTAAGCAGTTCGGAATAATTCTGGGTAGTAGATCTGGGTATTGATTCGAGGCTTTGTCCTACAGAATATTGTAAGGGAATGCCCATGTGGCTTTGCATATTATAATTCTGAAAGTTTGTAATTCCACATTTGTGGAGATAATAAGAAGCCAATTTTCTGTTCTTGCATATTACTGTTGTTGTTTCTCTATTTCTGTTATGTGTTTGTGGTATTAAGGGGAGCACCCTTCATCAGTTTCCTTCAATGGTTTTAGTTTATGTCACACTCCATCATTTTTCAGGGAATAGGTATTCGCACGACCATCATATACAACACATCTATCAAACTACCAAGGTCTACCCAACAACATATGACATGCATCCATAGATATGATATCACTTAGTACCTCATCTTGGTAACCACCGATCTTGAACTTCGCTAGGCACTGTTCATTGACCATGACCTTATGGTCATCCTGCACCTAGGCAACCTGATAAGGATGTGGATGTTTCTGCCTCTTGATCTTCAACTTTGTCACCATCTCTTTTGACACCAAATTATTAGTACTACCACTATCAATAACCACATCACAACACTTACCCTCACTCTTGCACCTAGTGTGAAAAAGACTAATTTGCTCAGGTTCATTTTCACCACTCAACAGGACTCTTCTATTAATCAGCATTTCTCCTCTTTTCACATCTTCAGAATGTGATGATCTGGCATCTTCATCTACATATGCAACTCTGGCCTGGCCTTCATTCCTCCTATCCATCCATCCTTGGCATTGAGGACATTCAAATGCCCTATGACCTTCTTCTCCACAGTGAAAACATTTTCCATGGAAGCCTCCTCTTCCTGAACCTTGTCCTCTTCCTCTTCCTCTGATCTCCATTGTTCTGATCTTGGAAATAATTGGAATTGTTTCCTCTCTGATTTTGACTATTACTAGCCTCATCCTATTTTTTTGGATCTTCATTTTGATCTCCATATGACCGTCCACTAGATCTTCCATCATGACCTCTTCCACTTTGTCTACTCTCAGACTTCTTATTCAGCTTTTCCTCTACTTTTAAGGCAAACTGGTATGCCTCTTCAATACTGTTCATTCAAACCAAATTCAATTCTTCCTGAATGCTTGGCCTCAACCCATTAAGGTAATGGGCAACTTTCTCCTTATCAGCTTTTGCATGGCCTATTCTGATGAGGATTCAATACAACTCATTTGTATACTCCTGAACAGATTGTCCCGCTTGCTTCAAACTTTGCATTTTCTTCAGTAGGTCAAACTCATAATCAACAGGGATGAACTGTCACTTCAATTGACCTACCATCCACCCCCATCTTGTGATTTTATCCTTTCCTCTTTGATTTCACTCGAACTGAATCTCTTGCCACCAGATCTTCGCATGACCTTTCAGTCTGGCCTTCGCAAATTTGACTCGATCAGGATCCTTGATATCTTCATACTCAAAATATTCTTCACATTTGTTGATCCAGTCGATCAACTCCTCTAGGTTAAGATTTCCAGAAAATGTCAAAACCTCAATCTTAGGTCTTTTCCCGATCTTGGAAATGGCTCAAAAAAAATTTTCTTCCTCCGGGTTCACAACTTTGATTTCTCCTTCTTGATCTTCTTCTTCAGCTTCATCCTTGCTTTCGTCTCTAACATTAAGATTCATTCCTCCATGAATCTCTTCTTGCAATGCACACACTTTTCTCTGGAGCACTCTAACCTCAGGTGTTACAACACTAGCTCTTTTGCCACGTTCCTTTTGTGGAGTTATTTTTGCAATGCACACTGAAACCTTAACCACAGTCCTGGTGCAAACTGCTTTAGAGTTGGCAATCTGTTTACACAGAAACCCTAAACCACGGTCCTAGTGCAAACTGCCTCATAATCGGAGATCTATTTACACACTCAAGAACTCCTACTCTGTTACCACGAGATGAAAGGTGATGCCCTTACTACCAGAAACACATAAAAGAAATAGATAAACAACAACAATATGCAAGAATAGAAAATTGGCATCTTATTATCTCCATAAATGTGGAATTACAAACTTTTAGAATTACAATATGCAAAGCCACATGGGCATTCCCTTACAATATTTAGTAGGACAAAGCCTCAAATTATTACCCAGATCTACTACCTAGAACTGTCTCGAACTGCCTAAAAAAACACTACAGCCTTCCTTATATAGGCAATTTTCCACCACCTTGGAAGGTTCCAAAATTTTAGCCAACAATGCCGATCGAACTTAGAATTATTTTATTTTACAATTTATCACATCAAAGTCAGCTCAAAATAACTTTTGAAACCCAAACAAAAATTTTGAAGGAAAAACATTTTTCTGCTATTTCAGGTGACCCAACTTCTGAAGACCATAAGTCATCACCAGTTGACCCAATTGACTATTATAACCCCATTCTGGAAAGGCCACGATGCACTCTACAGGCCTAACTCATGCAAGTGCCTATCACCCAAATTTTTCACCTCATCCGAGGCTTCTAAAGCCTTCAAAACTGAGTTCAAAGTTTTTGTACCCTATTGCCAATACCAAAAATCTTCAATATCTACATAGCTAGACTTGATCTGTCAATAAAAATTTACTAGCAAGCTGATATGACCAAAATGAACCTCCAGGGAAGAAATCAGAACATTCTGAGATCAGATGACCAACTTACTAAAAATAGAAAGTTTCCACAAATAGCAACTCTGCACAAGATAGCCCTTATTGAAAATAAAACCAGAAATATTTTTGGGTGATGCAAGATTGCTCTTACACCCAAGATGCTCCTGCATCAGACACCCGGGGTAATTTGAGAAGTGACCCTATCATGACTCAGGTGTACAAAGGAACACCAAGATGGTTAACCTCCTCCTTTATTAGCCACGATGAATCTTCAATAAGTCATCCTTTCCATTTGACCAGATATTCTTCATATGTCCTCTTCCTTGTACTTCTGCCAACATGACTGTCTAGTATGTCTTCAATCTCCTTGATATCTAAACTGGTTGTTGGAATACTCTACTGTGCTGCTGTAACCTCATCGTCAACACCTCTTTCATGATACTCTGTCAGATCTGAAACATTAAATACTGGTGAAATATTTAGTTCAGTAGGCAACTCGACCTCATATGCATTTCCTGAATCATGCTTCTTTAGTATCTTACATGGCCCAAACTTCTTCATTTTCAACTTGTTATATGTACCAATTGGAAATCTTTCCTTCCATAAATGAACCATGATTTCATCTCCAACCTTAAATTCCTTATGCCTCCTTTTCTCATCTACCTTAGCCTTATACTACGTATTCATCTTGGTAATGTGCTTCCTCACCTCCTCATGCATGTTCTTCAAATGTTCTGCAAAATGCTCAGCTTCAACACTAATTATTTCTCCTTTATCTATCTTTCTCAACTCAGATGCATTTCTGGGACTACTTCCATATACAATCCATGGATGATGTGATGAACTAAACTTCAAATCTATCTTCAACTCTTCACTTTCTGCTATCGTTATTCTGTGTGCTGCCTTATTTGGAAAACTGGTTCCAGGAATCAAGTCCATTTGATGACTGATCTTTCTTACTGGTGGTAATCCATCAGACACATTATCGGATACAATATCTTAAAACTCATCCAATAACTCTGCAACTTCTATAGGTACATCTTCTACTTCCTCTTTCCCAGCCTTTGGAATTAAGGTAAAACACATATGCTCATGCCTCATACCATATGTGAAATTTCCTCTATCAACAAAAGTTATTCTTGCATTACCACATACCTTTTCTTCTATTTTCTTCAATGGTTTTATCTTATGTCGCACTCTATCCTTTGTTTGGGAATAGGTATTCACATGACCATCATGTACAACACATTTGTCAAAATGCCAAGGTCTACCCAAGAACATATGACATGCATCCATAGATATGATATCACATAATACCTCATCTTGGTAACCACCGATCTTGAACTTTACTAGGCACTGTTCACTGACCATGACCTTGTGGTCATCCTGCACCCAAGCAACCGGATATGGATGTGGATGTTTCTTCCTCTTGAGCTTCAACTTTGTCACCATCTCTTTTGAAATCAAATTATCAGTACTACCACTATTAATAATCACATCACAACACTTACCCTCACACTTGCACCTCGTGTGAAATAGACTCCTTTGCTCAGGTTCATTTTCACCACTCAATAGGACTCTTCTATTAATCAATGTTTCTCCTCTTTTAACATATTTAGAATGTGATGATCTGGCATCTTCATCTACATATGCAACTCTAGCCTAGCCTTCATTCCTCCTATCCATCCATCCTTGGCATTGGGGACATTCAAATGCCCTATGACCTTCTTCTCCATAGTGAAAACATGTTCCATAGAAGCCTCTTCTTCTTGAACCTTGTCCTCTCCCTCTTCCTCTCTAATCTCTATTGTTCTAATCTTGGAAATGATTGGAATTGTTTCTTCTCTGATTTTGACTATTACTGGCCTCATCCTCCTTTTTTGTATCTTTATTTCAATCTCCATATGACCATCCACCAGATCTTCCATCACGACCTCTTCCACTTTTTTTTCTCTCAGACTTCTTATTCAGCTTTTCCTCTACTTTTAAGGCAAACTGGTATGCCTCTTCAATACTGTTCAATCGAACCAAATTCAATTCTTCCTGAATGCTTGGCCTCAACCCATTAAGGTAACGGGCAAATTTCTCCTTATCAGCTTCTGCATGGCCTGTTCTGATGAGGATTTGATAGAACTCCTCTGTATACTCCTAAACAGATCATCCCGCTTGCTTCAAACTTTGCATTTTCTTCAGTAGGTCAAGCTCATAATCAACAGGGATGAACTGTGGCTTCAATTGACCCACCATCCACCCCCATCTTGTGATTTTATCCTTTCCTCTTCAATTTTTCTCCAACTGAATCTCTTGCCACCAAATCTTCACATGACCCTTTAGTCTAGCCTTCGCAAACTTGACTCAATCAGGATCCTCGATATCTTCATACTCAAAATATTCTTCACATTCATTGTTCTAGTCGATCAACTCCTCTAGGTTAATATTTCCAGAAAATTTTAGAACCTCAATGTTAGGTCTTTTCCCGATCTTGGAAATGGCCCGAAAAAGTCTTTCTTCCTCCGGGTTGACAACTTCGACTTCTTCTTGATCTTCTTCTTCGGCTTCATCCTTGCTTTCATCTCTGACATTAAGATTCATTCCTCTGTGAATCTCTTCTTAGAATTCTCACACTTGTCTCTGAAGCGCTCTAACCTCAGGTGTTACAACACCAGATTTTCTACCATGTTCCCTTCATGGAGGCATTTTCATGATGCACACTGAAACCCTAACCATGGTCATGGTGCAAACTGTCTCACAGTCGGTGATCTATTTACATAGAAACCCTAACCCACGGTCCTGGTGCAAACTACCTCACAGTCGGTGATCTATTTACACAGTCAGTGATCTATTTACACACTCAGGAACTCCTACTCTATTTAAACACATAACAGAAACAGAAAAACAACAACAATATGCAAGAACAAAAAATTTGCTTCTTATTATCTCTACAAATGTGAAATTATAAATTTTTAGAATTACAATATGCAAAGCCACATGGGCATTCCCTTACAATATTCAGTAGGACAAAGCCTCAAATTATTACCCAGATCTACTACCCAGAACTATTCCAAACTGCCTAAGACAACACTACAACCTTCCTTATATAGGCAATTTTCCACCACCTGGGAAGGTTCCAGACTTTTAGCCAACAAGGCCGACCAAACTTAGAATTATTTTATTTTACAATTTATTACATCAAAGTTGGCTCAAAATAACTTTTGAAACCCAAACAAAATTTTTGAAAGAAAAACATTTTTTCGCTATTTCAGTTGACCCAACTTCTGAAGACCATAAGTCATCGCCAGTTGACTTGATTAACTATTATAACCCCATTCTGGAAAGGTCACGATGCACTCTACAGGCCTGACTCACACAAGCGCTTGTCACCCAAATTTTTGACCTCATCTACGGCCTCTAAAGCCTTCAAAACTAAGTTCAAAGTTTCTATACCCTATTGCCAACACCGAAAATCTTTAATATCTACATAGCTAGACTTGATCTATCAATGAAACTTTACTGGTAGGCTGATATGACCAAAATGAACCTCCAGGGAATAAATCAGAACATTCTAAGATCAGATGATGAACTTACTAAAAATAGAAAGTTTCCACAAATAGCAGCTCTGCACAAGATAGCCCTTATTGAAAACAAAACCATAAATATTTTTGGGTGATGCAAGATTGCTCTTACACCCAGGATGCTCCTGCATTAGACACCCGGGGTAATTTGAGAAGTGGCCCTGTCATGACTCAGGTGTGTAGAGGAAAATCAAGATGGTTAACCTCCTCCTTCATTAGCCATGATGAATCTTCAATAGGTCATCCTTTCCATTTGACCAGATATTCTTCATATGTCCTGTTCCTTGTGCTTCTGCCAACATGATTGTCTAGTACGTCTTCAATCTCCTTGATATTTGAACTGGTTGCTGGAATACTCTACTGTGCTATTGTATCCTCATTGTCAACACCTCCTTCATGATACTCTATTAGATCTAAAACATTCAATACTGGTGAAATATTCAGCTTAGTAGGCAACTCGACCTCATATGCATTTCTTGAATCATGCTTCTTCAGTATCTTACATGGCCCAAACTTCTTCATTTTCAACTTGTTATATGTACCAACTAGAAATATTTCCTTCTGCAAATGAACCATGACTTCATCTCTAATCTGAAATTCCTTATGCCTCCTTTTCTCATTTTCCTTAGCCTTATACTGTGCATTCATCTTGGTAATGTGCTTCCTCACCTCCTCATGGATGTTCTTCAAATGTTCTGCAAAATCCTCAACTTCAGCACTACTTATTTCTCCTTTATCTATCTTTCTCAACTCAGATGCATTTCTGGGACTACTTCCATATACAATCCGTGGATGATGTGATGAACTAAACTTCAAATCTATCTTCAACTCTTCACTTTCTGCTAGCCTTATTCTATGTGGTTCTTTATTTGGCAAACTGGTTCCTAGAATCAAGTCCATCTAATGACTGATCTTTCTTACTGGTGGTAATCCATCAGGCACATTATCAGATACAATATCCTGAAACTCATTCAATAACTTTGCAACTTCTATAAGTACTGTGTGCTAGAAAGTAGTCACACTTCTGTGAATCATTACATTCAAGAACACTCAAGAATGAGGTCTCAAACAATGATTCACAGCTCTCTATTCATGGAGTGCAGGGGTTTGTATATGAGGCCCTCAGATTGACCTAGTTATGCCCATGCAAGTACACCAAGAAATGAGAGATTCAAAGATAAATAGTAAGCATGCTAATTTCCATGATCATCAAGTTATTGCATGCAAATGAAACTAGTCTAGATGATAACAATGCAAGAAATAAACTAGTCTATTGAAATGAATGCTTATACAATGTTAATTTATGAAAGGAAACATGAATTTAAACTATTATGTGAATGCAATATTAATCTAAACTATGGATTTCCATAAGGCATGAGAGAAGAAGACAAGAAGAAAGAAGTCTCAAATATCCAAGCTCCAAATGTGCTCAACAAGCTTCTTCCAAGATTGCTCTCCAAACCTGCAGTATAACAATAACATGAAAATTCTCGGATCTGAAATGAGAAGGAGAGGGCTCCTTATATAGGAAAATGTGGAAGAGAATGCATCCTCAAGAGCAATGTGGGATAAATCCAAAAAGAGGAAATAAAACTCATTTTTTAGAAAGTGTGGAGAGAAAAGGGATTTTATTTATTTTTAATTATTTGTTTCCCTTTTTTCATCACAAAGAGCTTTAAGAGGATTTTTTATTTATTTAAAAGAATGATTCTCTATTAATTAAATAAGATAACATTATTTAATTAAAAGAGAGATATCATAAAATAAAATCATTTAATTAAAAAAGATTTTAATTAAATAAATTTATTTCATTTTAAAAGATATTTCTTTCAATTAAATAAAGTTATTTTATTTATTTAAGAGGGAATATTTCTTTCAATTAAATAAAATTATTGAAAGAATTAGGAAAATGATTTTTGTTTTGTTTTTATTTGATTTATTTCCTTTTCCATCACAAATTTTGCTTTAAGTGGGGATTTTATTTATTTAAAAGAGGAATTATCTTTTAAATAAATAAGATAAGTTTATCTAATAAAAAGAGGAATATTTAATTAAATAAGATAAAATCATTCAATTAAAAGGGGTTTTAATTAAATAAGATTATTTTATTTAAGATATTTCTTTTAATTAAATAAGCCTATTTTATTTACTTAAAAGAGAATATTTCTTTTAATTAAATAAAATTATTGATGAAATGATCAAACTTTAGAAATATTTGAATTATTGATTTAATTGCGATTTGATCAAGGAATTGATTTGAAAATTGCAAAGCATTGATTCAGGAAATTGATATTTGACAAATTGAATAAATGGGGCCCAAAGTCTAGGCGACCATTTTAGGGTGCATACATTTGCCCCTCTTTGACTAATGTGAGGTCGACTCGGGATCACATGCAGTCAAAGAATGGAATTGAAGTGTGAGATCGATTTGGGATCACAAAACAACCCAGATGTGTGTTTGATGGATGGGAACACATCAGGACATAGATAAGCAGACTGAAAAAGACAAGGCCAACACCTGTGAATAGGTAATTGTCAAGTCTCAAATAAGAGATAATAATTTCAAGCAAGGTTGCCCCAAAAGAAGCAATTGATAAATTTGATAAAGCTGAATCAAGCATTGAAGTTTGGTAGGTACTACCCCCTCGTGATCGAAATCAAAATGAGATAGAGGAGAAATAGTAAATTGATAAATTTGATTAAATCGAACTAAACATAAGGTTCTTGACATAAGATGAAAGATAAAAAAATCACAGAACCAAGGTAGATCACCAAGAAAGATTATGCCCCAAGGTTGAATTAGAAAAAAAGAAGTGGGGTGAAAGAGAATGGAAGATAGAAATTTGGAAGAAATAGAAAGAAATGGAGAGAAGAAAGAGAATTTGCCTCAAGAAAGGGGATGCATCAAAATCAATCAACTGTTTGAGATAGGGAATTTCGATTGAGATCACGAAAGAAGATAAGGAAATGAAGAATGTGATCGTGACCACAGTTGACTAAAAGTCCACAACAAAGATGAAGGAAACCCTCTCAAACTCATAATGCAGCCTAAAAATGCAAATTTAACATGAAGTCTAAATAATGCAAGCTACATGAAAATGCAAAGGTGTACTTGCATGGGTAACATAGGTTTTTTTGTGTTCATCATTCATTAGAGAATGTAAGAGAACTTATTTTCATCATAGGGCCGTTATTACTGGACATCGGACAATCACACAATCAACACTAGTAAAAAATGCAACTATGAAGATATGAATGTGATTTATATCGGATTGGAATGTGGAAAGATTCTAACATGAGCATCAAAGACATAAAAGTCAAGATGACTGCAATGTTAGCTTACCCAATTTAATGTAGCAAAACCATGCTCGCATCAAGGCATAAACGCTGAGATGACCATGAGAATGGTTGTGCAAAAAAATAGTCAAGGATGATGCCTTAAATCTCCTAAGTGTGTCAAGGAGACAACAAGAGACACAGAAGAGGTTCAAGACAACACCCACAAGAAGAAAGCAAATAAAAACATGCCCCATGCCCCAAGTCTTCTAGTGATGCATCATGGAGAGACTTATTAGACAAGGACATTCAATGAAAATCAATATCAATCAACACACAAAGAAAAGATCATGACATATCTCAAGCATTAAGTGTTGCGTTTAAAAATTTTAAGTGTGTAAACTGATACTGAGTTTCGAGGATAAGGATCGAATGCTTACTAGTAGGTAAGATCACATGACCAAACTGGATAAGACCAAACTGATAAGTGTTGAAAAACACTCGATGTTGGGGGTTGTGTTGAAAAACACAGTTGGGTTGGTGTTGAAAAACACCGTTTGTGAGGTGTCCTAAAGACAAGCATATCCAAGAGACCAAAGCTAACATAGTGATGCCCCCTAGACAAAGACAAAGACCAATTCCAAACCAAGGCAACAAGGACAAGGCATGATGGAGAAAGGCTAAGTGTCGAGGACACATGCTAAGAAATAGGGGTGCCGAGGCCTCAAGTAGCGCTCATTTCCAGGTTTTCACCACTTGGAATAATTTTTTCAGGATTTTTTATAATTTTTTTGTATTTTTGCTACCAAGGCGCCTGTTTCCAGGTTTTCACCAAGGCACTTTTTCTATTTTTTTTGAATTTTTTGAATTTTTGATTTTTTTGGTATTTTTAGAATATATAATTTTTTTGAGATACATCAAAGCGCCTATTGCTAGGTTTTCACTAAGATGATAATTTTTTCAAGACATTTTCTGATTTTTAGAATTTTTTCAGCATCATATATGAATTTTTTTGGAATTTTTTTCAAGATCAATAAATATGTACAAAGGATGCCCCCACACAGAATGGGCATCAAACTCCCAAGCAAGATCACATCGTGTAGTCCCAAAGTCTAGCAAGGTGGAGAACAAGAGGGATTAGCAAGCTGGTGAATGAGATGGAGGAAAGGACAATGAAAGCGAACGGAGGGAAGAAATCCTCAACGTCAAACTCCTCAAGAGTACCCAAGCTAGGGAAAAAAATTGTCATGTAAAGCACATTTGGACAAGCAATGAAAGACTAGCATAGGATAAGCCTCAAAAGCGTAATGCAAAAGAAAGAAAGGATGTAGTCCAAAGGAGTAGACATGTCAAGAGGCTTCATAGCATCATATTTACTCTTTTTTAGATATTAGATTAGATCAAGATCAAAGGTGAAAAGGATAGCAAAAGACTAGAATGAATGGAGGAGAATAGATATGAAGGCTAGACATGAAAGAAATGAAAGCATGATCATCATAAGATCACTCTCGAGATAGCCAAATGTACGTGTATAGATCAACCTTGTCAAGATCAAAGAGAGAAGATGAAATGGATGAGATATGTAGAAGAACTATGCATGATGCCTGATTGTCAGGTTTTCATCATGGTACTTATTTAAGGTGCCACAAGGGAGTGGTTTTCACCATAGGATGAATTTATTTTTCTTTACTTTTGCTACCAAGGCACCTGTTTCCAAGTTTTCACCAAGGCACATTTTTAATTTTATTTTCATTTATTTTCTCTTTTTTCTTTTTTTTTTTAATTTTATAATTTTTGGAAGAAGGCAAGCTTTTAGATAATGCTCCTTGAAAGGATAAACCATGATATGCCAAGGATTCAAAATTATATGCTCAAAGATGCTGATAGGGAAAGGAAGATGGAAGAGAAAAATGGAGGATACGGTTTTATGTAAAGCTAGTGGAGTTGGAAGATAGGAGGAATATGCAAATGAGGAAAAATGATAGAAGGCAAGAGAATAATTAATGGAAGGATTGTGAAAGAGTAGATGGAAAGGAAGGCAAGATCAACATCAATGCACACCTTGGAAGGTGGTGAGAGGATGGAGAAAACTTGAATGAAGGAATACGTGAAGGAATATGGTGAATGTTTAGTAGAGGTTGCAGTTCAGGTGCATGGAATGGAAGAATGTTTTTGGAAAAATATGAGGTGGAAGTCTTGGAAAGCTTGAATGTCAACTTCACTTTTTGTTCAACATGAGACTCTCTTACAAGAGACTTTGGAATCCATATAGCCTTAGGATTTTTATTTCCTTTTGATGACTTAGAGAGAATATCTTGAATGATGGATTTTGGAACCCATACTTGTCTTTTAGTTTTCTTCTTAGATATCTCTTTTGACTTTATGCCCCCATGTCAATTAGAGGAGACATGGTGATCTTCTTTCTTTGATGGATTCTTGTATTGTTTCTTTTTTTTATATTGAACATTCAAGTTACTTCCAAAAGACTTGGGATGTGTGGAAGAAGGAGGATAATATGACTGGTGTAGATGGGTGGATGGATGAAAAGGATTCAAAGGTATGCATCTATGTTGATCTTGAGGAAAGATAGGAGATGGAGGGATGTAAGGACCCAAGATGGATGGCAAATTAGGAGAGTTACGAGGGGAAAGTGAAGGGACATAAGGACCCAAGATGGAAGGTAGACGTGAAGCTTTTAGTAGTGGTGGAAGAGGTCCAAGGATGGAAGTGGAAGATGCAAAAGGATAATCAATAAGTTCATAAACATCTATATGACAACCAAGGATATCAACATCTTCAGAGTGAGCATTATAATTTTCAATAGGATCCTGGACATCTTGAATAAGAGAATTTTCTTTGATAGGATCATTCAAAGCTTGCGAAGACTTAGGAAGAGTAGAAAGTGGAAGTGAACATGGAATGATAGAACAAGAAGATGGAAGACTTTGATCTTGACAAGGATCTTTGGATAGTACAAGTGCAGAATTTGTCTCTTGAATAGGCTTAACATCGGAAGTAACAACACCATTTTTAATAACCTTAATGGAAGTATCATCTTTGGAAAGTGAAAGTGCGGTAAGGTCATTTTCATTATCAATAAGTTCAACGGTGTGGGTAGTAGCTTGATCTTGCTTTGGAGAAGACTTAAGACATGGTGGAATAAATGAGGAAGGGCGTAAAGGATTAAAAGAACCATGACACAGATAGAGAACATCATGAAAAGGAGTGGATGACATGGAGGGTTCTTGATCTTGATCTTTCTTTATATTCTTTTCTGTATCAGTTTTAGAGTCCTCTTGACATGAAGCCACTTCTAAGGACAAGGAAGAAGATTGGAGGTGTATGGAAGACTTTGGTAGAGATGGTGAAGAAATAGCTGAAGTAGGCATTATAGTGCATAAAGGCTTAGGCTCTTTAGATTTAGCATTATTGGAAGTATTTGCAGCCAAGTGAAGGTTAGCTTGAGTATCTTTAAGATATGGCCCTTGAGGATAACTATAGGGAATTGCATGGAAAGCATTAGAATTTATGTCGGATGCAGGATTTGTCAAAGATTTGGAAGACTTAGTGACTTTAGGAGATGTAGGGGTATTGGAAGAAGTAGGGGATGGAATGGAACCATCACAAGACAAAGATCTAGCATTAACATGATCTTGCTCGAGAGTAAAATCTTTATTTTCAGCATGAGAGTTCTTAGAGGATACATTCTTATAGTATTTACGTTTATAATCAGTGTGCTGAGCTTTCTCTTCCTCAAGTGAAGTAGATGTATCATCTAGGTATTGTTCACAAAAATCATCAAAGTCTCTTTCAAAATTAGAGTCATATGGATCACCATCACAATCTATCCAATGTGATGACCCTTTTCCAGTAAGCACGAGCACACGATGAGGAGGACTCTTAGGAATAGGGGTTTCATAGGTATCATTACATTGTCCATCATCATAGTCATTATAGTCATCATAGTCATCAAAGATGGGTGTGTCACTCTTCATGGGAGAGGTATCACAAGGGCTATCATATTGCTCATCATGGTATGTCTTGAGACAAGGAGTAAGACTCTTGGGAGAAGTAGAAGAGGAACGAGATCGTAAAGAAGAGGAAAGTGAAGACCTAGTGGAGGAAGAAGACTTGGAAGATGATGAATGCAAATAGTTTCTAGAAGAGTCATGGCAAGAATTGGAAGGTGAGGAAGATGAATAATGTTTAGAAGATTCATGATAAGACTTCAAAGATGAAGAATGTTTGAAAGAAGGGGGTCGTGACATGATCATGAGTATGATTCTAGAAAAGGTCTATGATTTACTTGAGTGCTCTTGTATTTTTTTCATAAATTTACCATCCATGAGAGTTTTGGAAGAATGATACTCTTCAAATTGAGCAATGAGTTCAAGATCATCTATTTTCAAGATAGGTTCCATAGCAAGATAGTTAAAATTCATGGTTCTGGAAGAAGAAGAATCAAGCATGGAAGAAATGAATAGAAGAGATGAATAGAAGAAGGTAGACTAGATAATAAGAGGAAAAGAATCAAGAAGACGAGAAGAATATCCCATGTGAAGAGAAGACTTTAGAAGAAAAACATGGGAAGGGAAGAAGAAAGAAGAAGACCAAAAGTCATCTTGTGTAATTGATACCGTTAACATTTGTTTGGATGTTGAGCAACATGACAACACCTAGGATCTAACCTAGACTGACCAAGGAAGACTGATAATTTAAGATGCTTGGTGATAAGATGGCCTCACAAAATGTCAACACCAAACTAGGATAATCAAAGTTCTCTAATGTCCAAAGGGAGATGGTAAGATAGAAATTGCAAAAGGCGTTACCAACACTGTCAAAGAGGTGCCTCAAATCAAAGGGTGACTACCCTTGCACTTTTGAATCAGGAGGTTGGACTAGGCCAAAATATTATTGAAATTGAATTTGATGGAAATGGTTTGGACAAAAAGAGTACTAAAATTCTCCAAGAATGTGGCTAACAATTCTAGAGATAAACTCTCACCAAGAATTTTCTTTCAACTTGAAAATTATTTCCAAGGTGACTTTGTAAACCAAATGATGCTATCCCTAGAGGACAAAGACAGGTCTCTAATGACAGGATAGAAAATCAAGCAAGCTGTAAAAAGGTTGGTGCTTCAACTCAGGAACTCAGTTTTTATGTTTGTTTTAAAAGATCAAGTACATCAACAGATTTTTATCATTGATCAGGCACATAAGACAACAATCAGGGAGTTCAAGCAAGCAATTGTCTTCAAACAATGAGCAAGGGGCAAAGCAACCTTGCACATGAACAAAAATAGTGACTTAGTATGCTACTCCTTCAAGATTCTACTTGTGTATGTTCTTGAAAATGTTTTAGCAGGCACGTAGAACATAACAACATCTTAGCAAGCTGTCTAGAAGGATATACATGGATTTTATAAAGGGCATCCTTGATATATGCAAGGTAGGTGAGGCACAAATCCATAGATGAGAAGAATCAAAAATCACACAGCCGGGGGGAGATGGTAACCCAAATCTCCTCCTTCACTTCTCAAAGGTATAAAGTTCTTTGAGGCTTAGCCAAGAGTGAAATCTAACTCATTCCCAAGAGAGGTGTCTTTGGATTCACCTCCCAATATTTATACTCCATCGGAACACAGGAGTTAAGGTCATCCCTTGAGGTGATGAAATCCCCAAGCAGGCCTTCTAAAAAATGAAAAGTAAGTAATTCTCTATCAAAAAGTATTGAAAAGCACTAAAGGTGGTACATTTAACCCTTCAAGTAAATGTGAGGTGAGTCCACAAAGTGGTGCATTTAACTCCTCACACAAACTCAAAGTGAGTCCACACCCTAGAAAACAAGTGAGTTCTAAAAAGCACAAAAGGGTTGCCTAGTGGAACAATTAACGCTTCTTTCCTATAGACCCCTCCCCTTTAATGTGGTGCTGAGATTGCAACCACAGGGTGGAAATGAGGGGCCGGTGGATTAGCGAGTCTAATAACCCAAGATAGCAATCTAGATCAATCACAAGAAATCTAAGACTGCTAATCAATACTACTCATAAGTGCAAGAGGGTTTGAATCATGGAATATTTAACTTTCCAAGTAAACATGAAGTGAGTCCACAAAGTGGTGCATTTAACTCTTCATGTAAACTAGGAATGGATCCATGCCCTAGATTACTCAATGAGATGTTTTGATATTTGAAACCAAGAATTACTTAATGTTTAAACACAAGCATTCACTTAAACACAAACTTGTATAAAAGCAAATCTATGTTCATTCATTTCCCATTAAGAGCATAAAAAATGTGTTCTATGAAAGCATGTAACACTCAAGCCAAACACATGAGAGATTGATTTTATGCCCAAACCAAGTGTTATAGAGATTTTAAGAACTCACCTTAGGTCCAAAGATCTACACTCCAGCATTTAGCACACATTTGAAAAAAAAACCCTAAGATGGTTAGATATGAAAATCAATTGTTAGGAGTTTGATTTAACATTGTTGTCTTCAAGATAGTCTTTAAAGATTGATTTATTTGACCCATAAAATCAAAATATTAAAATTTTTAGAAAGAATGAAGTTTTTAGTCAACATCAGTAACTACCATTTTCCAAAATTATAAGGTCTTATGATTCCATTTGGTTCCTCAACCAATAATCTTTTTAGACTGTAATTTTTCTGTCATAAATCAGATTTAAAACACCAAACCCTATCTAGAAAATCACATATATTTTTCAAAAAGAATCCAAATGAAACCAAACCAATTTCAAAAAAAATATTATTGAATCTAGTTTTCAAATATATAAGCCATTTATTTTTTCCATTCATAAATTATTTTCTAAGAGAAAATCATTGCTTGCAACTCCAATGCAGATTGTTAAAAACCAGTTTTCACTCAAATGCCCGTAACTTTCACAAATCTAAATAAAAATGACTCAAACTAAAAGGAAATGAAATATAATTAATGTATCTTTCCAATGAATATTATTAGAGATCCTGATTCTTCATACTTTGTCCGTACTAGATGTTTCAATCTGACTGTATTTAGAGAATCTCAAATCTGCAAATACCCACTTTCACCAAAATGATCATAACTTATTCATTTCTTTATAAAAATGAACCAAAAAAAAATCATTACAAAGAAGATTCATCATTCTATCCATACATTACTATATTATAGGATTTATAGTCTGTACATGGCTGTACAAGGCCTGAAACCAACACTAAAATTGAAAAACCAATCAAGAATGAGGCTAGAAATTAATCTTTTCTGCCCCATGGTGGGTGCCAAAAAATGTGTGCTAAAAAGTAGTCACACTTCTGTGAATCATTACATTCAAGAACACTCAAGAATGAGGTCTCAAATAGCGATTCACAACTCTCTATTCATGGAGTGGAGGGGTTTGTATATGAGGCCCTCAGATTGACCTAGTTATGCCCATGCAAGTACACCAAGAAATGAGAGATTCAAAGATGAATAGCAAGCATGCTAATCTCCATGATCATCAAGTTATTGCATGCAAATGAAACTAGTCTAGATGATAACAATGCAAGAAATAAACTATTCTATTGAAATGAATGCTTATACAATGTTAATCTATGAAAGGAAACATGAATTTAAACTATTATGTGAATGCAATATTAATCTAAACTATGGATTGCCATAAGGCATGAGAGAAGAAGACAAGAAGAAAGAAGTCTCAAATATCCAAGCTCCAAATGTGCTCAACAAGCTTCTTCCAAGATTGCTCTCCAAACCTGCAGTATAACAATAACATGAAAATTCTCGGATCTGAAATGAGAAGGAGAGGGCTCCTTATATAGGAAAATGTGGAAGAGAATGCATCCTCAAGAGCAATGTGGGATAAATCCAAAAAGAGGAAATAAAGCTCATTTTTTAGAAAGTGTGGAGAGAAAAGGGATTTTATTTATTTTTAATTATTTGTTTCCCTTTTTTCATCACAAAGAGCTTTAAGAGGATTTTTTATTTATTTAAAAGAATGATTCTCTATTAATTAAATAAGATAAAATTATTTAATTAAAAGAGAGATATCATAAGATAGAATCATTTAATTAAAAAAGATTTTAATTAAATAAATTTATTTCATTTTAAAAGATATTTCTTTCAATTAAATAAAATTATTTTATTTATTTAAGAGGGAATATTTCTTTCAATTAAATAAAATTATTGAAAGAATTAGGAAAATGATTTTTGTTTTGTTTTTATTTGATTTATTTCCTTTTCCATCACAGATTTTGCTTTAAGTGGGGATTTTATTTATTTAAAAGAGGAATTATCTTTTAAATAAATAAGATAAGTTTATTTAATAAAAAAAAGAATATTTAATTAAATAAGATAAAATCATTCAATTAAAAGGGGTTTTAATTAAATAAGATTATTTTATTTAAGATATTTCTTTTAATTAAATAAGCCTATTTTATTTATTTAAAAGAGAATATTTCTTTTAATTAAATAAAATTATTGATGAAATGATCAAACCTTAGAAATATTTGAATTATTGATTTAACTGCGATTTGATCAAGGAATTGATTTGAAAATTGCAAAGCATTGATTCAGGAAATTGATATTTGACAAATTGAATAAATGGGGCCCAAAGTCTAGGCGACCATTTTAGGGTGCATACAAGTACATCTTCTACTTCTTCTTTCCCAGCCTTTGGAATTAAGGTAAAACACATATGCTCATGCCTGATACCATCTGTGAAATTTCCTCTATCAACAAAAGTTATTCTTGCATTACCACACACCTTTTCTTCTATTTCCTTCAATGGTTTTAGCTTATGTCGCACTCCATCCTATCAGGGAATAGGTATTCGCACAACCATCATGTACAACACATCTGTCAAACTGCCAAGGTCTACCCAACAACATATGACATGCATCCATACATATGATATCACATAGTACCTCATCTTGGTAACCGTCGATCTTGAACTTCACTAGGCATTGTTCACTGACCATGACCTTGTGGTCATCCTACACCCAGGCAACTCGATATGGATGTGGATGTTTCTGCCTCTTGAGCTTCAACTTTGTCACCATCTCTTCTGACACCAAATTATCAGTACTACCACTATCAATAATCACATCACAACACTTACCCTCACACTTGCACCTTGTGTGAAACAGA
The DNA here is from genome assembly GCA_027943335.1 of Chamaecyparis obtusa. Lineage (NCBI taxonomy): Eukaryota > Viridiplantae > Streptophyta > Pinopsida > Cupressales > Cupressaceae > Chamaecyparis > Chamaecyparis obtusa. The sequence continues at coordinate 2,092,913 of BSBK01000490.1, read as the reverse complement.
CTCCTTCTTTGCTTAGGTTCATTTTCACCACTCAACATGACTCTTTTGTTAATCAGTGTTTCTCCTCTTTTAGCATCTTTAGAATGTGATGATCTGGCATCTTCATCTACATATGCAACTCTAGCCTGGCCTTCATTCCTCCTATCTATCCATCCTTGGCATTGAGGACATTCAAATGCCCTATGACCTTCTTCTCCACAGTGAAAACATGTTCCACGGAAGCCTCCTCTTCCTGAACCTTGTCCTCTTCCTCTTCCTCTCTGATCTCTATTGTTCTGATCTTGGAAATGATTAGAATTGTTTCCTCTCTTATTTTGACTATTACTGGCCTCATCCTACTTTTTTAGATCTTCATTTCGATCTCCATATGACCATCCACCAGATCTTCCATCATGACCTCTTCCGCTTTGTCTGCTCTCAGACTTCTTATTCAGCTTTTCCTCTACTTTTAAAGCAAATTGGTATGCCTCTTCAATACTGTTCATTCAAACTAAATTCAATTCTTCCTGAATGCTTGGCCTCAACCCATTAAGGTAATAGTCAACTTTCTCCTTATCAGCTTCCGCATGGCCTATTTTGATGAGGATTCGATAGAACTCCTCTGTATACTCTTGAACAGATCATCCCACTTGCTTCAAACTTTGCATTTTCTTTAGTAGGTCAAGCTCATAATCAACAGGGATGAACTGTCACTTCAATTGACCCACCATCCACCCCCATCTTGTGATTTTATCCTTTCCTCTTTGATTTCGCTCCAACTGAATCTCTTGCCACCAGATCTTTGCATGACCCTTCAGTCTGGCCTTCACAAACTTCACTCGATCAGGATCCTTGATATCTTCATACTCAAAATATTCTTCACATTCGTTGATCCAGTCCATGAACTCCTCTGGGTTAAGATTTCTAGAAAATGTCAAAACCTCAATCTTAGGTCTTTTCCTGATCTTGGAAATGGCCTAAAAATGTCTTTCTTCCTCTGGGTTCACAACTTCAACTTCTCCTTCTTGATCTTCTTCTTCGGCTTCATCCTCGCTTTCATCTCTAACATTAAGATTCATTCCTCTATGAATATCTTCTTACAATGCTGGCACTTGTCTCTAGAGCACTCTAACCTTAGGTGTTACAACACTAGGTCTTCCACCACATTCCCTTCGTGGAGGCATTTTTGCGATGCTTGATGAAACCCTAACCACAGTCCTAGTGCAAACTACCTCACAGTCGGTGATTTGTTTACATAGAAACCCTAACCCACGGTCCTAGTGCAAACTGCCTCACAATCGGCGATTTATTTACACACTCAAGAACTCCTACTCTGATACCACTTGATGAAGGGTGCTCCCCTTAATACCACAAACACATAACAGAAATAGAGAAAGAACAATAATATGCAAGAATAGAAAATTGGCTTCTTATTATCTCCATAAATGTGGAATTACAAAATTTCATAATTACAATATGCAAAGCCACATGGGCATTCCCTTACAATATTCAGTAGGATAAAGCCTCAAATTATTACCCAGATCTACTACCCAGAACTGTCCCGAACTACCTAAGACAACACTACAGCCTTCCTTATATAGGCAATTTTCCACCGCCTGGGAAGGTTCCAGAATTTTAGCCAACAAGGCCGACCAAACTTAGATTTATTTTATTTTACAATTTATTACATCAAAGTCAGCTCAAAATAACTTTTGAAACCCAAACAAAAATTTTGAAGGAAAAATATTTTTTCGTTATTTCAGGTGACCCAACTTCCGAAGACCATAAGTCATCACCAGTTGACCCAATTGTCTATTATAACTCCATTCTGGAAAGACCACGACAAGCTCTACAGGCATAACTCATGCAAGCACCTGTCACCCAAATTTTTGACTTCATTCGAGGCTTCTAAAGCCTTCAAAATTGAGTTCAAAGTTTTTGTACCCTATTGCCAATACTGAAAATTTTTAATATCTACATAGCTAGACTTGATCTGTCAATGAAACTTTACTGGCAAGCTGATATGACCAAAATGAACCTCCAAGGAAGAAATCAGAACATTCCAAGATCAGATGACCAACTTACTAAAAATAGCAAGTTTCCACAAATAGCAGTTCTGCACAAGGTAGCCCTTATTGAAAACAAAACCATAAATATTTTTTGGTGATGCAAGATTGCTCTTACACCCAGGATGCTCCTGCATCACCTAGTCTTATATGCCAAATCTCACAAGAATTTGAGGATTCATGAATTAAATCTTGATGTGAGGAAGTGCATAGTCTGTAAAAATATTTGTGTCTTATCCCAATAGTGTGTTCCTTCTTGATGGTGGAGTTCTTGTTAGGAATGAATCCTAAATATATCCTATGGGGGAGTATTCTGAGCCATTCTATAGTAGTTGTAATTGCATTCAGAATTGTGGTTGTCATTGATGTCAACACAGTGACCTACTAGAGATTAGCAAAGAAGCAGACAATGTTTGAATTAGCGCACATGGAGTATTGAAGATCAAGCTATTTTGAGTTGAGGAATTACTCTATATTGTTTCCTAAGATTGTGGTCAAGAGTGTTTATAGAAATTTAATTATTCATGGCAGTTATGTGTAATTCAGTGGAAGCAGTATTCAGGCAGCGTTCCTGAGAAGCGGCTTGTGGTAACTAGATGATATCTCCTAATCAAGATAGAATCTAGGCATGAAAATTTGTACAATTGATGAAGACACTTTAGTAGAGACTTGGATAAGACAGCATGATCAGAGGTTGCACGTGTGAAGATTTATTGTATTTGGAAGCCGATAATTTTATGAAATTATAAAATATTATATAACGTGTAAAGGTTTATATTTTGTAATTGGTTAAGCCTTGTATGCCAACTCATTTGTAATTATTTGAGTGTGGTATAAAGGAATAATTTTTTTCCTTATTTTAAGTAGTATTGTAATGAGTATTGTAGAATCCAGCAATATATTTTGTAAGATGATATGCAAATTGCAAAGATTTGCTATTGAGATCTAGTGAAGCAGTTGGTGCGGTTTGGCACAGACAGAAGAGAAAATATAAGTTGATGAGATCAATAATTATTTGGTATTATTTTATTTGAGTAATATAGAGATTAGTTGGATAGTGTGTTCAGTGATCTTTCCCCTGAAGCTATTTGGGCAGTGGGTCCTTCTATCTTCCATAACTCCTAACCGGGTTAGAATCTTTTAATAGGGATTCAAAGTCTCCTAATAGGGACTCATATGTACTGAATGTATTTCATAATTCTCCTAATAGAGTCCATCCTCTCATAAGGAATTTTTATATTGGTACATGTTTTGTGGACATCATTCCCACCGGGGTTTGCTCTTCGATCAAGAGGTTCCCTAGTTAACATATCTTGTGTTATTGTGTCATTTTATATGTTTATCTTTCTATGGTTGTTTCTTATATTTATTACATGATTGAAAGATGTTAATGGGGATAAAATTTATATTTATCTAATAACTGATTCACCCCCCACCCCCCCCCCCTCTCAGTTATCTTGGTGGACTTTACTTTCTAACAATTGGTATCAGAGCATCAAGTCCTTGAAAGAAAAGTTTAACAACTTGAGGAGATCTATGGTGAATCATTTCAGGAAAGAAAGCCCTAAGTTTGATGGAATAAACTATGACAGCTGGAAAGAAAAGATGAAGATGCATTTGCTATGTCTAGGACTAGGATATTGGTTGATTACAAAGAATGAGAAGACTATCATTGAAGAAGATAAAATTGAAGAATGTACTAATGAGGAAAGAGATATGTTCATGTGTAACATACTTGCCAGAGAAGCACTTTTTTCATCACTTCCAGAGAATGAATACAGTCAAGTAAAAATTCTAAGGACATCTCATGAAATTTGGTTAGCTTTACAATCTACTTTTGAAGGTGATGTACATGCAAAGAGAATTAGAATACAGAATTGGATATGTTTATTTCAAGATGCAAAGATGATGGAAGATGAATCTGTTAGAAGTTATATTGGTAGGATATCATAAATTATTACAAGTATCAAAGCTTTTGAAGGAAACAAGACTGAGGATGAAGTGATATGGAAAATTCTAAAGACATTGACTCTTGTATTTAAGCATACAACTCAAATTATTGAACAAGTTATGCCTTGTACTGAGAATTTTACTAGAAAAACTCTTCTTGGAAGATTAGAAGCAGTAGAGATAGGCTTGAGACAGTCTGGAGATTTACCTAGAATTGAGACAACATTCAGTGCACTTAGTGTTCACCCTACTTTGTCAAGAAGTACTAGTGTCAGTGGAGACTATGCTAGTTGAAGCAGATCTAAGACCGAAGAAGATAGAAAGATTGAGGAAGGAATTGTCTTGCTTGTGAAAAGAGAACCATAAGGTAAGAAAATCTTTAAATGTTGGACTTGAAAAGAATATGGTCATTTTGCATATAAATGTCCTAAGAGAGTAAAGAAATATAAGAACTTTAAACCTAGAAGATCCAAAGAATGTTACTATGCTAATGATGAATAATTTGATACTAGTGTTGAGAAATTCTTAAATTTAAAGTGATAATCAGAATGATGAGATAGGATTTGTAGCTATAAAAGAAGAAAAATCTAAAGTTAAAGAAGAAAAAGCCTTACTTTCCCAAGTAGAAAAGAAAATTGATTGGATTATAAATAGTGGTTGTTCACATCATATGACTGGAGACATGAAGAAGTTTATAAAGTTTAACAATTATGATGGAGGAGTTGTTAGATTTGGAAACAATGCACCTTGCTTGATAAAAGGAATAGGATCTATAACTCTTGATGGAAAGACTAACACTGATGATGTTTATTTTGTGGATGGATTGAAACATAATCTTTTGAGTGTTGGATAGTTAGTTGATAAGGGATATCAATTCTGGTTTTCTGAGAAAACTTGTGTGATCAAAGATAAGGATGGTAATCTAATTGGAACTAGATCAAGAACCAGAGGTAATGTATTTCAGATGAATCCTGTTGAGATGACATGTTTGATTACTAAGATAGATGACAATTGGTTATGGCATAGAAGGTTTTGTCATATAAACTTTGATAGCATTGTGAAAGTAAGTATTATATTTACAATGAGAGATTTGCCTAAGATTATGAAACCTACTAACATGATTTGTAAAGAATGTGTTATGGCTAAATAGAAGAGAAGTTCATTTCTAAGCAAGAAGTTTACATTAGCAGAGAAGTTGGAAATTATTAATACAGATTTGAGCGGTCCCACAAGGACTAGAGGATTCTATGGTGAAAGGTATTTTATGATTCTTGTTGATGATTTTACAAGAATGATGTGGATTGCATTTCTTAAAAAATTCTGAAGCATTTGATAAATTCAAAGTGATTAAGAACAAAGTTGAGAATGAATCTAGAATGAAGATTAAATGTTTGAGGTTTGATAGAGGTGGAGAATTTACTTCAAGGGAATTTAATAATTTTTGTGAAGTGAATGGTATAAAGAGATGGCTTTCAACCCCTAGAACACTTGAACAAAATGGTATTGTAGAAAGAAGGAATAGATCAGTAACTGAAGCAGCAAGAGCTATGTTATTTGAAAATGATTTGGAAAAGACATTCTGGAGAGAAGCAGTGAAAATAGTAGTATATACAATGAATAGAGTGCTAATTAGAGCAGACACAGATAAGACACCTTATGAATTATGGTTTGGACATGCGCCATCAGTTAAGTATTTTAGTATTTTTGGAAGTAAGTGTTATATTAAAAGAGATGATGATATTGGAAAGTTTGACCCTAGAAGTGATGAAGGAATATTTCTTAGTTATTCATTGAAAAGAAAATCTTATAGATGTTTCAATAAAAGAACTAAAACTATTGTTGAGAGTGCAAATGTTAAAGTTGATGAGAAATTTAAAATTTAGGAAAGAATGCAGAATTATGAATCAGATGAAGGAACTCATCCTAAAATTGATCAAGAAAATATTGAACTATTTTATGAAACTGACAGTTAATTTCAGAATGAAATTCATACTAAGGAAATTAGAGAAGAACCTAGAGCAGAACATAGAGTTGAAGCAAGAACTGAGACAGTGACACCTAACAGGAATCTAGCAAGAAATCATCTTGTTGAGCAAATTATTGGGAGCATAGGAAAAGGAGTTCTAACACGAAATAAGGTACAAGAAGAAATATGTTTGATTTCTCAAGTTGAACCTAAAAATACCGATGAAGCTTGTAAAGATGAGAATTGGATTAAAGAAATGAAGGAGGAACTAGATCAGATTGAAAAGAACAAGACTTGGACTTTGGTCCCTAGACCTAAAGATAGGAATGTTATAGGAACAAAATGGGTATTCAGAAACAAGATGAATGAACAAGGAGAAGTTGTAAGGAACAAAGAAAGATTGGTAAATGATACTCACAGCAAGAAGGAATCAATTATGAAGATACTTTTACACCTGTTGCAAGGATTGAAGTAGTAAGAATGTTTTTGGCTTATGCAGCTCATAAGAAATTCAAAGTATATCAAATAGATGTGAAGTCAACATTTCTGAATGGAGAGTTAGAAGAAGTCTACATTGAGTAGCCTGAAGGATTTCCCTTAACTCATGAAAGAGACATGGTATGTAAATTGAATAAAGCTTTATATGGACTTAAACAAGCACCTAGAACCTAGTATGCAAGACTAGATAAGTATTTAATAAAACTAGGATTTTCTAAAGGCACTTCAGATACTAATTTGTATCTAAAAGAAATTGAGAATGGTTTATTGGTTTTAGTTATTTTTGTTGATGATATTATCTTTGGAGGAGAAGATGAAGCTAGTGATAAATTTGCAGATGAAATGAAGACTGAATTTGAAATGAGCATGATTGGTGAGATGAAATTTTTTTAGGATTGCAGATAACATAAAATAGTGATGGTATTTTATTATGTCAGACTAAGTATCTGAATGAATTATTGAAGAGATTTGGAATGGAGAATTGTAACCCAGTTGGCACACCTATGGTAACTAGTCATAAGTTATCTAGCACAGATGAAACTCCTGTAGTTGAACAAAAAAAGTACAGATCCATGATTGGAGGTTTGTAGTATTTAACTCATACAAGACTAGATATATCACATGCAATTGGAATTGTTGTAAGATTTCAAGTCGATCCTAAAGTGTCACATTATGCAACAATAAAAAGAATACTGAGATACTTGAAAGGCACAAATGAATATGGATTATGGTATGAAAAATCTGATGATTTTACCCTATGTGCATATACATATGCAGATTGGGGAGGTAGCGTTGATGACAAAAAGAGTACAAGTGGTGGAGCATTTTTCCTTGGAGGAAGATTGGTCTCTTGGATAAGAAAGAAATAGAATTGTATTTCATAGAGCACAACAAAAGAAGAATATGTAGCATCAACAAATAATTATAATCAGATAATATGGATGAAACAAATGTTGAAGGATATTGGAATCAAGTTTGATGAGCCTGTTATCATACATTTTGATAACACTAGTATAGTAAGTATGCCAAAGAATCATGTATTGCATTCTAAGACAAATCATATAAAAATAAAGTATCATGTAGTAAGAGAGAAAGTTGCAGATAAAGAAGTTAGACTTGAGTATATAAGTACAAAAGAGCAAATTGCAGATATATTTACAAAGCCCTTACTTAAAGATACATTTGAGTATTTGAGAGTGTAGACACCTAAAGATCCTTTAGAAAATAAAGTATTTTTATTTTCTGAAAAAAATTCCTGATGACATCATCATTTATTAATTAATTAATTAATTTATTTATTTATTTATTTATTTTTATGTCATTAAATCCCTTTATCTTAATTAAAAATATTTAATTAAGGAATCCCTTCCAAAAATATTTAAATCTTATTTAAACATTATTCTCCTATTTATTAATTATTTAATAAATTGACCAAAAATTCCAAAATAAATAATTTATTTATTTTTTGCCCAAAACTTGGTCAATTTTCTTAAGACCGCTAACCTCTTCCAGAATCTTCTAATCCTTCTTTAATTTTGATTAAAGGCTAATCCCCTCATTTCCTAACCCTAATCCTAACTCAAAATATTTAATTAAGATTAAATATTTAATCCTCATATTTGTTAAATTCATTTTTAATAAATATTCTCAAACCTAAACCATGGGAATAAATAAATCTTTATCTATTTCCTAAAATCCATGTTTATCCTAAGGAAATTCTAGACTCTTCTAGAATGTCTTAATCCTAATCCCCCCCCCCTAATCCTGTCACATTCCCTAACCAAGGTTAGCCAACTCCTAAGCTTAACACAAAGTCAACAAACTTCTAGAGACTTCTCTTACATGCATTAAGTGCATTTAAGGCCTCCTTATCCCTCTTACATGCATTTATCATGCATTTAAGAAGCCCCTCACCCCTTTCTTACACCCTTTGACCTTAGGCACATTTCCCAAATTGTGCACATTCCTCCCATCTTTCAACCCAATGCCCTTGTGACACTTATCACAAGGAGGTGGCCCTGAACTAGCACAATCCATGTGCTCCCCTTTGAATGAATCTTGGCCTCTCTTAAGGATTTTGATCTTGGCCACTCATTCTTCCTACCCAAGCCCTTAGGAAATCCTATAAATGCTCCCTCTTCCAAAAGCAATTCATTAGCTTAACTCTTATTCTCATGCATTGTTATCATGCCCTTTTACTTCTAGCCTTAGCATAATTATCTTAACTTAGCTTACTTTCAAGCATTTTAGCTCATCCTAATTTAGTAATAATGGATTAACATAGTTTATTTTCTCATTTTGCATAAGCATAGCATCATATCACATCTCTATTTGGCTTAAAATAAATCTTAGCATAAACATCATGTAGCTTAATCTTCATTTCAGCATCATTTGATCCTTGAGGCCTTAGGGGCAAATCAGGTGTTCTATACCTATTTTGTGCCATTTTTGAGGTTTTCATGAATCTCAATCCATCTTAAAATGCATAAGAAACATGCTCCAAGTGCTTAGAGAGCACACCCACATCCCCTTAAGCAAGAGAAAATCAAACAGTGTTTGGGTGCACCTATTTTGGCTCAATCTGAGGTGGCTTAGTTTAGAGTTTTATTTGTTTTGGATTGATTTCATGCTTAGACTAAAATCTAATCTTTGTTTGGCTTGAAGTTTTCCAAACCAGGTACCCTCAAAAGCCTTGTCCACATTCTGGCACGCCCGGTGGGACCCCTGTCCTGATCATCTACTCCAGAATCAACATTTTGTGGTCATTTTTCTCCTCTTTTTTCCTCAAAATTCTGGGTTTCAACATTCTGTCATATCAAAAACTGTGCATTTGTTGTCTGTAACTGTGCATTTGTACAAAATTTTGTAAATATGCGCATTTATCATGAAAAACTGTGCATTTATAATTAAAACTGCACATTTTTCACTAAAATTGCACATTTTTTCAGACTTGCTGCGCATATGTTCAGACTTGTTGCGCATATGTTCAGACTTGCTGCGCATTTGTTTAGACTTACTGCGCATTTGTTTTTTGTGAAAATTAGCATTTTTAAAAGCATTATGGCAGAATAGATGTAGTTGCGCATGCATTCTCTGTTATTGTGCATATGTTCAAAATTGGAAAAGTGCGCATTCATCACATATTCCTGCGCATTTGTTCTCTATAACTGCGCATTTATTCCAGAAAGAGGTAATCTGATGTTTTTAAAGTTTTTGAACTTTGATTTTTCTTATAGGATATAAACTCTATGTTTTGCAGGTACTTCTTGGAGGCAAAGGAAATCACCAAAATGATAAAGCCTTAAGGCTCATGAACCTTCTTGCATGTTTAGGAACCTCAAACTTTCATTTGGTTGGCTTAAAATAAACTTCAATGCACTCTTGAATGCCTTAACAAAATCTTGCAAAAATCTTTTTTTTTTTCATGCATCAAAGCTAAATTAGGAACTTGTCTTCTTAATCAAAGCAAATGGTCAAAATAAGTCTTGAATGAAACTAAGGGAAAAAACTTAAGTCCTAAAGCATCATTGTCCATTTGAAAATCAAACCCAATCTTGAATGCATTAAAAGAACAAACATCTCTATTCCCTCCTTATCAATTCAAGCAAAGTGCAAATTCAATCTTGAATGCCTTAAAAGATCAAAACAAAGCACTTCAAAGTTATTAAATCAACACGCAAATCTCAATCTTGAATGCCCAAGTCAAAGCAACTGCAAACGCTCAAAAGTCTTTTGGAAAAAGAACAAATCAAACCTTAAGCACTTGTGTCTTCAATTTCAAAGTTCAAACACACTTAATCAATTTGGGAAAAGAACAAACTTGCTTGATGTGCATTTAGGAGTTTTTCAATTCTTGCAAAATCCTTGTTAAAGTAAGCAACGTAGGACATTTGGACTCGGACAAGTTCACTTGTTCTACTTTTAGCGAGGCCTGTCCAGGGAGAAAAGCTCTTCCTCCTCGAAGAATGACCTCAAACCGGTATCCCACCCGACTGGTATATAAATAAAGTGAAGGCAAAAAGTACTCACTTATATCTCCTAATCCACGGGCGTTTTGTGCCAAATGCAAATGTCTGGGGATAGGTAAATATTCCTCCCCCAGCATTGTTGGCTAGGCTCTTAAGTGAGTCACAGGCGGTCAGCATAACCGGGTATGGAGACTCCACGAAACTATTAAAAACTTGATAAAATAGAGGCTACCCTATCTACATCCTAAAGTATCAAAATCCTTGTGCAAGGACTGATTCCAAGGGGTTTACCGGGTCGCCTCAAGATTACTCACCATTTGTATTCCCTTCTAGGGGGTACCAAGTTGTGGGCAAGCGATTTTGATACTCACCTTCCTTAGGTAGATCTGTTTGAAGTGCTTGACAGTCAATACTTCGTGAAAACATTGATGGAACATACACTTTCAAAGCTTTATCAGAGTCAGTTATCTTGTTTGTATCCCACAAGGTTGCTTTGTCCCTTGTGGAGATTGCTTTTCTAAAAATCTTTGTTGAAATCTATCCTTTTCCATTGGGAAACATCAAACTGATCAACAAACCCAGTTCGAGATACTCAGAACATTTTGTAGAGAAACCCTTGGAATCAGATATCCAAAAGAACCTTTTGTCCCAAAACCAAACTTATCAGAATTTCCTTGAGTTATGCCCAATTTGATCAAACATCCGAAAGCTAAGTTACCCAAATCCAAGGATTATCAAGAGAAGAAAGTTGCAGAAAGAAACCTTAAGAGCCATCAATCCTCTATCCAAGCAACCCAAGCAGAAGAAAAATATCAAGAAAGGCTTGATAATATTGGCTATAATGCAAGAGTCAAATAGTTTGCCTACCGATTTTGAGTAAACCATCGCTACATCAATCTTGAAAGAGAAGATTAGCTGGATCCATTGCATGTCCCAATCTACCTTCAGATCTCAAAATCCTATCTTGGCAGTCCTTCATCCTAGTTTCATCCTTGCATCATCATCAAATCCTTAGTTGCATTCTAGAGTCTTTTACTGCATTCACCATCATCTTCCTAGCAGCATCATAGATCATCCATCTCAATTGCATTTAGAAAGCATTGTTCCATCATCCTTCACCATCTTTCCATCAGCAATCCACAATCAGAGTCCCATATCCTTCATCCAAATCCAGCATCCAATATCCAAATCAGAACTCACCATCCTTTTGCGCCAAATCCAGAGATCCAAATCCACAAATACTTAGTGTTCAAAACCTTTGAGTTGTTTCCATCCCTTATCCTAAATCAGATATCATCCCCTTTTTGATAGAGCATTGTCTAAAGGAAATCCAACTTGTCCTTGCATAGCCTCATCATCTTGAGCAAGAGATTGGCTTGTATTGATAAGAATCCAGTTGACCGAAGATCATTAGTCTATCCTAGGTTGGCCAAATCCTATCACTGATCCTCCATCGGGAAAAACAACAACTCATTGTTGACACTTAGTAATCTTCCACCAGCATCCTACCAATCCTCCACCCAATCTTGACCCAAATCAGAGCATCCCACCAAGCCTCCATCATCACCAAGCTTTTTTACCAATCTGCCACCATCTCCCATCAATCTTCCACCATCCTTGCATTGCATTCTAGAAATTCATCATCCTTAGAAGTTCCTTAAGCTTGCATCCATCATTCTTTAGAATCTTTTAGGAAACATCTTGCATTCATCTAGCATCTGCATTTCCATGCCTGTCGAGACAAGATCTGGATCTAGGAAGCGAAGGAACATGAATCCTTATCCAATCACCAGCACATCTGATCCCAACATTTTTACCAGTGCGATGGTAGCCTATGATCCCCAAATACAAACTAGAAATACATGGGATGATCCCAACATCCCCTCAGCTCCTCTGGCAATAGAAACATTTGTGAATCATCCAGAGAATCCACCAGTAGTCAATACACTCATGACCCAAAACTAGCAAAGCATGTTCACTAACCTTGCACAGGCACAGACTTCCATTCCACCATATCTCCATCCTCACATTCCCATAAGTACTATCCAAATCCCAGCACAAGTATACTCCCCATTCATCCAACCATTCCTTGATCCAACCTTGCAAACATCACAAGAAACCTCCACCATTCCTCTTCTTTTGCAAGGAAGTTTCACCAGTCCTGTAACACAAGCTATAACACCATTTGCTCAATTCCCCATCACAAGTACTTCATCATCTGACATGACCACCCAAGCTCTTGCACAAATCCAACACTTGTCACAAAATCAACTCTCACCTCTTACGCAAGCCTTTACACAAGCAGTTCCACCATCTTCCATAAGCCAAGCAGCACCTTTCACTTCGGGAGGGATTCAATCATCCTTCCCCTTCACTTCACAAGTTCCCACATCCACACCTTTTATGCCAGGAGGGACGCAATCATCTTTCCCATTCACTCCACAATCTTCCGCATCTATACCATCTTTTCTAGGGTCAATGCAATCGTTTCCCTCTTTCTCCCAACAAGCCTCCACATCAGCATCATCTATTCCGAGGGCAGCGCAATCGCTCCCCTTTCATACCCAACAAGCTTCCACATCAACATCACCCTTTTCATGGGGAACACAAGCGTTCTCTTCATTTCCCCCCCAGCAAGCATCTACCCAGGCACAAGCCCAGCAAAATGCCTTCACCACAGGAATGCCTTACATGGGTTTTTCAAAACTACCATTCATGTCCCAAACTCCCATCACATCTACCTTCCTGGCATCCGCTGCAACACAATTCCCACCTCACACTAGTCCTTGTTGGGGTCTCACTCAAGAAGACATGAAAGCCTTTGGAATACCAACTCACTCTCCTACATCCATATTTGCAAACCAACAAGCCACCTTCTCACAAGCAGCACAACAACAACAATCTCAACCTCCACCAACCTCATCCTTCATGAGCTATCCATTCCCGACACCCAGTGCTTTTCAGAAAGTTCATCCACCTCAGTAGCAAAGTTCCTCCCATTTCACAAGTCATCTTGCCTAGCCACCCTTTGCTTCAAGCTTCCCTACATCAGTTCCACCCTTAAGCAATGTAGGAATGCACCCAACCTATATTGGTCAACCACAAAGCCAAGTTTAGCAAGGACCATCTTATCAACAAGTTGCATCATTCCACCAACCACCCCCATAGCAACCATACTTCTAGTCACAACAACAAACCCCCATCATTCCCCAATAGCAACAAGTTTCCTCCTATCAGTTACAGCAGCAAGTCCCCATCATTCCACAACACCAGCAAGTAGTTCCGTATCCTCCACCACAATATCCCCCTATGCTACATCAACAATATCCCCAGCAAACATTGCTCCAAAATCCCCTCCAATCCACCTATCCCATTGGACCATCTCCATATCCCACTCCACAATACCCACCTCAAATGGGAGTACCCGCTCAAACACCAATCAATGCCGAGTGGGAAGCCATGAAGAACACTCTTAAGGAGCTTCAAACCGGTAACGATAGCAAAACCTACAAGTTTGAGGAGGTGTGTCCTTATTCGTTTGACTGGCCTATTGCCGCTATACCTTTCCCCAAGCACTTTGAGACACCTAAGTTTGATAAATATCAGGGGAAAGGAGATCCAGTCAATCATATTAAAAAATTCTATATGGCATGCCAAGAAGTGGCTTATAGTGATAACTATCTCTTACGCCTATTCCCCAAAAGCTTGGGAGGAACCACTGTTGAGTGGTTTTACAAAATACCTTGTGGGACTACCACAACCTTTGCTGAACTTTCTGAGAAGTTCATTGCCCACTATGCCCACAATGTTGAGAATGAGTTGACCTTGTTAGACCTCTGCAATTCAAAATAGAAAGAAGGAGAAAGCCTAGCAGAATACTTGCAACAATGGAAAAACCTTACCACCAGATTATCATACCAGCCACCTGAAAAGCATTTGACCAAAATCTTTATTGATAATCTACATCCTAAGCTATCCCATTTCATGAGGATGAATTGTCTCCAAATTTATCAACATATCAAGAGCAAGGGGATAGGTATTGAAAAGGCCCTCCTAGATGAAGGCACAATCTGACACTTCAAAAATGATGCCCAAAAACCCAGCAATGATAAATCCCGTTACTGGAATCGTAACAAGAATATTGTTATTGATGGAGCCACTAATACCAAGCATGTCCAATTTGTTGTGGCTAGTCCTCCGTCAACTCTTTCATACCAGCAACAACAAGCACCCATCCATCAACAACCTCCTCAAGTCCATCAGCAACCCACGCAACAATATCATTCTCAGAATAACCAGTAGAATTATCAGCAACCAGCCCATCAAGCTTATCAAGGTAATCCAAACAATCAAGTCAATGCCGTCAATATTGCTCCCAAGCAGAACAAACCCAGAGCTCAAAATTATCCAAAGAAGATTTTCACACCGTTGGGTGAACCTCTAGATGTTATCTTTCACTGAATGGCCAAGGCCAACTTGATCACGTTTCCACCTATCCAGCCAGTTGATGATACCTCTCCCAAGCCTGATTGGTACAAAGATCATGAATACTGTGATTATCATCATGTCAAAGGACACACTACTTTAAAGTGTATGAGACTCAAAAACTATATCCAAGATCTCATTGATCAAAAAGAGATTCAAGTAGATACACCCGCTCAAGCCTCGCCAAATGCCAATTTGCAAATTTATCAGAATGTGTTCCCACAACACAATGTTGGGAACAACCAAACTAAAGCCAATCATCCCCAGAACCATGGCAAGGGTAAGCAAGAAGATCACACTACTACCTATATCAATTATAATGTAAGTTGAGCCCACGGTCAATGCCATCCATGTCAGAGGAGCAGACAGTCAATGTGCTATTACCACCTGTAGAGGTCGGATAACTGTTGTTGGTGCCCGTCCAAGGCCAGTACACAATGCACACAATGCATAGTATAACCTCATAGAACATCTTGGGAACACACCAGCCCAAATATCCATCTTGGACCTTCTCCACACTTCACCTCTCCATCAGGAGATCCTTGACTAAGCTCTCAAAGAAGGACATGTCCCCACAGACATTAACACCACCTAGTTTGAGACCCTTGTGGGACATCTATCCGCAACCTATGCTTTATCCTTCAAACCATCTAACATGCCAGCCATTGCACCTGACCATACTCTCCCTCTCTACATCGCCGTCATGGTCAGAGACTTTGCCATCAAACGGGTCTTAATAGATAATGGCTCAGCCCTGAACTTGTGTACTTTGAAGTTCATTTAGCAGTTTGGGTTCACCCAAGCTGATATAGCACATGAAGTAATCACTATCAAAACCTATGACAATTTGGAGCATACCTCTAAAGGTACTATTACTTTGCCCATTCAGCTGGGCCCAGCAACACAAGATACTATTTTCCATGTTGTTGATCTTGACCTACCATTTAATATCCTCCTAGGCCAACCATGGATTCATTCCATTAAGGATGTACCATCTACTTACCATCAGTGCATCAAATTTCTGCATCAAGGCACTGAGGTTACCATCCATGCTGACCCCCAACCCTTCGCATACTATCGTGCGATGGAAGCATCATTCCCTCACTCCACTCATTGTCTTAGAATTGACATTGGTACTTCTATTGTCAGCTCGTCCCAATCCCATTGCGATCCATAAACCATCCTCGCCTCCACCCTTTCTTCCGTCAAGATCGATAATCGGGGTTGTGGTGAATACAGCCTACATGATGCATTTTCCGTAGGGGCCCTCCCGCTTGATCCACATACTCAAGGGTGCCCAAATCACCAAAGCAAGCCTATTGAAGAGCATCATGAAATCAATAGAATGGGACCTATGACTTTTGAATCCCATGGCACATTAAACAGTCAAGAAATGGATCCTGATATTAATAGGTGGTTGTACAAAGATCCCCCACCACCTAACAAACAACTTCTTGGCTACTTCAAAGATAAATACCCACAATCGCACAAGTACACTTCTGAGAAATGGAACTAGCAAGGTGGTGGTCTAGGACCACAAGAAGGTGGAAGCAAAGACCCAATTACAGCATCCAAGAACCCACAACATCAGGGTCTTAGCTTTAATACCCCTCGCCTGCATATACAAGGGCCTAATACCGCAACTGGGGGCACCAACATGACTAGTGTTCCCCTCTTAAATAGCCAAGATGACCTCGTAGAGATCGAAGACATCCCTAAAGAGAAAGAAATTAGATCCTACGATGATATCTTTGACGATGACACCCTCCTGGGGACTTCTGTCCTCTGACAACTTGCCATCAATCTCATAGAACTTCCACTCATTCACCCTCAACTCATAGACTGGGACCAACCAAGCATTGCCCACATCGATGAGTTCCAAAGCATGGAAGCACTCCTAGAATTCATGGGGGCATCAGGCCCACACTCAGTTCAGGATTCAGAGTCAGCTCACATCTATAAGCTTGACCTAGAAGGATACTTTGGAGAGGAGGCAAGCTTTAGCTACAAAAGAGAAATAGAAAGAGTAAAACATGAGTCCTTATGTGAAAACCCTTCTGGGGCACATTCTGATTTCAAAAAAGTAAAAATAAAGAGCATATCTTCTAGTGAAAACTTGGCAATTCAAGCGCTAGAAGATGAAGACTTGCCTCTTCCTCCCATCCAGGATTACAGACCCGAGCAGTCACCTATCATCATAGAAGAAACCAAGCCAGTCAACTTAGGTATAGAGGAATGTCCGAGAATCACCTACATTGCAGCCAACATGACAGAAGGTGAAGAAATGGCTTTCATTGCGCTACTTCAAGAAGCTACTACGAACTTTGCATGGTCATATGCACACATGCCTAGACTTGATCCTAAACTTGTTGTTCATCATCTAGCTGTAGACCCCAATGTTAAGCCAGTAAAGTAGAAGCTACGCAAAATGCATCCCAAAGTAGCTCTATTGGTAAAATCAGAACTAGAAAAGCTCCTGGATGCAAAGATTATCAGAGCTATAGATTACTCAGATTGGATATCCAACATGGTACCTATCACAAAGCCTTCCGGCGACATCTGAATTTGTACAGATTTCAGGGACCTAAACAAGGCATGTCCTAAAGATGATTTCTCGCTACCTAACATAGACATGATCATAGATCTTACAGCAGGCCATGAAATGTTGTCACTAATGGATGGTTTCTCTAGATACAATCAGATTCATATAGCAATAGAAGACCAACACAAAACAACATTCACCACTCCATGGGGTACCTTTTGCTATAACATGATGCCCTTTGGTCTAAAGAATGCAGGAGCCACATATCAGAGAGCGATGACAGCAATCTTTCATGACATGATCCACAAGATCCTAGAGGACTATGTGGATGATATTCTTGCAAAATCAAAAACACACCATGAACACCTTGACATTCTTGAGAGTGTGTTTGATCGCCTGCAGCACTATGGGTTACGACTCAATCCAAAGAAGTGCATCTTTGGTGTTACATCTGGAAAGCTCCTAGGTTTCATAGTATCATGAAGAGGCATAGAGATTGACCCTAAAAAGGTCAAAGCAATAATAGAAATGCCTCCCCCAAGAACACTCAGACAACTCAGAAGCCTACAAGGAAAGCTTCAATCAGTACGTCGGTTCATTTCTCAACTGGCAGACAAGTGCCAACCTTTCATGCATCTTTTATGCAAAGACACAAGCTTCAAATGGGATCCCATATGTCAGAGAAGCTTTGATAAGCTCAAGGAATATCTAGCCAATTCTCCAATCCTAGTACCACCAATTCTAGGATGCCCTCTCATACTCTACATCTCAGCAACCACTACAGCACTGGGGGCACTCCTAGCTCAGCATGATGATGAAAATAAAGAGAGAGCCATCTACTACATTAGTTGAACTCTTGTCAGCTATGAGCTTAATTACTCACCCATGGAAAAAGCATGCCTTGCAGTGGTTTTTGCCACTCAAAAGCTTAGACATTACATGCTCAGTCACACAATCAAGCTCATTTCAAAAGTGGACCCCCTCAAATATCTACTATCAAAGACAACTCTCATAGGCCATATGGAAAAATGGGTCATGATACTCATCGAGTTTGACATCTAGTACATAGATCAGAAAGCAATCAAAGGGAAAGTCATTGCCGATCAGCTAGCAGAAGCACCACTGGTGGATGCTTGTCCACTAATCATAGAATTCCTTGATGAACACTTATGTATGATCAAAGAACAACCCATGTGGAAACTATACTTTGATGGCTCCTACACATCACATGGATCAGGGGCAGGAATCCTATTCGTCACACCTCAAGGTGACTACATCCCAAAATCATTCAAGTTGGGATTTTCATGTACCAACAACATTACAAAATATGAGGCACTCATCTTAGGTCTCAAAATAGCCATTCAATGGAATATCACAGAACTGCAAGTGTTCGGTGATTCATAACTAATTATCAAGAAAGTCCTAGATGAATATCAAACAAAAGATGACAAGTTGTTACCTTACAAAGAGCTGGTGGATAGACTAAAAGAGCATTTCCTGAATCTACAGTTCACACAGATACCAAGACTTCAAAACAAAGTAGCCGACGCAATGGAAACTATTGGGTCCTTGTTAGAAATCCCACGTGATGCATCACAGTATGAATTCCTAGTTGAGCAGCTACATACACCAGCTTATGAGAATGCCGATGCAGAAATGGTGTGTGTCTTGGTTGGTCCCTAGTCCCCGTGGTACCATGACATCCATGCATATCTAAAGAATGGTATCATATCTCCCCATCTCATCAATAACCAATGCCAAAACCTTATTCGTAGAGCTTCCCGCTACACTCTTGTAGCCAACACCCTTTATCGTCGAGGATATCATAATATCCTCTCTAGGTGTTTAGATTCAAACGAGGCCATCCTGGCTTTACAAGAGGTCCACGCTGGAATTTTTGGTGCCCACACAAGTGGCATGGTTCTAGCTAAGTAGTTGCTTTGAGTTGGGTATTATTGGCCAACCATGGAACATGATGCTTGTGAATTTGTCAAAAAATGTTTACCATGTCAGCAGCATGCAAATTTGATTCATGCACCAACACAAGATTTGCAGCCCATTGCACCACCTTGGCCATTTTCATGTTGGGGCTTTAACCTTGTCAGCTTAATCACTCCCCTTTCCTTGGATGGACATAAGTACATAATAACTACCACAGAGTACTTCACCAAATGGGTTGAAGTGATTCCGCTCACCCTAACTACTGGCATTCAAATATCCAAGTTCATCCTTTACCATATCATTTGTCACTTTGGCATACCATCTACCATCTTCACAGACCATGGCACACCTTTTGAAAACCAGCATGTGGATGATCTATGTGCTAGACTCCACATTCATCACCATTTCTCCAGTCCATATTTCCCTCAAGGAAATGGCCAAGCTGAGGCAACCAACAAAACTATCCTGAAAATCCTCAAGAAGGTTGTCAATGATTCTGGTTGTGACTGGCACCTCCAAATCAATCCCACCCTCTAGGCCTACCGTACTTCTTATCGCACTCCCATAGGCACCACCCCATATTCCCTTATATATGGTGTCAAAGCCATTCTGTCGATTGAGGTCGAGCTCCCATCATTGCGAGTCTCCATGAAGAACTACACCACTGATGAAGACTATCGTGTGGTCCATCTCACACAGCTAGACCTGTTAGATGAAAAGAGACAACAAGCATATGATCACCTGGTTGCATACCAGAATCAACTCAAAAGGAGTTATAACAAGAAGGTCCACCCTAGACAATTTCAAGTCGGTGACATGGTCCTCAAAGAAAATCAGAAAGTCCAAGCAAATAGAGAAAAGAAAGGCAAGTTTGAGCCTACTTGGTTGGGCCCCTATGTTGTCACAGCATGCTTCAGCTCTGGCACCTATCAGCTATCTACACTAGAAGGTGCACCTTTGAATGATCCCATTAACATCATACATTTGAAGAGGTTCTATGCCTGAACCAGATCTACATATTCAAAAAATCCAAAAAAATTGGAAAAAGTAGAAAAATACAAAAAAAGCAAAAAAGCAAAAAAAAAGAAAAAGAAAAACAATCGTCCAATGGTGAAAACTGGGCAATTCAAGCACCTTGGACAAGTATGTTGGTGAAAACCTGGCAAACAGGTGCCATACATAGTGGACCAAGTCATTATCTATCAAACTCCCATCCCCCCCAATCCCACTATCTCCGTCCTTTTTTTCTCCCATCCCCATCCCCATCCACCATCCCCCAGCATTCCTCTTTTTCATAATCCTCCAGCAAATCTGCAATCCCACTTGCACATATCTTGTACCATATCTTGTATCATACCCTGTATATCCTATATAGCGTGATCCTTCTTGTACCATATCTTGTATAGTGAGATCTTCCTATCCCCAATCCTGAGCTTCTGTACATATCCATTGTATCTCTTTTCCCATCCGATGTACATATCCTCGTGTCTTGTTGTACATAGTCCTTGTCAGTCCTGCAATAGCCTTTGATCAAAACACTTTGTCCTACCCATCCTTGTACTTCAGCAACATCACTTGTTGAATATTCTTGATCACATCAATTATTCTTTGACTTCATCATTTGCCAGCGAACAACAACACTCATTCTCCCATCAATCAGTGGGTCCTTGAGGATGTATCCTTCCTCCTGTCAGATCCAATCTTCCACTAATCACACTCAGTCCATTTCGATGCATCCTTCCACATGTTCAAACCAATCTTCCCATCATCAATCAAATCAAATCTCTCTCCTTGGCAAAGGATGTCTTTTTGGAGTTCTCATTTTGGTCTTGGATTTTGTCCTTCGGATCTTGTTAATCTTTTCCGGCTTCTCATTGTTCTCTACTCAAGTTTGCCATGATCCTTTATATCATGGTGTGTTGTGAATGAGGATAATCTGGGGCAAGGTCTTTTGATCTTTTGCTTCTGCCTGTGAGTCAGTCATGTGTTTGTGGTTTCTTCAGCATTGTTTCCACCATGCCTCCTCTGGGTTTCATGTGTGCTGCTGGGGCAACCCTATGTGTCTTTTTAGCATCAGTCCTATGCAACGCTAGTGACAAGGCCTCATGATCCCAGTATCCTTGACAGGTCTCTAGCATTGCTATATCAAACTAGGTTGTGCTCTCCACATTTGCACTTGGAGCTTCCCCCAATCCCCTGCATCCTGCATCATATAGATTAATCTTGCATCTTGCATCTCTCATATCGCTACATCCTACATTTTTCATTCCATCTCATCTTGCATTCACCCATCTTTGCTCTTAGAAGCTTGGTTATTTATCTCCCAGCCTTCTTCCTAGCTCCTTCCTTCTCTATTTCCTTTCGAGAAAATTCCACAACGTTTACTCCTTGAGTTATTTTCTTGAGGGGGCACAACCCATCATTCCTCTAAATTCTAGCCTTGGGCATCTTATTTTCTTGTCTTTGACGCCATGCCACTTGCGGCATCGCATCAAAGAGGGGCAAAATGTAGACACCTAAAAATCCTTTAGAAAATAAAGTATTTTTATTTTTTGAAAAAAATTCCTGATGACATCATCATTTATTAATTAATTTATTTATTTTTATGTCATTAAATCCCTTTATCTTAATTAAAAATATTTAATTAAGGAATCCCTCCCAAAAATGTTTAAATCTTATTTAAACATTATTCCCCTATTTATTAATTATTTAATAAATTGACCAAAAATCCCAAAATAAATAATTTATTTATTTTTTGCCCAAAACTTGGCCAATTTTCTTAAGACCACTAACCTCTTCCAGAATCTTCTAATCCTTCTTTAATTTCAATTAAAGGCTAATCCCCTCATTTCCTAACCCTAATCCCAACTCAAAATATTTAATTAAGATTAAATATTTAATCCTCATATTTGTTAAATTCATTTTTAATAAATATTCTCAAACCTAAACCATGGGAATAAATAAATCTTTATCTATTTCCTAAAATCCATGTTTATCCTAAGGAAATTCTAGACTCTTCTAGAATGTCTTAATCATAATCTTAATCCTAATCCCCCCCCCTAATCCTGTCACATTCCCTAACCAAGGTTAGCCAACTCCTAAGCTTAACACAAAGTCAACAAACTTCTAGAGACTTCTCTTACATGCATTAAGTGCATTTAAGGCCTCCTTATCCCTCTTACATGCATTTATCATGCATTTAAGAAGCCCCTCACCCCTTTCTTACACCCTTTGACCTTAGGCACATTTCCCAAATTGTGCACATTCCTCCCATCTTTCAACCCAATGCCCTTGTGACACTTGTCACAAGGAGGTGGCCCTGAACTAGCACAATCCATGTGCTCCCCTTTGAATGAATCTTGGCCTCTCTTAAGGATTTTGATCTTGGCCACTCATTCTTCCTACCCAAGCCCTTAGGAAATCCTATAAATGCTCCCTCTTCCAAAAGCAATTCATTAGCTTAACTCTTATTCTCATGCATTGTTATCATGCCCTTTTACTTCTAGCCTTAGCATAATTATCTTAACTTAGCTTACTTTCAAGCATTTTAGCTCATCCTAATTTAGTAATAATGGATTAACATAGTTTATTTCCTCATTTTGCATAAGCATAGCATCATATCACATCTCTATTTGGCTTAAAATCAATCTTAGCATAAACATCATGTAGCTTAATCTTCATTTCAGCATCATTTGATCCTTGAGGCCTTAGGGGCAAATCAAGTGTTCTATACTTGTTTTGTGCCATTTTTGGGGTTTTCATGAATCTCAATCCATCTTAAAATGCATAAGAAACATGCTCCAAGTGCTTAGAGAGCACACCCACATCCTCTTAAGCAAGAGCAAATCAAACAGTGCTTGGGTGCACCTGTTTTGGCTCAATCTGAGGTGAATTAGTTTAGAGTTTTATTTGTTTTGGATTGATTTCATGCTTAGACTAAAATCTAATCTTTGTTTGGCTTGAAGTTTTCCAAACCAAGTACCCTCAAAAGCCTTGTCCATAGAGAGGTATGCTAGGGGTTATGCCCCAACCTACTTTTGAGAAGTGCAGATTGTTGCATCAGTCCAATGGTATATGAGCTCTATCTTTTCTAGACTAGATGTTGGTACTTCCTCTATGGGGGAGTATGTGTTTTGTAGCTGAGTCATGAAGGACTCTAGTGAATGTATTTTCTAAATAGTATCTTTTGACATTAAGGATTGACATATTGATGTCTTATTTGTCATTGATGTCAATGGGGGAGAAGAATAAATGAAAAATCTATTGATTGGGATGAGAAGAATATGATTGTGAGAAAATGAAGCAAGATTTGATTGATGAAGAGGATTTGAAAATATTTCAGAGCAATAGTGTTGCAGTTTCATATTTATGGAACTTGGATGCTTTTTCATCTATGTTGCCATCAACGCCAATGGGGGAGATTTTTAGGAATGAATGTTGAATATATCCTATGGGGGAGTATTCTGAGCCATTCTATAGTAGTTATAGTTGCATTCATAACTATGGTTGTCATTGATGTCAACATAGTGACCTATTGGAGATTAGCAGAGAAGTAGACAGTGTTTGAATTAGCGCACATGGAGTATTGAAGATCAAGATATGTGGAGTTGAGGACTTACTCTATATTGTGTCCTAAGATTGTGGTCAAGAGTGCATATGAAAATTAAATTATTCATGACATTCATGTGTAATTCAGTGGAAGCAGTATTCAGGCAATCTTCTTGAGAAGCAGCTTGTGGTAACTGGATGATATATCCTAATTAGGATAGAATATAGGCATGTGAAGTTTTACAATTGATGAAGACACTTTGGTAGAGACTTGGATAAGACAACATGGTTAGAGGTCGCACGTGTGAAGATTTATTATATTTGGAAGCTGACAATTTTATGAAATTATGAAATATTATGTAATGTGTAAAGGTTTGTATTTTGTAATTGGTTAGGCCTTATATGCTGACTCATTTGTAATTATTTGAGTGTGGTATAAAGGAAGGATTTTTTTCCTTATTGTAAGTAGTATGGTAATGAGTTTTGCAAAATTAAGCAATATATGTTGTAAGAGGATATGTGAATTATAGAGATCTGATATTGAGATCTACTAAAGTAGTTGGTGCGGTTTGGCACAGATAGAGGAGAAAAGATAAGTTGATGAGATAAGTAATTATTTGATATTATTATGTTTGAGTAATATAGAGATCAGTTGGATAGTGTGTTCAATGATCTTGCCCCTAAAGCTGTTTGGGCAGTGGGTCCTTCTGTCTTCCATAACTCCTAACTGGGTTAGAATCTTTTAACAGGGATTCAAAGTCTCCTAATAGGGACTCATATGTACTAAATATATTTCATAAGGCTCCTAACATATTCCATCCTCTCAAAAGGAATTTTTATATTGGTACATCTTTTTTGGGCATCATTCCCACTGGAGTTTACTCTTTGATCAAGAGGTTCCCTAGTTAACATATCTTGTGTTATTGTGTCATTGTGTATGTTTATCTTTCTATGGTTGTTGTTTATATTGATTACATGGTTGAAATATATTAATGGTGATAAAAGTTGTATTTATCTGATAACTGATTCACCCCCCCTCCCCTCTTAGTTATCTTGGTGGACTTTACTTTCTAACAGTTCTTGGGTCATTCCAAAACTTTCCCTTCGACGAAAGTGATCCTATATCCTTTGTCTTCGAGTGCAAAGATAGAGACCAAGTTCCTCTTTATTCCTGGTACAAATAGAAATCCTAAAAGTTAAAGAGATATCCATGATTTTAAATTTATCGTTCAGGTCCCAATTCCTCTCACTGGATAATTTTGTAAGAATTTTGATATCGATCTGATACCATGTAAGAATTTTTCTAAGGAAAAGAATAAAAATGTCAAGATCTAGAATCTCAATTTATAGCACAAGAGAGACAAAAATGTTATGATCAATAATAAAATAGATATAAAATCAATTGAATGAGTACAAATTACATGTGCTTGAATATATAGGAAATGTATGATAACTAGAAGAGATGCAAATGATAACCTATCAACTAGACAAGGTGTAATCACATGTCCACCAAAGGTGGATCATCCTCCATTGTACAAAAAAGTATGTGCAACAATGACATGATGATAATATGATAAGAGAACTAAAGGCAGATCTCCCAACTAAAGTGGAAATTATCCTACACCTTGTGCTAAAATGAAATGCAAAATCTTAGGTGTCTTAATGACAACTAATATGAAAATTCATTATCCTAAGTAAACTTAAGTAAAGTGTAATTAGTGAAAACTTAATTACACCAAAACCCCCCCTTAATTACAACTTAGGGGAATGCACTTAATCTCACAAGGCTAGATGACAATGTAAGATGGGTCCCTGCTACTAGGTCATGTTAGGTATCCATGTACAAACTACAAGTACAAAAGATATGCAATGTAATCTCTCATAAAGTGGAGAAAGAGGGAAAACCTCATGGGAAAAACCATCCCCTAAAAAGAGAGATGAATACAAGGAAATAAGATGCATAGATGGATGGAGTAATCAAGACACCCCCATAAAAAAATACATCACGCATATAAATTAAAGAAACACCATATAGAAAGGAAACAGGGAGACATGAGATCCCCCCATAATGAATAATCTCCTCCAAGCATGATGATTTCTTGAAGGCAAAACATAGTCCAATGCCTGCAAACAACATTTCTTCGCTTGGGAAGAAGATACACCAAGTATAAAGGAAAGAAAGCTTACCATTGTGGATAAGAAGGAAGGGGAATCCAAATGAAGTATGATATCTTTGAAGTATATCCATGTATTACCATTTCCTTGTTTGATGAAGATGCCACAAACCAATCAGGATCAAGCCCAATAGAAGGTGTCAAACAAGGAACCAATGGTAACTGATCCATGTAAGAAGTTGGATCAAACTCTAAACACAAGGATGTCTGCTCAAAATATGAAGTAGGAAGAGAATAAAAGAAGCCCCCCCTGAATGTAGAAGGTACACCCATGAGAGATGCTCTAGGATTAATGTAGAAGCTACACCAAGAAAATTGGTGTCATAGGTGTATCAAAAAATCCTCTCCAATCTCAAGGAAGAATACTCAAGATGTATGATGTCTCAGGAAATTGAATAGGAATCTCCAACACATGATTATGATCAACTTGAACCATGAAATGTGAAATCTCAAGTGAAGTTTGAGACTCATGAAAACCAATCTCCAAAGACTCAAATGTCTTCTCTGGAGATAAAGAGACCTCCTCCAAATGTTGTATCGAAGGATCCATAATCATGTAAAACTCAAAATAAGGATCAAGTGGAGAATCAAGAGGAGGGTCAAAGTGTTCCCTCACATCAACTAAAGAAGGATCATCCTCAACAAAGAGAAGATGAATGTCATCAATGGTGTCTCCCAAATCCTCAATGTAGGACTCCATAAACAAACATGCACTGTCTATCAATTAGTCATCCAATGGAACTATAAATGGAAGATGAGGAATATCATGTTGCACTAAATCAAAAGAATCCATGGTTGTGTGAATCCAAGAATCATCAGGAATAACACTAGATGTGATCTCAATAGGAGAATTAGGAGCTACAACTAGAGGTTCTAGAACTTTTGGGGGTGGAGGAACAAGAGGATCTCCATACATTTCCCAAAGAACAGTCCAAAGAACATGAATTGTATTTATCTAATCTTTTTAGTTATCAAGGGAATCTATAACATACATATCCATATCCCAATAGATAACATTAAGAACTTTTGAGTAAGAGTTCCAATCAAAAGAAGGACTAGTAAGTATATACTCATACAAATAGGGCAATAAGTTATGCTCACTAAGATGAGCAAGAACCAATTCACTCCAATGTTTATAGTTTCTTCTTGTCAACCTAATTAAACCATCCATTATGCACTTCTCACATAAAACAATGAGATCAGAAAATCAATGCACCCCCCAAAATGCAATGAATCAAAGAACTTCCCCCCCCCCCCCCCCAAAAAAAAAAAGAAGATGATTTTGGCACTTTATATATAGTGCGTGTACAATTGCTACTTGACAAAATGAACCAAAGTGGACTTCTGATTTTGATGTTTACAACAAAAAAATATGAATCTATAGTAGAATCAAACAAATAAGACACAAGACCTCAAGGATCAAACAAATTACAAGTGCCAAATATAGGCCAAAATAGATCAAATGTTGAAAGTACTATGTCTACTCAAAATTTATCCAAACTAATCCCAGATCTAGAAAATAGATAAAAAAATCATGTACTTTCAAAAAAATAGCACCTGGAAATGTGTCCATATGAGCTCGAACGAAGCCTCTAAAGTTGTAAAAATTGGGATTTGCAATTTTAAAAAAAAATCAAGAACAAAAATCTAAAACCACCTGCATCATTGTGTAGATCGTAAAATTCTATCCCAAAACAAAAAAAAAATCTTAGAAAAGGGAGTTTAGATGACTAAGATATCGCTATTGGTAAATTGCCTCTGAAATTATTTTTTCTAAATCATCACAATTGTACCTTGAAAATTAAAATGGCTCTAGATTTAGCTTCAGATGTTTGATTTAGATGAAAAAAAAATTATTTAGGGGTTTTGGACCTCCCCAATGTGATGCCAACCTCTAATTTATACCAACAAGCTCCAATTATGACCTACAACAAAATTCTCTAAAAATAGGCTATACAATGAAATCTTCTATGGCTCTGATACCATGTGAGAATTTTGATATCGCTTTGATACCATGTAAGAATTTTCCTAAGGAAAAGAATGAAAATTTCAAGATCTAGAAGCTCAATTCATATCACAAGAGAGACAAATATGATATGATCAATTGAATGATTCAATAATGATCAATAATGAAACAGATACAAAAACAATTGAATGAATACAAAGTAGATGTTCTTTAATATATAGGCAATGTATGATAACAAGGAGAGATGCAAATGATAACCTATCAACTAGACAATATGTAATCACATGTCCACCTAAGGTGGATCATCCTCCATTATACAATAAAGTATGTGCAAAAATGATAGGATGATAATGTGATAAGAGCACTAAAGGTGGATCTCACACCTAAAGTGGAAATTCTCTTACACCATGTGCTTAAATGAAATGCAAACTCCTAGGCATATCAATGAAAACTAATATGAAAATTTATTATGCTAAGTAAACTTAAGTAAAGTGTAATTAGTGAATACTTAATTACACCAACAAATTTGAATAATCTCCAATAGTGACTTCTTCATTTGACTCTTTTACCAGGATGTCTAGATGCTCTCTAAATCTAGTTATGTGTTGAGAGGTTCCACTGTCAATTACCCAGGCATAGGGACTAGATGAGACTTGAATTGATAATGCTGAATATAATATACATTTTGACTTATCATCTTCAACTCTAGATAATTCATCAAGTTTGTTCTCAAATTGAACTCTATTTGTCATCTTTAATCTTCATATAGAATTGATACAAATGGGATTTTGATTTTCCTCTTGATTTGAAATATGATCAGATCTTCCTTAGACTAGCTCTGATACCATGTTGTTGTTTGATCAAATTTAGGGTATGTAATTATTTTAAAATTTTATGTATATATTAGATAAATTCACAATAGAATGTTATCTAATCTTAGATAGATATAAGTGTATCTTGATAACTTCTCCTTAAAATATTATATTTATATATATTTATCTCCAAATTGATAGCACATCAAATCACTTATTTGATATATATCAATATCAATATAATATAAATAATTTTCTTATTAACCAATATGTATAAAGGACTTTATATATATATATATAATTAATAAAACTACAATTTTATATATATATATATATATATATATATATATATATATATATATATATATATATATATATATATATATATATATATATATATATATATATATATATATATATATATATATATATATATATATATATGTAATTGTAGTTTTATTAATTATCAATTTCATCAAATGAATTTGATGTAATATATATTTTTTAAGGATGTTTCATGAAGGGACATACCCCTTTGTGAGACTATGTCTCACAAAGAGTGATGTCTCTTCATGAGACATTGATTAGCAAATTGCATTATCGACATGTTATTGTTTATCAAAGTCGATCCTCATTATCGACTTGTTAATGTTGATCTTCATATTAACATTGAACATTATACTATTTGATACATATTGTCCTTCATTCTATTTTCTATTCAAACATATGTTTAACAAAATTATTGTTAATAATGATATTGTCAACATATGTCGACAATATCCTTATTAACAATGATAAGTTTGTAATGTTGATAAGAATGAAGTCAATATAAGTATTATGATGATCATATAAATATGACTTATTATTGATAATGATAATCACAGTGATATCATTATCAATAATGATTAATTAATATTATAATTTAGATTCATAGTTGATACCATAATCAACATAAAGTAATATCTTGATTTGTGCGATATTGTAATCAAATTTTGATAATCAAATCAATAATGTTAAGTTCATATTGTTATCAAATTTATTAACAATTAAAGTTGATAATAATATCAACTATAACCTTGATATTACTTTTACTCATATTAGTTATCAATAATGATAACTATGATAGTTATCAATTATAACTATCATGGTTATCAAATAATAATAATTATAGAGTGAATCTTAATGAATTCTCTAGTTGATCATCAGATGTATAATGATAATGTATGTAACTTATAATTCTCATTTTATCTAAAGAAGGAGATATCACATGCTTAAGGTTAGAATAATCTGATCGAGGCTACAAACATTAACGATAAGGAGGTAGTCAAGATAGGGATGACATTTTAACCAATTTAACTATGTGCATTAGTGAGGATCAGAATGCAATGTTGATGAGGTTGATTACTATTGAGGAGGTAAAGTAGATGGTCTTTGGTTTGGGTGGGCATAAGGCCCCTCGACCGGATGACTTTCCAGCTATTTTCTTTTAGCATTTCTGGGTCAATTTTGATAGGGATATTTGCAAGGTGGTTAAGGAATCTAGAGTTGAAGGTTTTATTCTTAAGGATTTCAATAAATCCTTTATTGCTCTAATTCTAAATAAGAAGGATATGTCCTCCTTTAAAGATTATAGATTGATTTCCTTATGTGACACCATTTATAAAGTAATCTCAAAGGTGGCTACTATAGGTTGAAGGAAGTGATGTCCTAGGTTATTTCTCTTGAACAAAGTGATTTTTCTCCAAATAGATCTACCTATGAAGGAGTGATAGTTTCACTTGAAACCATTCATTCAATGTGGGTATATAAAACAAAAAGAAAATTAGTAAAATTGGACATCTGTCAAGCTTATGATGAAGTCA
This sequence comes from Chamaecyparis obtusa, assembly GCA_027943335.1. Lineage (NCBI taxonomy): Eukaryota > Viridiplantae > Streptophyta > Pinopsida > Cupressales > Cupressaceae > Chamaecyparis > Chamaecyparis obtusa. The sequence continues at coordinate 2,062,156 of BSBK01000490.1, read as the reverse complement.
ATAGGGATTTTCTCCTTGATGTGTTGAGGGGGTTTGGTTTTAGTGATGGATGGGTCAAATAGATCAGTGGGTGTATTAGAACTCTGAGGTTTTATGTTATTGTAAATGGTATCCCTCAAGGATTTTTTGGAGGTGAAAAGGGGATTAGGCAAGGTGACCTAATCACCTTTTATGTTCATTATTATGGTGGAGGCTCTGGGTAGGCTCATTTCCAAGAAAAAATATGAAGGTAGCTGGAAAGGCATTAAAGTAGCTATTGGGATTGAAGTTGTGTCATGTCTCTAGTTTGCAGATGATACCATTTTGTTTGGAGTGTCATCTTTTAGAGAGGCAAGGATCATGTAAGAGACTCTTGATAAGTACACTTGAGCTTCGGGTCAGAACATCAATTGGGGAAAATCAAAGATTTTCTTATTTAATACCCCAATACATAAACAACAATAAAAAATTTTAATTTTGAGGATGAAGGGGGGATTGTTGTTGGGTAAATATTTGGGAATCCCTCTTTCCAGTGGTGCTTGTAAGACTAACATTTGGAAATATTTGGTTGAAAACTATTGTAGTTTGATGGAAGGCAGGAAAAGTATATGGCTCTCTTTTGTTGGGCATCTCTTAATGATAAAAATGGTAATTTATGATATTCCTATTTTTTCAATGATGTTCCTTAAAATTCCAAATAAGGTAATCAAGGAGATTGGACAACAAATGAGGAAATTTTTATGGAATGGTGTTAATGAGAAAGATAAGGTATCATTATTGGCATGGGATAAAGTGTACATGAATAAACAAAAGGGGAGTATTGGTCTTAGGGAGTGGAGTTTAATGAGTGAGGCTTTGGAAGAAAAGTTAGTTTGGCATATGTATTCTCATCCTGATCAGCTATAGGTTAAAATATTGAGAGAAAAGTATTTAGACTTCATGGACACTTCTAGGATCTTTAGAATTCAAAATCCACCTCCAGGTTCAATAATTTGGAATTTCATTGTTTCATATAGATAGTTCATTGTAGAGAATCTATCTTGGCAAGTGGGAAATGGACTTTAGCCAAAGTTTTGGGAGGACTCATGGGATGGTCATTCAAATTTTGTGGATAGAGGAGATGTTGATGACATTAAAGAATGGTATTTGGCGAGTTGGGGACCTTATGTATATTATTATGTGCAATTGATAGATGGTCAATGAGGTGAGGAGTGGAGATGGAAAGATGTAAAGAACATTAATTTAGAGGAGAACCAAAAGAAAAAGCTAGTGGATATTTTCAATTCAAGAAAGATAGTACTAACAAATTAACCAGATAGGATAATCTGGTGTGGGGCTAGAAATTGTAAGTATTCTATCAAGATGGGTTATCATTTTTTAGACAGTCAACAGGTGGAGAAAAAGTGGTTGATTAACCTTCTATGTGGAAAAGAATGTCTCCCAAAAGCAGGTTCCTTTGTGTGGTTGGCCATAAGAGGAAGAATTTTAAATAGTGAGCGTAGGAAGAGACTAGGGATTCATGGTCCCATGAAGTATGTAATTTTGGGGGAAGTGGAGGAAATAGTGGATCATATTCTTCTAAATTGTAAGGTAGCTTCAAAATGTTGGTTGGTGGTTGTAAATAAGTTAGGATGGTTGGGCCCTTTTTCGAATGAAATAAGACAACTGTTTGAATATTTCCCAGATAGGTTAGAAAAATCTACTCTATCATGTATCTGGGATGTGTGTCATTCAATAATTATCTAGAAAATATGGAAGGAGAGGAATAGACACATTTTTTCTAGGAAGGAGGAGAGTGTTGGAAAGATTAAACAAAGAATTGATAAGCAATAATAGAGATAATTAGTGCAGCTGCTTCACATTTTTTCTCTCCATCTGTCCCATTTACTCATAGTGATAAGAACATATAATCATCTTGGCCAAGTATAAAAATTAGACCCATTAAGGGGCAATATTGGGTTAATTTAATTACTTGTGGTGGTGATTGTGTTCGTTGGGTAAGACCAGATGAAGGATGGTGGAAGGTAAACTTTGATGGTGCATCTAAGGGGAACCCGTGGACTTCAGGAGTTGGTTTTATCATTCAAGACTATCATGGAAACACTCTAGCAATTGGTGGGAAAATTTTAGAAGATTGTACTAATAATTTAGAAAAAGTTGAAGCAGCATTAGTGGCAATCAAGTTTGCAAAACATCTTGGGGTTAGAAGACTACATTTGGAAGGGGATTCTCTGATTATTGTTCAAGCAGTTATGAATGGGACTATAGAGGCTTGACATTTGCATAAATATATAAGCCTAATTGTTAAAGTGATAGCAGCAATAAATGAATTTTGAATAACTCATGTAAAAAGAGATGGTAATAAGGAGGATGATTATTTGTCGAACTGGGATTTATCCTTTGAGAATAAAGGGGACATTAAACTTGAGGATTTGTGAATGTGTAATTTAAATTAAACTGTAACCTGACTATTTATTAGACTAAGCTCATAAATGGTGTGAATAATGACAATGGTGTATGGGGTGAGAAAATGTAATGAAGCTAAGGTATGACTTGAATTCCACAAAAGGACCTCACATTTATAGCAAGGAAAGTCTGAAATCTCTACTTTAAACTTGGCATTTGGTGGTTCTTTTTATCAGAAAAAGGTATATATTGGGAAGTGATCTCTAAGACAAATTGGAAAGGATGGAAATGGCTTTCACCCTCACATTGCCAAAGCAACAAAAATCCTTTCTTTGGATAGATAACAAAGAAAAGACTTGAGAAGATGTTTTGGTTCGAAGATAAGAAATTAATGAATAGTGTGATGATCATCTTCAGAGAGATGTTCAATGAGGTTGAAAACCGACACAAGACAAACATAGATGTGTTTTCAATGACAATGGCATGGGGTTTATAGCTAAAGGAGTCAAAGGAAATGGTGCAAAGGGTGATGGAAGCCATTGTTCCACTATAATTTCTTTGAGACATGTCTGACATCCTTGACGGGTCAATTCCAGGTTTAGGAATCAATTTGGTTGGATAAAAAGGTGGAATACAAAATATTGAGGGGATGAAGTAAACCCCTTTTTGTGTGGATATTTTATGAAACTCAAAGAAGATAGAGGTTTAGGGAAGCACGTAAAGGATGGAGAGTGCTAACATTGGTGGGATGGACTCAAGAGGATGAGGAGAGGGAAAGGCTTTGAGCATGAAGAAGGGAAGCAGAGGAATGCTTGGAGGACTTAGCAAGCAGAGGTAGCACGGGCTCATGAGGATGGGATGGCTCTATTTATTTAAGCTACTTTGAATTCTGAGTTTTCTTTTTTCTAATGCGGTTTAGTTGGGTTTTGTCCTTCATTTTTGTGTAATGTTCTCTTTTGGTTTTTGGCATGTTGAAATACCCATATTTTGTTTACGACGTTAACTATAAATGTCGAAGATAGTTAGTAGATGGTCAGATTGATAGTCATTTCTATGAGACTAGAGGGAAGGTGGTTTTATGAAGAGTGGTTTTTGTGTTAGGGTTATTGCTAAATTAAATGCTATGTAATTATGTTTTTATAATTAATAAAATAAATACATGTTACCAAGAAGAAAAAAAATAGTTGTCTATACGTATTTAATTTTTAGTATGTATATATTTTTTTTAGCTTGTTCTTTATTTTTAAGTATATGCAAAAGTTTTTAGTTATAGATTGTTTTACTTTATTTTATTTTTTAAGTATGTATATTTATGTATATAGGTATGTTTAGAGGTTTTTAAGTATGTATTTATTTTTTGTACTCTTTTTTAAGTATTTATTGTATTTATTTTTAGTATGTATATTTTCTTATTTTAAGTAGGTATTTATTTTGCTATATGTGTGTGTGGTGGGTGTTGTATGTATTATTTTATATTTGTATTTAGTTTTAGAGGTAAATTCTTGTATTTGTGGTTAGTTGGTCTATATATTTATAATTTTTTATTATTGTGTATATGTATTTTTATGTATGTATATCTTCTTTATTTTCTTGTGTAGTGTGTGTGTGTAAATATAATTAGATATTTATGTGTATGCATTTGTGTGTCTAGATAGATGTATGTATACAGTTTCATTTTTGTGTAGATTCTTCTTATTTTTATTTTACTTTTATTTGTTTATTCTCTTGTATTCTTTTTATTCATGTATTTCGTAATATTTTCTTACATTTTCCTCATATATATATATTATTTTTATTCATGTATTTCCTCATATTTTCTATACATAGCTTTGATATATTATTTGTTTTATTAGTGTCATTTAGTAGTTTTTTAATTTTTAATATTTTGTTTTGGTTATCATCTTTTAGATTTGTTGGTATATTTTAATTTTCATTTTTGTTAAGATTTTTGTGTATTCTTTTCTATTTTTAATGTTAGTTTTTACTTTTCTTTTAGTTGACTTTTATTCTATTTGTGGGGTTGTCTTGATTTTCTCTTTGGTTGGTTGACCTCTTTGACCTTGACCTTTGAGGCCCCCTCTTTCTCTCTCTTATGGGCATCCTTTGCATTTTCTTGGTCTAGCCTGTAACAATTCATTTTTTTAATTTCTTCTAGATCTCATCATCCTAATGATGGATCATAGAGTGTGATTCAAAATGTTGATGCAAAAATATTGCACACAATGAAATCCAAAAATTTGCATCGCTATCAATCCATCATTTTGGGGGTTAAAACTCACACAAACTGACCACAAAAGAAAATATCCTGCTAAGATCCTAACATAGACTTTTGGGTGAAATTTGGGCCCAAAAAACCTTAGGAAAGGTCACCATTGGTGACATGTCCCATGAAGCATGGACCAAAATTTAGTTTGGGTCCCCAAGAAATAGGGTAGAAGTAAGATTTACAAGTACAACTCATTCCAAGGTCATAATAGATCATAAAGACCACAGATAGGGATATAGGGCCTAGGTGATTAAATGTATTATTTTATTGGAGGATAAATTGAGGATCACACATAGAGATAAAGGAGAAACCTCAAGTTTTGAAGAAATTGAAACAATATAGGACTTGTAATGTTAATTTGAAGGTCTAACAAGTGTTAGAAGAATGTGAAATCAATGTGGGAACCCATACATACTAAATTGTGTCTAAAATGAGAACATAATTAAGAGTTCTTACTTGTTAGGATGATACATTTAACCCCCACTTTAGCAGGAGGATGATTCCACGTCATTCTCATGGTAAAGTAGATGAAAGAGAGAGAAAGATGAAGATCATGGGAAAACTGCAATGAGATAAGACATCGCTAAGTTTAAGGACACAATCCCCCAAACCAAGAATCTTAACTTGTACATCCATATTCATGGATCAATAATATAACCATATCCATGGATCAATAACAAAATCCTAAAGCTTACTAAGATTCTAAATCAACTAATTTAAGAGACCTTGCTAAAGAAAATGTCTCAACCACTAGTATCATGCTCAAAAAGCTATTTCAAAAGTACAAGTAGTCACCTAAAAAGAGAAAGAGAACATATCAAAGATAAGACAAGACTCCATGATCTAACCCACTAGCATAGCTATGAGAGCATGGAGAGAGAGAGAGAGAGAGACCATAAATCCAAAAGGATAGAAAATTGGGTTATGCTAAGTGATTCATGGGATAAGAAGAGGAGGAGATGAAAAGGATATCAAGCTATGTTATTCTAGTTTCAGTTATCTTAAATAAGGATGGAAGGAGAATTTGTGATCTAGAAAGTTGAATTATGCTAGTCAATTCCACCTTGAAAACTTTTCACATGAGGGTGGCTTGAACAAAATTGTGCTTAGGGGTGACTTAAAAAGTTTGCATGTAGGATCACCTTATGGGATCAATCCTAGAAAAATCATTGTCTCCATAGGGATACAAAAAGGATAATAATTCCTAAGGAAAACATTATCTCATTAAGGATCAATAAAGATATTAATCCTAAGGAAAGTTTAATCACCTAAAAATGGACAAAGACAATTAAATGATAAATCAAGTCAAATCAAAGAAAATTCAGGACAAAATTGAAGTAATTGAATCAAAATGCATAATTAGCCAATCAAAATGAAAATCAAGTCTTAATTCGAGATAAATCAAAATTGAGAGTATTTTAATCAAATACAATCAAATCAAAGTACAATTAAATCAAATAATTGTATAGTCTTGGATTAAATCAAATTCAACCCAATCAAGGGGTACATGGCTAAAATAAATCAATTAAATCAATTAATAAATCTTAATTTCCCTCAACAACCACAAAGGGAGGAAATTCAATCAACCAATGAGATTTAAGGAAAGGCATTCACATGGATCAAGCCAAATTCAATCTCAATCACTCAAAGTGAAAGAGAATCTTGTCCATTGATCTTGTCTACTTGTCCCAAGCTTTGAGGACACAAACTTTGCATTGTCTTCAAAGAGTGGAACCAAAGACTCAACCAAGGCTTAATCATGATCAACTACACTACATCCCCTACCATTGGGAAAATCTATAAAAGGAAGACCAAAATCAATCATAATTTATAACCACACATCTGAGAATCGCATTGAACCTCTTGAAATTTAAGCTTAGAAAGGCAATCTAGATTTAATTTAGCATTCAATTTGGAATTGAACAATTAGCTTTAGCTTTAATCATTTATCTTTCTCATTCTAGGACTATCATTAATGGAAGCTTGCTGAGAGCTTAGCATTAACATTCTTAGTTAGAGAACCATAGGATGCTTAATTGTCAATTTCTAGCTTAGATAGATTGATATATTGTGGTTTATTTAGTTACTATTTCATTTATTGTCAATACTAATTCTATGAAGATACTTTCCCTAGTATAAAAAATGGCACCCACCGTGGGGCAGAATGCTCCACTTTACTAAACGATTAGATTCATATCATTTTTGTCAAATTTGCATGTCTTTAACTCTCAGCTTTTTTAGGAAACAATGCTTTTGACAGGTGAAATGACACTTTTGCATGATAAAACGGTGCTTTCAAGCACTGTTTCAGTGCTTCTGTGATAAATTTGGGCACCTTTGCCCCGATCAGTGGCTCTTTTGATCTTTCTTTTATTTTTTGATCAATTCTGCAGTGCTTTTTCATAGATTAATAGCACATTTTTCCTGACTACTAAGTGCTTTTGATATTTCACTAAGCACTTTTGCTATATTTTTACCACCTTTAATCATTTTAGTAGCGCTTCTGTTAAATAATTGTGCACTTTTACATTTTCTGACAAACTTAAAGCATCGCTTATAATCTGATTAACATCACTTTCAAGCAATAAAATAGTGCTTTTAACTATTTCAAGAGCACTTTTGCATAATTTTTTAATCTAATTAATCTAACTGTGGTAAAATGATTTACTATATTCTGCAAGATGTCTGATCACAAAAAGGCGAGAAAACCAGAGAGCAAGTTTAATCACGAAGGCAAGGCTTTGGCTAGGAAGATCAAGAGGGAAAAGTTTTCTCATATCAAAGCGGTTCTTGAGGAGTCACAAGAAGAAGAAAACTAGGTATATCAGAATTATATTAAAATTGTAGAAGCTTACAAAACCAAATTCGTATCACTTAATTGGATTTTTACTCCTTAGTTCAAGTTTTTCTTAAAATTTGCAAATAAGGTTTTTAAGATTCAATACATAAACTTTGCTTCTTCAAATTCGATTTGGTTTCCCTCATTGTGATTGTTTGTGTTGACTAACTTGCTGGTGGAAAAGCATATTGGGAAAGGAGAATTATTGCCAAGGTAATGATAAAAATGATAAGAATCACTCAAAAATGCCCCTAACTTTTGTTAGCTACAAGGAAAGGTAAGCCTCAAACTAGTCAATATTTTCCCTTAAATTGTGGCATTGGAGCATTTCAAAATCTAGTAATTACAAAACAACCTCTCTTTGTTTGGAAAGTTTAGCATTTAGGCCTATGCTCTTCACTTCTTCTAGTGAACCAAAATGCCAAAGGTGTTGAACTTTTTGATTAATAAGAAAGGTTGAGGAATCAAGCACATAAAATCAAAGCCCCTTGTTTGTGGAAGAGAGTAGAAATACTCAAATCCCTATAGTTAGTGGGTGAAAGAAATTGAACAACATTGTTTATTGTGTTTGGGAACTAAAGGAAAAGTTAGGGATATGCTCTTCACCTTTTGGTGAACCAAATTCCCAAAAACTTGACCTTAACTCCATTTCCTTGCTTTACATGAACATGCTAGAACATTAGTGGGCTCACCTCTTGAGAATTTGCCTTAATGAGGCTGGTGAGAGGGACAACCCAAAGTGGGATACACTCACTTTTGCTGCAGGAATCCAACCCACTATAAAATGAAATGCATGCATCCTTAATGGGGTGTGTGACAAAAGGATTTTAATTTTTTTGAACTTCCTCTAGTAGTCCTTTTGGATTGCACCAAATCATACTTTTGTGTGTGTGGGAAGCCCCTTAACATACTTGGGGGATGAAAGTTTAAAGTCCATTTGAATAGAATCTATATTAAATCCTTGATAAAATAGCAAGACCACCTTTTAGAGCCATGTTTACGAACCAAATCTTGTGCTAGGTAGGTGCTTGAAGTGTCTTTTTGTGCAAAACTCGTGACAACATTCTTCAAATCAAACATTTTGTGTTAAGTGGGTAAAAAGAGATAAGTGAATGTGTGATTGTTGTGTTTGAAATACATAAACAAGTGAGAGAGATATCCATTGAAAATTCATCTTACATTTTTAATCTCTTCAATTTAAAATCAACAATTCTCGAACCAAGGATCATTCCAAATCAAACCCTTGTTGGATGTTAGTTTCCACGCGGTCTCACACATATAGAGTATCTTTACAAGGAGATAGCACTCTTGTTGCAAATGAAGGACAAGAATACCAAAGTCTTTTCAAAGGTCCTAATCAAGAAGAAATTTTCCCAAACTTGTTTGACAAAAGACTTGGAGAAATGGATAGGAACTCGGCATATCATAATTACCAACCAGGAGGGAATAATCATAACATCAATAATGCCAATCATATCCCAAAGAAACACTTGAAGAAAAATTTGAGAGAGCAGCCCAAGATCAGGAATTCCTAGAGGTCATGGAGAAATTAATAGACAAGGATAGGGAGAAGTTTTTCCTAAACATAGCTCAAGCGGGAGTAAAGCTTCCCCATGATTTCGATATAGAATAACTTAAGAAAGACCAAGAGAAAGATAATCCCATGAATGCTATGAATAGGAAAATAAAGGCCTTTCAAGAACAAATAGATACCATGAAAAAGGTAGCTGAACCTAAGGCCTTTTCTATTTAAGCTTTGTGTCCTTTTCCATTCGGCAAAAGCTTAGTTATGGTATCCTTTCTTTTTAATACTATTTTTCCTAAATACAATAAATATACGGGTAAAAAAGACCCACAGGATCATTTAAGGGAGTTTTATGTCCTAAGCATTGAGTTCATGCATAATGACACATACCTAATGAGACTCTTTCCTAGGAGTTTAGGAGGTCCTGCTATGGAGTGGTTTTCAAAACTACCCCAAGGAATAAAGACCTTTGAGGAATTAGCCTCCAAGTTTGTAACCCACTATTCTTATAACATTGAGCACGAAATCACAATGCTCAAGTTGTGTGATACCAAATAGAAAGATGGAGAGTCCTTCCTAGGATTCCTACAAAGGTGGAGGACCGTTTTCGCAAGGCATCCATGAAGTATCCCTGAGAAAGAAAAGATGGAAATCTTCACCAATAATTTGACCACAGAAATGAATTATAGGTTACAACTCCAATGAGCCCCAACATTTGAAAAACTTATTGAAAATGGGATCAAGATTGAGGATGTATTGGTTAAGAGAGGTGAAATAAAATTAGTTAAAGATAACAAATCCAATAACACCACCAACAACAACAACAATAATTATGTGCCTAAATATGTCAATAATCTAGGATCCAATAATTACAATGATAAATCTAAATCATGGATAAAGAATAACAACAAAAACCTTGTGAATGATGGAGTTGTGGAGGCCCACAACTTGAAGGAAACCCCTTTTACCTTGCCATATGGATAAAATTCTTCAAATAATGTCAATCAATCAAACAAAGCTCCATTTAATTCCAATAATGCCAATACCAATTCCAACAATTCCAATAATAATGCCAATAATCCTAATGGGAATAAGTCCAAATATTTTTTCTCTAATTATAACAAAATAAAATTCACCTATTTAGGTGAACCTTTGGAGAACGCATTAAAGACCTTGGCTGCCAATAAAATCATCACATTACCCGATATGAAAGATTATGAACCTCAAGATAAACCCTATTGGTGGAATGACTCTCATCATTGTGAATATCATCAAAAGAGAGGTCATCCAACTAATGAATGCATGAGATTGAAACACTTGGTGCAAGACTTAATAGATAATGGAACCATCAAAATTGAAGGACCTCAAAATAATGAGGACCACACGGCTTTCAAGAATCCCTTTTTGAATCATGAAAAGGGTGAGTCACCTAAGGCTAATCAAAATTAAAAAAAAGGCAATGAGAAAGTGAACTTTTCTCATACCTATGATAACACGATCAACACATTAAGAGAAGAGGATAATACTATAAATGTTGTCATAGTAAAGAACAATTCAAGAGAAGCATCATGAAATGTTGTCACTAGGGGGAAAGCATCAAAAATTATTCTACCTACTAATGCTCATAAAGTGGTGGTATCAAATCAAGCTTCAACCTCATCATCAAAACAATACAACTTGGTTGATCAATTACAAAGAACTCCTGCTCAAATCTCTATCTTGGAGTTACTCAAATTATCACCAATCCATGAAGACATTTTGGAGAAAGCTTTATTGGAAATCAATGTACCTCTAAACTTGGAGGTAGACAAATTCCAAAATATGGTGGGGCATCTCATTACACCTCATTGCCTATCATTTTCCAAATAGGATGACATGTCTCTTAATCATCCTCAAAATCTTCCCTTACACATAGAAGTGTTAATTCACAAGCATAGGGCAAAAAGAGTCCTTATAGATGGAGGAGCCGGCCTAAATATTTGTACCCTTAGCCTAGTAAAATCCCTAAGATTTTCTGAGGAGGCTATTGACCCTAAGAAAAAGATAACCAGAAAAGCCTACGATGATGAAGAAAGAGCTTCAAAAGGAGTCATAGTGTTACCCATAAGAGTTGGTCCCATGAAAATAGAGACCATATGCCAAGTGTTGGATCTAAAGTTGACTTACAATATCTTACTAGGAAGGTCATGGATTCATGAGATGCAAGTTGTTCCATCTACTTATCATCAATGCCTAAAGTTTCCTTATCTAGGGCAAGAAATAATGGTAAGTGGGGATCTAAACCCATTCCAATATTGTAACAATATCAAGCCTATCAATGACTCCTTAGTTCCACACAATGCAAAAGGGTCTATACCTAATCAAATGGAGCAAGGTCAAAGTTCTAAGGACATCCCTTTGTTGAAAGGAAAAGAAAAGATGGAAGAAGAGATTGTTATTGAAAATACACCAAAACTCATTAACCTAACTACATCAACTAAAGGAAAAGAGAAGGTTAATGAGAAAAACATTATTGAAGAACCAAAAGAAGAACATACCAAAGCTATCCAAGTGTACACTAAAGAGGCCCATTATCAAAAAATGGACCAAATAATGAAGAATTTTGATAAGCAATGCAAGATCAAGAAAAAAGGCATAGGTGAATACTCCATATCTATGATGGACCTACCTTTATCACCTAAATCCTTTGGAAGACCCTCAAATATGCCTCATAGATATGATGATAACTTTTTGAGGGCAATTATAGCATCTACCATGGATGAAGAAGACAATGAGATCCTAAATTGGTTATATAAAGATGAAGAATCAAGTGCACATGTTAAACATATTCAAAATAGAACCATTCCCACACATCAATATGGGAAAGGGTTTTCAATCATGCAAAAGATGGGGTAAAAAGGTCAAGGACCTTTAGGCACAAGGAATGAAGGACTTTTTGAACCAATAGAAAGTACATGGTGAGATACCAAGGAGAAAATAGGATTAGGGTATCTTGAAGAAGGATACACTCAAAAACATTATCCCAAACTTCATAGCCAAATATTACAATTAGAATCTCATAGTGATGAGGATTCTAATGAATGGGAATGGGAGACCCTATCTGATGAGTCATGCCATGATAAGGGTATTGATGTTATTCATACCTATGCTTCTACCAAAGATAAAGGACCAATAGTAGGATCAAGTTCAAATCAAGCATCTAGTTCTAGCCAAGTGGTTCTAAATGATGTACCAAGTATAGAAATAGAGATAAATCAATGGGTAGGTGAACCATACATTCCTTCATGGAGACTTACTATGGAAGAATCGAATGTTAGGTTTAATCCACATGAATTTTATCCAACGGAAACCCTAGAGGAGTCTAGTGAGGAGGACTTTGATCCTTCTTCTTTAGAACATTTAGAGGAAGCCCATGTTAGAGACTTTCAAGATACAATGTATGAACCATCCAATAATGAGATATATACCTTAAATCCAATTGAAACAAACCTAAGTATTGACCCATTAACCCTCATACACCCAGAATTAATCAAATGAAATTCCATTGAACCAACTACCCTTCCAATATTCTTGAATGACAATGTGGTGTCCCAATACCTCAACATGGTTGAACCTTCTTCTATCAGAGAATATAAAGAAGAATTGATCAAAGGGAGCATCCAAACTTTCAATCCTAAAAAAATGAAAAAAATAGAAAAGGAAAAGAATCAAGTGTTGAAAACCACATTGTGGCAACATTAGATCAAGAAGAAAAAATAAAGAAATAAAGAATGTTTCCAAAGGTGAAAACCCAACTGAGGCACCTAAGGAAGGGAGTTTGGATGCTCTACCAAAACATTATGAGGAAAGATCTCCAATCTTAATTGAGCCAATAGAAAAGATAAATATTGGATCAGAAATAGAGCTGAAGATCATCCACCTAGCGGCATCACTATCTAGCGAAGAAAGAACAGAATTCATCAAGTTCTTCAAGGAAAAACAAGTCAACTTCGCATGGTCTTATGATGATATGTTGAGATTAGACCCAAATTTGATAATGCATCATCTAAATATCAAGGAAGGAGCCAAACCTGTTAAGAAAAAGTTAAGGAAGATGCATCCACATATAGCACTACTTGTCAAGGTAGAGTTAGAAACATTATTGAAAGTGGGATTTATAAGGGCCATTGATTATGCACAATGGATCTCAAATATAGTGCCAGTATCAAAAGAAGACAAATCCATCAGAATTTGCATAGATTTTAGAGACTTAAATTTGGCATGTCCTAAAGATGACTTCTCACTTCCGAGTATAGATGCCATTATGGACCTAACAGCAGGGCACTCTATGTTTTCACTCATGGATGGATTTAGTGGATATAACCAGATAAAGATAGCACCAAAATACCAAGATAAGACTGCTTTCACATGTGCATGGGGTACTTTTTGCTGGAATGTCATGCCGTTTGGGTTAAAGAATGCTGGAGTGACCTACCAATGAGCAATGACCACAATATTCCATGATATGATGCATAAGCTCATGGAGGACTATGTGGATGACATATTAACCAAATCCCATTCAAGAAAAGAGCACCTTTCAATTCTGGCAAATTTTTTTGAAAGATTAGAAGAATTCAAAGTGAGACTTAATCCAAAGAAATGTGCATTTGGAGTCCAATCTGACAAACTACTAGGTTACATTGTATCTGCAAAGGGAATAGAGGTGGATCCCACTAAAGTGAAGGCTATTATGGAAATGGAAGCACCTAAAAAAATTATTCATATGAGATCTTTACAAGGAAGGATCCAATCCATCAGGAGATTTATCTCCCAACTAGCTGAAAAATGTCATAATTGCACCCAACTGTTGCATAAGGATACAATTTTCAAATGGGATGAATAGTGTGAAGAAGCCTTTAATCTATTAAAGAAATATCTCATGAACCCACCAATCTTGATGCCACCTATAAGAGGCAAGCCCTTGATCCTATACATTTTAGCAATAGAGAATTCGTTGGGGGTACTTTTAGCACAAGAAGATGAAACAGGAAAAGAAAAGGCAATTTACTGTACATAAGTAGAACCTTGGTCAAATACGAGCTGAATTATACATTCATGGAAAGGGCATGGGCATGCTTGGTCGTAGTTTTGACTTCCCAAAAATCATGCCATTATATGCTAGCCCACAAGATAAGGCTCATTGCCAAAATTGACCCTTTGAAGTATATATTAGTAAAAAAACATTGAATGGAAGGCTAGCAAAGTGGGTTATGGTGCTAAGAGAATTTAGCATAGAATATGTTGATAGAAAATCAATCAAAGGGAAATTCATTGCTAACCAATTAGAAAAAGCACCACTTCAAGATGATCATCCCATCCAAGTGGAATTCTTAGATTCAGAGATTGTGAATTTTGATGCAAAAACATGGCAACTATATTTTGATGGCTCATACACTCATCATGGATCAGGAGCAGGCATACTTCTAATTATGCCCCAAGGCTCTACTATCCCTAAGTCCTATAAACTACTATTCTGATGCACAAATAACATAGTAGAATATGAAGCCTTGGTTATTGGAATCAAGTTGGCATTAGAGTGCAAAGTAACATAATTAAAATTTTATGGAGATTCACAATTAGTCATTAACCAAGTCAATGAAGAGTATCAGATGAAAGATGACAAATTGATACCCTACAAAAACATGGTGGAAATTCTTAAGAAGTATTTCATACTTATTACATTTGAACAAGTGCCAAGAGAAAAGAACAAAGTAGTGGATGCAATGGCAACTTTGGCTTCACTTCTACAGATGCCCGATCAAAGTACCAGATATGAATTCCTGGTAGAAGAAGTGGATCAACCTGCGTTTAACCCTACCCATCCTTATACCATTTTCTTGCTAACTACAAATGAATCACCTTGGTATGGACCTATTTACACTTACTTGAAAGATCAAATCCTTCCCATAGACCAAAATAGGAATCAAAAGAAAAGCTTCATTTGCCAAGCCGCCCGATACACCATAATTTTTGAAACATTGTATCACAAAGTCTAGAGGGAATGCTCCTTAGATGTTTAGAAGAAGAGGAATCAAATGTAGCCTTATGAGAAATCCATGAAGGAATTTGTGGATCACACTCAAACAGATTGCCCCTGGCTAAGAAACTTCTTAGGATAGGATATTTTTGGCCTACGATGGAGAAAGATGCTTGTAACTTTGCAAAAACTTGTAGAAAGTGTCAATTCCATGGAAACTTGATACATGTGTCTGCACAAGAGCTTCATCTAATGACAACACCTTGGCCATTCTATCAATGGGGTCTAGACCTAATAGGAATGATTTATCCACCATCCTCGAATGGTCATAAATTCATCATCACGGCAACCGAGTACTTTACAAAGTGGGTGGAAGTTGTACCCTTATCAACTACAATAGGAAAGCATATATCTTTGTTTATCCTTAATCATATTATTTGTAGATATGGCATACCTCATGCTATCATAACGGATAATGTGAAGCATTTCAAAACAAAGACCTAAAGGAATTATGCACCAAGTTTCACATGATTCATCATTCTTCTTCAATCTATTACCCCTAAGGTAATGGACAAGCTGAGGCAAAAAATAAAAACATCTTAAAATTTTTGAAGAGAATCGTGGACAATTCAGGTAGAGATTGGCACATCAAAATAAACTTGACCTTATGGGCTTACAAAACAAGTATAAGAATGCCAACAGGAGCTACACCTTTTTCCTTAGTCTTTGGAGTAGAAGCAATTTTGCCTTTGGAGGTAGAACTGCCATCTTTGAGGGTATCTCTTCATGGCTTGATAAGTGAGTGATGCAGGAGCATCCTGGGTGTAAGAGCAATCTTGCATCACCCAAAAATATTTCTATTTTTGTATTCAATAAGGGCTATCTTGTGCAGAGCTGCTATTTATGGAAACTTGCTATTTTTAGTAAGTTGGTCATACGATCTCAGAATGTTTTGATTTTACATGTGGAGGTTCATCTCAGTCATATCAGCGTGCCAGTAAAGTTTCATGGCTAGATTAGGTCTAGTTTTGAAGATATTGAAGATTTTCGGTATTGGCGGCAGGGTACAAAAACTTTGAACTCAGTTTTGAAGGCTTTAGAGGCCCCGAATGAGGTTGAAAATTTGGGTAATAGGTGCTTGCACCAATCAAGCTTGTAGAGCACTTCATGGCCTTTCCGAAATGGGGTTATAATAGTCAATCGGGTCAACTGGTGATGACTTATGGTCTCTGGAAGTTGGGTCACCTGAAATGGCAGAAAATAATTTTCCTTCAAAATTTTTGTTCGGGTTTCAAAAGTTATTTTGAGCTGACTTTGATGTAATAAATTAAAAATAAAATAATTCTAAGTTTGGTCGGCCCTAAGGGCTAAATTTCTGGAACCTTCTCGGGTGGTGGAAAATGCCTATATAAAGAAGGCCTGTAGTGTTGTCTAGGCCAGTTCTGGGTAGTAGATTTGGGTATTGATTTGAGGTTTTGTCCTACAAAATATTGTAAGAGAATGCCCATGTGGCTTTGCATATTGTAATTCTGAAATTTTGTAATTCCACATTTGTGGAGATAATAAGAAGCCAATTTTTTGTTCTTGCATATTGTTGTTGTTTCTCTATTTTTGTTATGTGTTTGTGGTATTAAGGGAAGCACCCTTCATCAGTGAGGAAGACTATAGGGTTTCTAGATTACAAGAACTAGAACTCTTAGATGAGAAACAAAAGCAAGCATTTGATCATTTGAAGGTATACCAAAATAGAATGTCAAGGAATTATAATAAGCACATCAAGGCAAGAAAATTTCAAATAGGTGACCTAGTTTTGCGAGAGAATCCCAAGAATCAAGCAGAAAGAGAAAAGAAAGGAAAATGGGAAGCAAACTGGTTAGGACCATTTATCATTTTTGAAAATTTTGGAACCGGCACCAACAAACTAGAAGATTGTGATGGTGAAGAGATACAAGAACCTATTAATAGCATACATCTAAAGAGGTTCTATACATGAGGTAGATGAAAGAGTATAAAGAGTATCAAATGGAAGAGCATTATATTTATTGTACATAGTCAAAAGAGATCTTGAAAATACCAAAAACATTTGAAAAGCAGAAAAGAGAAAACAAATGGAAAAGTAGAAAAGATTAAAAAAAATAGTGGAAAATTAAGCATGAAGAAAGGTAAAAACTTCATATATGACCCTCAAAAAGATGTTGTCTTGGTGAAAACCTAGCAAATAGGCACCTTGATGATATGAAAAAAATAGAAAAAAAAAAAATACAAAAAATCAAAAAAAGAAAAAGTGCCTTGGTGAAAACCTAGCAAATAGGCGCCTTGGTAGCAAAAAAAAGAGAAAAGCTTTAAAAATAGAAAAAAGAGCAAGATCTATTCAATCGGTGAAAACCCAATAAACAGGCACCATTGAAAGTCCAAGTCAGTCGCATACCTAGAAGGTCACCTTGTAAATATTTCATTCACCAGCATTTGTATATATTGCATAATAAAACCCCACAGTTGCATTTGCGAGTATCTCAAGATTTTGGTCACCTAATCTGCAAATTGTCCTAAGTCCCACAAATGAAAGTATCTCACACTGGGGGCAATCTACTCAAAAGGAGAAAGGATTCATCAAAGCAAGCTTTATTCAATCAAGGAATCAATTCATCAAATTAGAAAGAGGAAAACTTAATCAAATCTACATTCTAATCCAATTTGAGCCAAAACGCAAAATTTGATCCAAGATCTCACATGACCTTATCTTTATTAGGATTAAAAGTATTAAATGGATGGAACTATACTTGAAATATGGATTTGAAAAACATTGCAAGAAATTTTTCTAAGTGTTGACTCAATTGATGAAATCATGTCTTTCTAGCGAATTGATGAAAATTTTAGACTAGACAAGCTATGATGAAAGGATGATATTTTTGTTGATTTCTGAATGACTGTCTTAAAATCAAAGTTTTAAAGCATGTATTATTTTTCTAAGGACGTGATCACCAAAGAATCATCGCAGACTTGTACATAAGATAAAACTAAGATTTCTGCTTGTTTATGCAAAAGGATACCTTGGTTATTTTGATCTTCAATATCATAATACCAACATCCACTTGCAACATAGAATCTAAAAAAATTAGTATTCACACTCTCATGATTGGCTTCAATCAGTGATAGTCATACTGAAGAGAGAAGGGAAAGAAAAGAAAGAGGTACCAAAATATTCATATCATCATAGTTGAACTAGTGATGGTTGTACTAAAACGGGATTCCAAAAAATGCTCAATGATGATTATAAGCTCCAAATTTTGAATAATGACAGTTAGCTGCATACATCTTAGATTAAGTGCATTGTATATATTTTTTTGCCTTTCTTAGCTTAATTTGCAAAAGAGGTGTGCTCAAATAAAAAATCAAAGGATCATCAAAACAACTATATAGGATCGAGTGTGTTGGAAATCAAAAACAAATAAAAAAACAAAGTGCATTTCATTAGTTCACTAGCATTACATGAAGGTCATTTTAAGTTGCATTAAGTCATCTTCATTAAACTTTGCATATATTTAAATGTGTTTAAACATTTGAATTATTAGGTGAATTGCATTAAGGCATTATCATTACATTGCATTCATCTCATTTAAGGTGCATACATTAAGTGCATTGCATTAGTTAGAAATCATTCATTACATCTATTAAGATCATTCAACATTAAATGCACATCATACATGATAGTACCATCCATCCATATATCATTAATCATTAAAATCTCATGAACATTGGATCAATACATTTACATATCCAAAGAAATGCATTCATTAGATTCATTATCCATCTATTATCCATTGCATACATCAATAATCATTAAGTAATACCATTACATATTACATTCATTTATTCTATGTCATACATAAGACAAGTCATTTAACCATCATTAGGACATATGCATACATTGAAAATTGCATTCTAAAAAGCATAAAACAAAGTATATAGGAGATAGAATCATATAGAACTGCATATCACATAAAACATCTGAAAAAGAGATCCAACACATAAAGACATCATATATAGTCAAATCTATCAAAGGAAGTATTAGATTCCATTGTACCATCATCATAAAGGAACAAGATATCAAAGTCTATAACATGATCATAAAAGCAATATCTAAAGATCAATGTCCATCAGCTATCCAAGTATCAACATAAACAACATCAACCGATCAAAAATGATAAAACAAAGGTCCAATGTCTCAATCATAGCAATAGAAAAGAGATCATATATCATCAAAGTATAAATGAAATAACAGAAATATCTCATGAGAGATCAACTGATAAAGTCACCGGTACCACCAGTAGCATCAGTATCACCAGGACCATTGGGACCATCAAGACCAGGAGCACTATTTGGAGGTTGACTAGAACTGTCCTGTAAACCATGTTGACTCATAGAAGCCATGAAATTTTGCATCATCGAGCTCATTTGTGAAACCTGCTACTGAATGGATGATATCTGAGTCTGCAAAGATGCAACATCTGATGCTAAGGCTAGCCCATGACCCTGTAATACAAAAGACTGAGGAGGAATAGAAGTAGATGGCATAGAAGAAGATGGGTCACCCAAAGATGGAACAAATTGAGAAGATGAAGGACATGAAGATGATGAAGGCATAGAAGCTGAAATAGAATTAGAAGCAAAAGAAGCTACCTAAACCAAAGGAACAATCGAAGGAACAACCTATTGAGCAGGAGGACCCTATACTTGATCAAGCAATACCTATGCAATACCTGCATCCATCTCCCTCTGGCACCTAGCCCTAGGCCTATCCACTGGATCTTTGGCCACCTGATGTAAAATCTGATCAACCTGTCGACCTCTCACCTGATCACCACCCCTAGGAGGAATCAGAGCAACAACTATCATTGGCATCTGTACTCTACCTGCTCTAGCTTCATGATGACCCTATCATCTGCTCCAACCCCTAATCCTACCATGAACACCACCTCTGTCATCATCATCATCATCATCACTACCATATCCACCACCACCATCATCCCCATCTGATAACTCCTCAATAGTGGGAATCCTCTCGGCAGGATTTATGAGCCTGGGAAAAGGATATCGATGTAACCAAGCACCATACTCATCAGTGATACCTGCATCCATGAGATGTGACCTAGGATACCAAGGATGATACCCAATCTCTTGTATCTCTCGTATAGATGTACCATAGTCTACACATTGGCCCCACAATGACCTCTTAGTCTGTACATGAGCATACATAGCTACATCCTGTGGCATATCCTGAACACACCCATACTAATAGAAAATGTGGTGAAAGAAGAATCTCTCAATAACAAATGTAGCGTGACCAATCATCCAGCAAGAGTAGAACATGTAAGGAATCTCACCATCATCCTCTAGCCAAGCCTCACATCTGAGATAAGGCCTCCAAATGATAGTATCTGGGTCATCAATCTGACGTCGCCAGTAATCCAGCTTACCCATGTGGGTTTGGATAATGATACCACTGTACATCCATGCAAAATGCTAACCTGGATGATGATCTTGTGTTGTCATAGGACGTGTCACTGGGATATGCTCCCAAGTCCAAAGCTATAATAAAATGGCTCTAGCAGTCAAAGTGGTAGAATGTCTATATACAACAGTGTGCAACTCATGATATAATTGTGCCAACACACAGGAACCCCAGTCAAACCGATGAGGATCTACCATCAAATCCTCTAGAATGGGACCCCACCCAATAGCAAACCCATGTACATGCCTATCAGGAAGTAGGAAACCACCGATCAAAGTACCTAGAACAACTGGTAACATAGGGAATGAAATGAACTGAGCCCACTGGATATGACGATCACCAATGGAAGGATCACTGAAGACTCATCAACATGTTGATCCATCATAGATAGTATCATAGTAGACAAGCTCTCCTCAAGTAGGTAACTGCAGAAAGCGATAGACATCCTCGGGTGTAATCATCATTTCCCCCATGGGAAGATGAAAGGTGTTATGGTTTGAGTGCCAACACTTAGCCATGGCAATAATAAGACCTTGATTCACTCAGAATCAAGGAAGATATATAAGGAAGGACAAGCCACACCGAGCAATATGACAATGATCGGTAGCACTCAAATTAGGTATCATATCCCATGACAAAGGATACGAACCATAGATACATAAAGACCCAAGATCCTCCTACAAAAAGCAAGTTCAAACACATCAAAATTGAAATAAAAAATTATGGGACTATCCTAAGTCAATCAAAAATTTATAAACCTATCAAACCACAATTAAATTTCATGTTTCTACTCAGATAGAATGGAAATTTTATCCTCACCCATCATCTGAATCTAGATTGATGAATGCTATATCAACTATGACTGATTCATAACTGACACATCACAACATTTTATAAAATATCAAGATTGGGAACTTAACCTATCAATTGATCAACGAAGTCAAAAAATTGCAATTTGGACTTGAATAAAATTGAAAATTTTGTAAAGTGAAAGCGTTATTTCATGGTGCAAAAGTGAAAAAAATAAAAAGCATTGCTTAAAGGTGTGAAAGTGCTATTTTATGTTGTAAAAGTAGGAAAGTAATCAAAAGCGCCTAAAGACATAGCGGAAGCGCTATTAAAAGTTGTAAAAGTGAAAAACATGAGCAAAACTGCACATTAGCATGGTAAAAGTGGAAAAGGGAAAGAATTTAGTGAGAAAAAGTGCTTAACCGATTCACGGAAGTGCTCATTAAAAGTGTGGAAGTGCACTTTCAAAGGCAAAAGTGCCATTAAAAGAGGCAAAAGCACCCATTCGGGAAAAAAAGAGCAAAAAAGGGTTGTTTACCAGGAAAAATTTGGAAAAATTGAACTTAAATGCATAAACAAAAAAAACAAAGAGGTATACAGACTCACCGAAGGTCCTAAGCCAGGCAGACGTTGACAGCGATGGCATTTCTCAAACCGATGCTCGTGAAGAGGGACAGACGTTATGGAAAGTCAAAAAAGTCAGAGAGGGTAAAAGTCAAAAGTGGAAGTAAAAATGAATAGTAAAAAAGGGATTTTGACCCCTTTATATAGCTTTTTGACCTAAAAAGAGGTAACTTTGACCTAAGAGAGGACTTATTCATCACAATTGACCTAAAAACTCAAATTTATCATCAAAGTAGCCAAAGCAAGGGCATTTGAAATCAAATGGACCAAACATCGATATTCGAAATAAAAATAAAATTTACTAAAAATTTGAAATAAATCAACATCAAATTGACCTAAATCATCGAGATTATCAAACAATGATCAAATTTTATTTCATTTCTGAGGGGGCGTACCATTGGATAATCAACATTAGCAAGATCATCATCAACAATCGAGAGACCAATCATCAAATCAAAGTGAAAGATTTTATTAGGAAATTTTTCGTAATCAATCAAATGGGGCATCACATCAAGATCAATCATTGTATCAAGGAATCATCATCAGAACTATCATCGAAACGACCATCAGAATCAAACTTCATCATCAGAATAATCATTAGAACTACATCAAGGGTATTAAATCAATTGAAATTTGCATCAATCTCATATCAGAAATCAAGGATAGACCATCAAAAGACATCAAACGAACATCAAAGATCGACCATCAATGAATCAAGGACCTATCATCAGCAAAATCAAAGTATTATTTGATTCAACATGCTTCACACGTCAACTCAAAGAGGGGCATTTGTAATCACCTAAAAATGGACAAAGACAATTAAATGATAAATCAAGTCAAATCAAAGTGAATTCAGGACAAAATTGAAGTAATTGAATCACAATGCATAATTAGCCAATCAAAATGAAAATCAAGTCTTAATTCGAGATAAATCAAAATTGAGAGTATTTTAATCAAATACAATCAAATCAAAGTACAATTAAATCAAATAATTGTATAGTCTTGGATTAAATCAAATTCAACCCAATCAAGGGGTACATGGCTAAAATAAATAAATTAAATCAATTAATAAATCTTAATTTCCCTCAACAACCACAAAGGGAGGAAATTCAATCAACCAATGAGATTTAAGGAAAGGCATTCACATGGATCAAGCCAAATTCAATCTCAATCACTCAAAGTGAAAGAGAATCTTGTCCATTGATCTTGTCTACTTGTCCCAAGCTTTGAGGACACAAACTTTGCATTGTCTTCAAAGAGTGGAACCTGTTAGAAATAGGAAATACTGAGAGGGGGGGGTGAATCAGTATTTCACAAACTTTTTCTTTTGCCCACTTATGGATATAACAGATTACTTTAGTGCATACAAAGATTATCAAGCTTATTAATAAACATAGTAGTAAATAGAAAGAACTCATAACACATGATATGTTCTCGAGGAAACACTGGCCAAGGGAAAACCTCGGTGGGGATGGTACCCACAAAGATCACTAATCAAAAGTATCATGTTAGGGATATTGGACCCTGTTAGGAGTCAATTTACAATATATAGTAGATCTGTCCTGGTTAAAGGACTTTAGGCCTTGTTAGAAGCCTTAACCCTGTTAGGAGTTAGATTACAAAACTTGATCACCAGCTGAGCTCACTGCCCAAACAGGTAATACAAAAATGTTTCTAACTGTAATATGGTACTGCTTACAACTTCGCATCAATAGCCTTTTCTGCTATCACAATATACAACTATCACAAGTTATCCTTTTTTTCTTTTTACACATCACATACATTTTTTCATTACATTTCAAGTATGCCTAATATATGAGTTATTAGAGCTAATAACTTTATATGGTCAGCTTCCAAAATATTTATCCAAGAGTAAACATCTAGGATTTCATCCCTTAATAATGTTAAGTCATTATTTTGACAAGCAAAAATAATCCCTTAACTCTTTCGCTAATACTGTCCCCAAAACTGTTATGTTTGCAAAAACTATCTTCGGTAAACTTTGAATAACTTTGTCTGTGCTGCTCCAAACTTTATGCACACTGAGATGGGGTATCCTCATACTTTGTAGAAGCTTCAGTTAACTGCGCAAACAAAAATATTGCTCCATTGGACGTCGCCAACTAAATCTTCATCGGGTGCTCTGTCAGGATCACTGTATCCATACTTAGACAATTTCTTCCTTCAACTTGCCATACTTGCATTCTAGATTATGTGCTCTCAATAGAGATCATATGTTGCCATAATGACAACATGTATGCATCCACATTAGCCAAATTGCCAACAAACCAAAGACTCAACCAAGGCTTAATCATGATCAACTACACTACACCCCCTACCATTGGAAAAATCTATAAAAGGAAGACCAAAATCAATCATAATTTATAACCACACATTTGAGAATTGCATTGAACCTCTTGCAATTTGAGCTTAGAAAGGCAATCTAGATTTAATTTAGCATTCAATTTGGAATTGAACAATTAGCTTTAGCTTTAATCATTTATCTTTCTCATTCTAGGACTGTCATTAATGGAAGCTTGCTGAGAGCTTTGCATTAACATTCTTAGTTAGAGAACCATAGGATGCTTAATTGTCAATTTCTAGCTTAGATAGATTGCTATATTGTGGTTTATTTAGTTACTATTTCATTTATTGTCAATACTAATTCTATGCAGATACTTTCCCTAGTATATAGAAAGCATTATCTCCTCACAGATCAATAAAATGGGATTAGTCCTAAGAAAATAATTGTCTTCTTAGGGACCCAAAAGAGATTAGTCCTAAGGAAAGCATTATCTCCTTAGGGATTAATAAACTAAAAAAATATATAATATAAAAAGGAGGTCATATTTATGACCCTCCTTATGACAATGACATAGGACTATGGTGGTATTATAAGGAAAAGAGAACAAGGATACCTACTTCCAGCAACAAGTAGATATCCTTAAAATAATATATTCTTATTGTAATCACCTAAAATTTGATCAAATTGTCTTAAAGGAAAATTCTAAATCTCAAAAGGTATAATTTACTAGACATAATTATGTGAGCAACCTGAGTAATCCCCCTTGCATAATTAAATCATTTCTAAATCAAAGACTTGAAAATCATTTAATTGTCAAAATATTTCCTTTAATATAAAGTCTTAACACTTTTATTAAAAGTGAACATTTCTCATATAAATTTGCAAACTTAATCTTGATTAAATGACAAGTAAAAAAGGGATTTGCTATTTTTTCTTACTCTCCCATCAAGCTTGACCGATCAAAATTATTGGATCCTTTAACATGGATTGATCTCCCTCACCACTCATATCTACCTAACATATTTTGCCTCTTAATATCCACCCTCCATTCTTGAGGCACTTTCTTTAAAAGGAAGCTCTTCCTTGGCTCAAGGGTCCACTTTTTTGGTATCTTGGAGTCCAATCCTTATCCATCTTTGTGAATTCTAGAGTTACTATTCTATTTTTGAGTTCTTAGCTCTTAGTTTCTTTAATCATATTCTCATAGCTCTCTTGCATTCTTAACTTATCTCATCTCCTAGAGTAACTTGCATCCTTAGAGTACTTGCATTATAGTTTACTTTGCTATTAGCATTGTTAATCTTGCATCATATATTCATTCTAGCTTTTCATTGTATCTTGATCATCTTATAATGGTGAATGAAAGTATTGCATCTCATTCATGAATTAAATCTTCTATTTTGGAATAGTCAAGTCACTAATCATTTATGCCAATTTGATGAGCATTCTAAAATTGATTAAACTCACTTAAACTAGGAAGCAATAATCCACTTTTGGGGATTTAGTTTGTTTATTTGATTTGAACTCTTGTAGCTAAATTCTTTATTTAATGGTTTATGGAGTGTTGGTTGTGATCGCTTCTTATAAAGGCTCAGAAAATAGGTATAATTCTGAACTCAAGGATTGGACATCCAATCAAGCAGTTTATCCTCTTTATAAAAACTCATTTAGTATGTCAACCCAGGGACGTGTTACTTGAAATGGACCAGCAAGGTATATGCACCAAGTGTCACTCATCCATGCATTCTATAGTTGCTGCAGGAAAGAAATGTCGAAAGGAAACTAACTTATGATTGCAGGAAATAAATACTAGAATGATACCCAAACTAAAGCTTCAGAAAAGTAAGTACTGGAATGGAAATTGCACAAATGTAGATGCTAACAAAACATGAAGACTCTTGTGAACTACACCATAATACTTCAGTTGTTCCACTACTTTGGCTGCAGGAAGCGTTAGCTAGCCTATGGCTTTGGCTACAGGAATAGTTTAACACTTAACATTGAAATAGCAGAAATGTAGGAAAGTAATTCTAACTAACATGAATCTAACTAACTATGGATTTCTCACCAAGTGGGCCCCCCTAGATGAGTATTCAAATCACAATTATGCAAAGTTAGATCTCAACACTTCATTTTCTCATTGATTGAATAATTGAGCACAGAGATATATAAACTAGAAAACAACAGAAAACTATATTGCCAGTAAACTGATAATGCCCTCCTTCTCACACATGAGTGGGGCTTTATTTAAAGAAAAAATTCTAACAAATTATCTAATTACGCCATAGAAATAGGCAGATCTTTATTACAAGATTACAAATTGAAAAGAAGGAAAGATTTTTAAAGATGAAACAAATTAGATCTAAAAAGGAGGAAAGATTTGTCACGACAGAAAATATAACTTCCCACTCTCTCCTAGATTTCCTCAGGGAATTCATCACGTTGCCTCAGTCTTCATTGGATGACTTCCACCTTGCTCTTTTGGAAACCCTCTACTGGTGTTGTGCTAGTACTTCTCCACTGGAACTTGTTGGAAGACCAGGTTGAGCATTTAGTGAATGAATATGCTTTACTTGGTCAAGACAACAATTACTATTTCGGTGCGCTGGACTTCAAAGGTTAGGATAAAGATATTCATGGCAATAAATACCAAAATACACATAATCATTTACATTTAAATAGTTATTTTACTTATTAAAAACATAACCATAACTCCAAAACAAGTAACATAGTAATCTATCCAAGTGTAGCGTATTAAGTTATTTTTGCAAGCACCATGAGGTCTCCTTCATGTGTCTCTCCAATCATCAAACTACCCACTTGCTAGTAGAAGCCATTTGTTCATTTAATCTTTACGTGTCGACTTATCTCCAAGTCTTCATCGACCTCATTATCCACACAACTATACAATGGCCATAAGAGTAGAGGAGGCTGGAAGGTGAGGGGTAACCACCTCTCTGGTCTCGGCTGTCGTCCCAACTCTATGTACCATTGGACCAACTGCATGGTAGCTCAGAAGTTGATGAGACTGTGGGGTTTTTCCTTCTTTAGGGTCATAGCTAGCCTAGCCCACCTTTTTTGTAGCCCTTCTACTGCTCTGTATCCTTCTACCAATTATAACCTTTCAAATTTTGTGTGTACCTGTTCTCTATTTTATAGTATCCTCCTTTTGTGTGTAGATTCATTTAATCCATAAACAATTTCCAACCAATCACAATAGAGCCTTCTAGGTGTTTTACTCTTAGGATGCATGGGAAGTGTAATAGTTCATTCAATATCCATGTATCTATTTAATTGTTCCCCGTAATTGATCTCATTTCTTACCCAGGATAGTAAAGAGGACAAGTGAATATCACCCATAAATAATAGGGGATTCCAAACAGTATTCGATGGAATGACATGATTGTGCATGTACAATTCACAAAGAAGATTCTTGATAAAATTTGGTGACGTCTCATATGTAGCCACAAAGGTTTGAGGGGTGTCTATGTCAGTGCTCAAATCTCTAAGAATTCTCATCAATTTAAACATTAAAATTGCTGTAACAAACATAGGGTATAAACCCTAGGTGGTGGCCTACATTCAATTATTTCAGTAATCATTCTGTAACCGAATCCAACTTTCCTTGAAGAAGTTGAATTTCCTATTTTTGCATTCCTATCTCCTTTTTCAATTTGTCTCTTTCCAATTCCCACATGGATTTTTCATACTAAACTTGTGTAAAGTAATCAATATACAAGGAGTGTATTGTTACCTTTTCTTGATTCCTTGGTGGAACTAGGTGTGATGGCATTTCTTCTTGATTTTCCTCTTGACCTTTCTCTAGTATTATTACATCTTGATTGTCTGGTGGAACTAGCGCTGATGCATCCAAAATGTCATTTGTTTGAACATTTCCTGGATGGGAAGAATATACATCAAAGATGTCTATTTTCTCTGTTTCTTTCCATTCTGTTGACTGGCCTGATATAGTGGTTGCAAGTTCTTCTTATATTATATCATGAATCCCTATGAATGAACTTCTTTCTTATGGTTCTACGTCCATGGTTTCCTCAATAGAAATGTCATGAGTAGAACCAGTCATTGCTAGAGAGTCCTTCTCCATTTGCTTCATGTTCAGACAAACACTGCATCATAGTGGTGTGTCAGCTGATGTTGCGGGATGTTTCTATGGAGTCTTTCTTTTGGTAGCAGACATGGTTGCAAGAGGAATAGGGTCATCACCCATATCATATTCAGCCATTTTTCCTTTCCCTTTCTCCTTATTTAGGGCTTCCTATGGACTATGGGATTCTTTAGGAACCTTGGTTTTACGGCCCTCCAAATTAGGGTTTGGACATTTGCTACCATATTTTCTTTGTGAATTTCTAAGGTAGGTGGGTTTTCCTGAGCCTTCTCTAGAATAGAAGGCTCCACATTATTAGGAATCACCTCATTAGGAATATTTTCCTACTCTTCTTAGTGTTCAGGTTGTGGTCTGTCACCATTTAACTGCACATGAGGTGCTACAAGAAACTCCTCCCAGGTCATGGGAGAGGTATCATGTAGAGCTCTTTCTACCAGGAGTTTTATTAATCCATGATGGGTGATGACATTTTTCCTTCCCTTCCTAACCTCTTTAGAACTCAAATTCAACAATGAATACAGGACATTGGGAATATTTACCAATTAGCCATGGCACAAACGACTCAAAATCTTGAAATGTATGGTATGCAGGAAAGAGAACTGCCCTTTGCAAGTAATGTACCTTATGATGTGTATTTCTAGCTGAGGTTACTCAACAAGAAGAGATGTTCATCTAGCACCTTGTTTGTTGTATTCCATTACAGTGTTTGTTGGTAAAGAAAACTCTTCTCAAGTTGTGCAAGCATCATGACTATGTGGAAATGTTTTGCCTATGGCAAGAAGTCCGGAAACTTTTGCAATTTGCACGTCTGAAGATTCTACTTTTAATCCTTCTACATACGTGACCCCATTTCTATATGTCTGAAATAATTCCAATGCCATAGCCTCATTGTGATGATTCAACCGTACAAAATATGTGAGCCATCCTACATGGTTAAATGTATGAACGTTGGCTTGATCTTGCAATAAAGTTTCATGATTGGCCGGCTCAGAGCGTATAGGTCATCCACCCATCTTGCTTTCTTGAAAGCTTCTACAACCTTGATTCTTCTAATTCCAGTGGATTCCCTAATAACTCCTCTTGTTCTCCATACTTCCCAAAATTTAACTGCACCAGGGTTTAGTAATTATCGGACAAAGACTATCCTGGTTCGCTAGGTGGGTATTTTTAGGCAAAATGGTAGAGGAATTTGGAAAAAAATAAAACTAAAGATGGAATTTTGGAATTTTAGAGTTTAAAAACAAACTTAAGGCTA
This sequence comes from Chamaecyparis obtusa, assembly GCA_027943335.1. Taxonomy (NCBI): domain Eukaryota; kingdom Viridiplantae; phylum Streptophyta; class Pinopsida; order Cupressales; family Cupressaceae; genus Chamaecyparis; species Chamaecyparis obtusa. The sequence goes on along the minus strand of BSBK01000490.1, from coordinate 2,032,514 downwards.
CAGAAAATTTTGTACATAGAGGATGTTAAATCAATCACTATGCAGTACAGGTTTGCAAATTAATAATGGTGATCTTAAGCGAGGATAGTTATTACATCACACACTTAAACTAACTACCCCCTACAAAAAATATGTAGGTATCCTCACATGCATGGCTCAAATTACAATAGTACTTGGAGAAATTACTAAATTAATTGAATTCATTGTTATAATAATGTTAAGGCAAGTAAAGAGCATTTGAAATAATAAATTAATGTGTACCTAGAATATAATAATCGTAAATATTGAAATTGAAAAGATTAAGTGACGTGTGCCAACCAAAAAATAGCACATTGTGTGATGATGATGTGGAAGATGAATGTTTATGATAGATAAAGGTGATGAGATGTGATGTGACTGGTGCTTTATTATGACAAGAAATATTTTCCTAGGATCCGAAAACTTTATTATGACTGCAGACGTGTAGAATTAAAATAATGATCAGAGGGAGTTGTTGGCTGCAGGAGACTCTTCAATTGGAGGAGGTTCATTGGCTATAGAGAAGTCTTCAGCTGGAGGAGGTCCATTGGCTTTAGAGGATTCATTGGCTGCGGGATCTTTATCAGCTGCAGGGGGTTCAGCTGCGGTAGGAGAAATTTTGAACTGCCAGAGAAAATTGACCTTTGTTTCTGGCTTATGGTATAGATGGAGTTTATAGCCATTTACAAGCAACTTGAAATGTATAGGGTCGATGGTTGATAACTGAACCACACCATTAGCATATACATTTTTAATTTCATAAGGACCGATCCATCTTGTAGTAAGCTGATGTAGGGGCATTCTTGGTCCTTGGTGAAACTGTATGGGAGGTTTGTTATTTGGATGGTGTTACTTGGTTGCAACCTTAATCGACGGTCTTGATTATTGAAGGAAGCTCAGTCATTGAAGAAACTTGGTAATCTCTGGTGCTTGATGAAAGTGTTACTTGGTGATGCCTGCAGTGCTCAGTCGACACTGGTGCTCGGTGATGCTCTGCATGCTCGGTTATTTCACTATTGCTCGGTAGTTCTGGTTTATTGACTGGAGTTTTGTGTGATTTGTTGGGATGTCTTGGTGCATTTATTGTTGGTAGCTATTGTTACAGGCTGACATATTGAATTAAATTTTTGTAAGGCAATTTGGAAGCTGACTTGTATGGCATTTAATATTTTTTCATAGGAGTTAAGGGTTTCATCTAGCTGACTTATGGCTGATGATTTGATGCAGTCAAGGATGGTGGATCTAGTTAAGGATAGTCCAAACCTTGCAGCTTCAGAATTACATAGCAGAAAACACAACACAACAAATTGTTTCAAGTAATTTTCATTAACATGCCCGACTGTAAGGCCTTCCGGGTTAGGGCCAATTACAATCAAAAACAATTCTGCAAGATCCAACAGATCCAATACAATCTCAGCTAGTTCAGCTCTAAAGACATCGCCAGCATCACTGAATAACACTTTCACCAAGCACCAGAGACTACTAAGTTCCTTCAGTGATCGAGCTTCCCTCATAAACTGAGGTCATCAGTCAAGGCTACAACCAAGTAACACTGGCCAAAATAAAAATAGTCATGCAGTTCCACTGACAATCAGGAATGCCCCTACCTCAACCTTGGATGCCCCTACATCATGATTAGTATTTAAGGGGTGTTTGGGTAGTTGTTTAGGGACATCAACATCACAACGAACATGAGTTTTGGATTTTCTAGAAAAGTTGGAGTTGGTGAAGTTGTGGAAAAGATCTTGCATGATCTTGCAAATCATATTGTATCTGATAGTTTGTAGTTGCAGAGCTAGTGGTTTTCATACTGGGAGACAAGGAGATTGCTTGGAGGCTTGTGAGCTCAAGTTTAGATCTGCCTTAGGGTTTCCATTAGTTGCTAATTGTTTTCAAAACTGAACTAGTTGAGATTGTATTGGATCTGTGTGGATCTTGAAGAACTTGTTTCTGTTTGTAATTGGCCCTAACCCGAAAGGCCTTACATCCGGGCATGTTAATGAAAATTACTTTGAAAATCTTGTTGTGTTGATTTTTTCACTATGTAATTCTGAAGCTGCAAGGTTGGACTATCCTTAATTGGATCCACCATCATTGACTGCGTCAAGTGGTATTAGAGCAGAGTTGATCTTGTGGAAAAAAAGTTTGAGCGAAGGTTGACCTAGTAAGTTGGATCTTGCCAAGTTGATCTTGTTGGATCGTATGATCTTAATTGCAGATCTGTGGTACTAAACTTGTGGAATCTCACCCTAGTTGTTTGTGCAAGGTTGCAGGTTGTGATCTAACTTGCATACAACTTGGAGGTTGTCACAAGGTGGTCAGTGTAGGGTTTGTTCTAGAAGGTTTCTCTTATCTTTAAGGATGCCTCTGAGAAGATTAGACCCTAGAGTAATTGCGGATCTCTATGATACTATGGAATCTCAGATTACAGAGAAGGTGAAATCAGATTTCAAATTGGAGATGGAACTGATGAAGAATGACATGGTCACTGAGATCATGAGAGTTGTTACTGGTGTACCTTGGAATGTTGGTACTGAGGATGGTTATGAAGAAGCTGTTGAAGAATTTGAAGCTATTGGATCTAGTGGTGATGACCGAAGGGACAAATTTGGTGGAGATAGAACTACTCGGTTGCATAGATCTAAAGCTCGGTTAAGTAATAGTTACCAAATGGAAGTTTCTACTTTCTTTGGTACCCTGAAACCCAACAATTTGATTGACTAGATCTATGAACTTGAAGATTTCTTTGAGCTAGAAGAAATTGAAGATCCCCTTCAGGTGAGATTGGTACAGACAAAGTTGAAAGGACATGCTACTCTTTGGTGGAAAGAATTATAAAGAGATAGAGAAGATAAAGGTGAAATTAAGATCAATCGGTGGAGGTTGATGGTGACTAAGTTGAAAGATAAGTTCATACCTACTAACTATGAGCTTGACTATAGGATTTTTTTGTTGAAGATTATACCAAGGAGTTCTACAAACTTACTATCTAGTCTGGACATAGAGAAATGGTAAGGAAAAGGTAGCTCGGTATGTGAATGGTCTGAGATTCAATATTCAGGATGAGCTTGGTATGCTGAAGATTGATTCTATTGAAGATGTTTATTAGTATGCTCGGAAGGTAGAAGATAAGTTAAAGAGGAAACAACATGGTAACTCCTGAGGGAAGGAGAAGATTTATCACTCAGTGAGGGATAAACTAACTGATGCAAAAGATGAACAGAAAGCTATGGAACTAAAAAAGAAGACAGGTAGAGTTATCTTTAAGGGTACTTGTTATAACTGTGGAGAGGAAGGACACCATTCTTTTGAGTGTACATAGAAGAAGCTTGGTGACTGATGAGCTGTTGTGGTAAATGATAACATTCAGAATGAACCTGAATCAGAGAACTTGCTGCTTTGGCGAACATTGCTCGATACAAAGGAGGAACCTTGTCAAAGGAGTAATTTTTTTAGGACTTGATGCAAGTCTGGAGGTAAACTCTGTGATGTTATTGTTGATAGTGGTAGTACCGATAACCTTGTTGCTGAGGACATGGTTTAGAAACTTGGTTTGAATAGAATGAGACATCCACGTCCTTATAGGATTGGTTGGTTGCAAGATGATCATGCTCTAGAAGTGAGAGAACAATGCTTCATTGATGTTCAGATTGGCCAGTATAAGGATCTTGTGTTATGTGACATTGTGGAGATGAATAGTTGTCATATATTTCTCGATAGACCTTGGCAATTTGATTGCAGAGCTATGTATGATTGTGTGAAGAATGTGTTTACTATTGAGAAGGATGATAGGAAGTTTTCCCTGATGCCTTTGATGGATACAATGCTCGGTAGGAGAAGCCTGAGTATTGGTAGCCAAGTTGAGTTAGTGGATCTAGAGAAAATGAATGATCAGTTTGGAGAATAGACCCGTGTGTTGTCAAGAAAAGACTTGAAAAGATAGAGAAAGCTAAAGTGGAAGAGTATGCAAAGTGAGAAGATGGAGGACTTGTATGTGAAGAACCAATTCAAGATTTATGTGCTAAATCCTAGAAGATTTTCTTCTCACATATGAACATCTTTTCGAACCTGGGGTGTCTGATGCAGGGGTATTCTTGGTCCTTGGTGAAACTGCATGGGAGGTTTGTTATTTGGCTGGTGTTACTTGATTGCACCCTTAATTGACAGTCTTAGTTATTGAAGGAAGCTTAGTCATTGAAGAAACTCGGTAATCTTTGGCACTCGGTGAAAGTGTTACTCAGTGATTCCTACGGTGCTCGGTCGACATTGGTGCTCTGCAATGCTTGGCATGCTCCGTTATTTCACTGTTGCTCGGTAGTTCTGGTTTACCGACTGGAGTTCTGTGTGATTTTTTGGGCTAACTTGGTGCATTTATTATTGGTAGCTATTGTTACAGGCTGAAATTTTGAATTAAATGTTTGTAAGGCAATTTGGAAGCTGACTTGTATGGCATTTAATATTTTTTTGTAGGATTTAAGGGTTTCATCCAGCCAGCTTGTGGCTGATGATTAGTATTTAAGGGGTGTTTGGGTAGTTGTTTAGGGACATCAACATCACAATGGACATTAATTTTGGATGGGCTAGAAAATATGGAGTTGGTGAATTTGTGGAAAAGATCTTGCAGATTAGATTGTATCTGATAGTTTGTAGTTTTAGAGCTAGTGGTTTGCACACTAGGGGATAAGGAGATTTCTTGGAGGCTTGCGAGCTCAAGTTTAGATCTACCTTAGGGTTTCCATTAGTTGTTGATTTTTTTCAGAGCTGAACTAGCTAAGATTGTATTGGATCTTGAAGAACTTGTTTCTATTTGTAATTGGCCCTAACCCGGAAGGCCTTATAGTCGGCCATGTTAATGAAAATTACTTTGAAACAATTGTTTATGTTGAGTTTTATGTTGTGTAATTCTAAAGCTGCAAGGTTGGACTATCCTTAATTGGATCCACCATCCTTGACTACATCATAAGCTTACCTTGTGTATCTTGATATCGAGAGTCATATAAGAGGCCCAATCACTTGGAACAAATCATTTGTTGAGGATATGTGAGTCATGCTACTTTTTGTGTTGTATTTGGATCATCTTAGTGTTTTGCAGGGTTGCTTTTCATGTTTCATCTAAATGGTTAAGCTATAGGATCCTATCGCGTTGTGTTGTTAGAAGATCAATGTTTAGTTGTAATGTCATTCTCAAAGTCTTATGCTCAAATTCTATAGGCATGACATCATTCTTTCCATAAACCAGTTCAAAAGGTGTGAAACTGGTTGTTGTCTTCCATGGTGTTCTATATGCCTAGACTGGTTCTTATAACCTTGTACTCTAGTCCTTTTTGTGTAACTACACTATTTTTGTAAGAATGGCTTTTATCTCTTTGTTTGTTATTTATGCCTGCCCATTTTCCTATGGGTGATATGGACTTGATTTCCTATAGTGAATATTATATTCATTCATTATGGTAGTGATCAGTGTTGATGTGAATTGAGTGCCCTAAAAAGTAACTAATTCTCTTGGTGCACCATATCATGTGAACATTTCTTCATATAAGAACTTAGCCACCTTATTATCCCGAGCATGTTTCATGGAACATACCTCCACCCATTTTGTTACATAGTCAGTACACACAAGAATGTATGAATTTTCATTTGATGAAGGGTTGATAAGTCTGACAAAATCTGACCCTCATTTATCAAATGGGGTAACTACCACTTGAGGAAAGAGAGGAATTGCATCATACTTTGTTGGTCACCCCATCCTTTGTCATTGGTCACATTTTCTTATGTAGTTGACAATGTTTATATGGAAGGTTGGCCAGTAGTATCCAATGTTCATTATCTTCATTGTTGTTCTCTTGGCTAGAAAATGCCCTCCACAAGGCTCATCATGATAGGCATGGAGGATGTCAAAGGTTGTCCTCCTTGAAACACCTTCTCAATATTTGATCAGGTCCATTGTAGAATAGACAATCAGCAATCCATGAAAAGTTGAAAGTCTTTTCTATGACAAGTCTCCTTTCTTTTGGTGAGAAATAGGGAGGTACCTTTGAGAAACTAAGTTATTAGCAATATCTGCATACCAGGGGGTTTTGGTTGAAATGGAGAAAAGGTGATTCTCAATGATTTGGGATTCATCTATATTTTTCAATTGTGAGAGAGATTCTGCAACCACATTTGACTTGCCTAGATTATCCACTATTGTGATATCAAATTCTTGTAATAGTAGAAGCCATCTAGCTAATCTTCCTATGATTGCAGGCTTATTAGCAAGATACTTAATGGCTACATTGTCAGTATGCACAAATATTTGGTAGCCTATGATGTAGTGCCGAAACTTGTTCAGAGCATAAATAATGGTAAAAATCCCCTTCTCTATGACCGTGTAATTCAGTTACGCTCCTTGCAGATTTTTGCTAATGAAATATATTGCATGTTCTACCATATCTTCTTTATGTCCTAGTATAGCTCCTACTACATGATCTAAGGCATCAGTATGTATGTGGAATGGTAGCACCCAGTTAAGACCTCATAAATTAGGAGCTTGGGTAAAGACTGACTTCAGTTGTAGGAAGGCCTTGTTGCAACTAGGTGTCCACATGAATTCTGAATCCTTGGTGAGCAGGGAATGTAGGGGACTAGATATTTTGTTGAAGTCTTTGATAAACCTTCTGTAATAATCAGCATGTCCAAGAAAACTTTAGACATCTTTTTGCTCGGTTGGTATTGGAAGGTTTTGAATAACTTCAATTTTGGTAGGGTCCACTTGGATTCTAGCAGCAGATATATAGTGTCCTAGCACTATCCCTCCTTGCATCATCATAAGCACTTTTCACTGTTCAAAGACAGGGTGTGTTCTTCACACCTTTTTAGAACTTTATCAAGGTTTTTCAGGGCTTCCTCATAAGTTTCACCATATTTTTTGAAGTCATCCATATAAATTTCCATATAGTCATGAGAGATATCAACAAAGATATTGGTGAATGCTCTTTGGAATGTTGTTGGGGCATTACAGAGACCAAAAGGAAAAATTGAATAGGAAAAAGTCCCCTAGGGGCATGTGAATGTAGTCTTTTCCTGATCTTTAGGAAAAATTTGGATTTGATTGTACCCACTATACCCACCTAGGAAGGAAAAATACTTTTTGCCTACTAAGGAGTCCAACACCTGGTCAATGAATGGAAGGGGGAAGTGATCCTTTTTAGTTGCATTGTTGAGCTCTCTATAGTCCACACACACTCGCCACTTTCCTCCTTTTTTTGGCACAATTACTAATGGGGAAAACTACTGGCTATCTGATATTAGATATGTAAATCCAACATTAAGGAGTTTTTGTAGTTCTATTTTGAATATTTCTCTTAATGTTGGGTTTACTCATCTTTGAAATTGCCTCACAGGGGGTTTTTCCTCTTTTAGATATATCCTATGGGTACACAGTTTTGGATCTAATCCTTTCATGTCAGAATAATCCCATGCAAATGTTGTAGTATGGTCTATTAGCATTTTAGTCAATGATGTTTGTTGCTGAGGAGTTAGCTAGCTATTAATATTCAAGAAGGGGGCCATGAGACACCTCTATTTTCTTAATCAGCTCTATCATAGATGTGTTTGTTAATGAGGGCACTTGTATCTGATGGGGAAGCAACTAGTGGTAGAGCTATTTGGCTGCAGAAGAAGCCCATTGGTAATCAGGGTTTAAAACCTACATAGAGTAGTTAGTAGAGGAACATTCCAGAGAATCTAGGTTTTATCCATACTGATTGTGTAGGATATTGATGATCACTTTGTCTTCTTCCTGGAGCTACAGGAAGGGATCTCTTTTTAACATCATTAACTGAGACACTGAGTTTATAACCTCAACTTCTTCTCTTATGTCAGGCCATATTGGTGAGGCTAATTCTATTTGAGGTTGGGTAGGTGGATATAGGACTAGAGTCTTGGTATGTTGACCATCAGAGATGGTCATATCCCCTTAGCAACATCCAATGTAAGCATTAGGAGTTGCTAACCAAGGCCTACCAAGTATAGTTGGGTATCCCCCTAGTGTAGCTTTGGGTGATAGTATCATGAAATTAGCTAGGTAAGACCAAGATTCAAGGTCAACAACTATATCCTCTACCATCCCGTCTGATTTCATAGTGGAACTATCTGCAAGCTACAAGATAGTGGGTGTGGTTCAGAGGTTGGTGATACCAAGTTTTTGCATTATATCCCTGGTCATGACATTTATAGCAGCTCCAAGATCTATCAATTCATTTCTAATGGCTATCCCATTAATAATGACTTCAACAACAGGGTTGCCTAGGTCAGAATATATTGGGATGGTAAGCTTTCCTAACATGATGTCAACTAGTTTTCCCAATACATGGATAGTCTAGGGATCCTTTTTCTTGCGGCCAAGCTTCTTGAAGTGGGCTTCTTTGATGTATTTTCCATATGTAGGAACATCCTTAATTGCTTGAAATGAGGGTATTTGAACATTAATGTTCTTTAACTAATCAAGAATGTTAAAGGTTTTTTCTTCAGTAGGCTTTGGATTGCTATTTTGTAGTCTTTGTGGAAAAGGAGGCCTAGTATGTTGTTTTTTTATTAGGTGTAGGTTGTGGGACTGGTGAAGGAGGAGTGTGTTTGGCTTGGATAGGCTCCTCCTAGGGTACTTCAATTGTGATTGGATGCTCAGGAGCAAGGAGAGTAGTTCTGAACCATAGGTGGATATCATCAAGTGTGATGGCATAGGTAGGATATTGCATGGGGTACTGCATTTTGTTAGTACCATACACAACTTTTTGAGGTGTAGGAGGTCTATTGTTTGGGTTTGGCTGTGGTTGCATAGGTAGTTGTGTAGGCTTTGAAGGTGAATTATTGGTTGCTAGTGGTGGCAAAAGTGCTTGCTATTGTGGAGGCTGAAGAGGTGAAGGCAGATATCCTTGAGGTTGATTTGGACATTACTGACCTCCTCACTACAAGGGGTTCTACTTCCAGTTACCATGTGGTGGCTACCATGCCCCTTGGGGTTGTTTCCAATTCCCATGAGGGTTTTTCCACTATGGAATAGGGAAATTTTACCACTGATTTTGAAAGTTATTCCAAGGAGAATTTTGATAATTCATAAAAGGTCCTTTGATTACTATAAAATAGATTACTAAATATAAGTGGGTCCTAAGGCATACCTTGTCTTTGCACCCATGGTCATTGAGAAATGAAGAACAACTGTTCATCTTCTAGTTCAATTGGTTTATAATAAGTTGGCATTTGGGTAGTCTCCACATTAGCAACTAGTTTACACCAACAATATCTCTTCTTTTGTCTATAGTGGGGACATAATTCAGCTAGCATGGCCTCTACTTCCTCGTGCTTCTTATTTGTCTACAAGGTATCCAGCTGTGGGGCCATATTGTTGATAATATCTTGCTTAAAGTCAGACAAGAGATGCGTTATCTCTATTCTAGAAGCACCTGTACCATTTGTCTTCCCCATCATGGACCTATATCCCCTTCCTCTCTTACCAGCAACTCTGGAGTACTTAAGGCATATATTTTTTGTATCATCCCATGTAGATTGGGTTATATCACCTCCATCCATCAATTCTAATGTCTCAATGCATCCATCTTGTATGCCTCTCAAAAAGAGAAACTTCTAAGATTATTCATTAAGTACATGCTCTAGGTTCCTTTGTGGGTTGAACATGAACTGTGACACATAGTCCGTGAGATTCTCATCCTCTTTTTGTGACATTTTAAAGATGTCTTCCCCTCGCATATCAATTCCTTGACAATACTCCTTATATTTAAGTAAGAATGAAACCTACATTTTTGCCCAATTATGGACAACATCCCACCTTAAGCCCATGAACCAACGCAATGCAGACTCCTTAAGAGTTGTAGGAAAGAGTTTGAGCTTGTGGGCATTAATGGTGTAGTCATAACTCCTACATAGGATATCAAAATCAAAGAGAAAGGTATCCAGATCTTCTATCACAAGACCATAGAATTTTGGAAGGGCAGAGGAAGGTATATTTTTGAGGTTGTTATTGTCTTGTTGATCAGTGATGGGAAATGGAAATGTGGTGGGATTTTCCATTCTAGGAGGATTTCTAGGATGTAGAGGAGGTGGATGATGAGGTTGATAGATGACCAATTGTAAAGATTTTTCCTGTCTAACAGGATTTTCAGGGAATCGAGCTCTTAGATGAGATAAGGCTTCAGCAAATGCATTAATTTCAGGTTGTTCTTAAAAGGAAACAAGGTCTTCTTCTTCAGAAGATGAGGATGAGGATGTATTCTCAAGAAGTTTAATGGTAGCATCAACAAACAGGCTTTCTTCTTCAAATGGATGATTGGATTGATTTGGCAAGTACCTTCCTCTAGCGTCTCTTCTTATATTATGCATGTAGCTAGTAGGAAGTGATACAAATTGTAGTGTTTCTCAAGATGAAATGTATTCTACTTAAAGCTGGAAATGAGGACTAGGTTCAGCAAAGTCCCCGACAACAATGCCAAAAATGATCACTTCTTATAAAGCCTCATAAACTAGGTATAATTCTAAACTCGGGGATTGGGCATCCAACTGAGCAGTTTATCCTCTTTATAAAAACTCATTTAGTATGTCAACCCAAGGACGTGCTACTTGAAATGGGCCAGAAAGGTATATGCACCAAGTGTCACTCAGCCATGCATTCTATAGTTGTTGTGGGAAAGAAATGTTAGAAGGAAACTAACTTATGATTGCAAGAAATAAATACTAGAATGATACCCAAACTAAATCTTTAGAAAAGTAAGTACTAGAATGGAAATTAAAGAAATGTAGATGCTAACAAAACATGAAGACTCTTGTGAACTACACCATAATACTTTAGTTGTTCCACTGCTTTGGCTGTAGGAAGCGTTAGCTAGCCTGTGGCTTTGGCTGCAGGAACAGTTTAACACTTGACACTGAAATAGAAAAAATGCAAGAAAGTAATTCTAACTAACATGAATCTAACTAACTATATATTTCTCACCAAGTGGGCCCCCTTGGATGAGTATTCCAATCACAATTATGCAAATTTAGATCTCAACACTTCATTTTTTCATTGATTGAATAATTGAGTACAGAGATATATAAACCAGAAAACAACATAAAACTATATTTCCAATAAACTAATAATGCCCTCCTTCTCACGTAGGAGTGGGGCTTTATTTAAAGGAAAACTTCTAACAACTTATCTAATCATGCCATAGAAATAGGTAAATCATTTTTACAACATTACTAACTGAAAAGAAGGAAAACTTTTTAAAGCTGAAACATATTAGATCTAGAAAGGAGGAAAGAGTTGTCATGACAACAAATCTAACTTTCCACTCTCTCCTAGATTTCCTCAGGGAATTCATCATGCTACCTCGGTCTTCACCAGATGATTGCCACCTTGCTCTTCTAGAAACCCTCTACTAGTGTTGCGCACTTCTCCGCTAGAACTTTCTGGAAGACTGGGTTGATCATTCAGTGAATGAATTCACTTTACCTAGTCAAGACAACAGTTACTATTTTGGTGTGTTACACTTCAAAGGTTAGGATAAAGACATTCATGGTGATAAATACCAAAATACACATAATCATTTACATTCAAACAACTATTTTACTTATTAAAAACATAACCATAACTCCAAAATAAGTAACATATTAATCTATTCAAGTGTAGTGTATTAAGTATGTTTAAACTATGATAGCAGTCTAATGGAAACATGCCATATAATAATAGGGAAGAGTATAAAAGTCTTGAGGCAAATGTATCATAACAGGGAAAAAGACCTAGAAAATATCATCCTAGGGTGTCTATAGCATGGCATTAATATGCCTCATCAGGTTGCATTTCAATTGAATACCAATTTTAAACCACTCATTTTTTGTGCCCTTACTAGACACTCTTGGTTAGAAGCTACCTAATTTACATTTGAAAGTGTCCTAATTTTTGTGCAAGGATTGATCCAAGTGGACTTACTTGGATCAACTCAAGATTACTCACCATATATATTCCCTTGGATGCTTCAAAGCATGAATGTGGAATTTATAGAACCATTATGATGTGAGCATTGAGTCTCTTCTTTTGATCCATAACATTCATAATCCTCAAAAAAGCCAACATTACTTTGTGTCAGGCAAAGGAATACCAAGTTGTGGGCAAAGATTTTGATACTAGCCAAATTCCTTAGGTAGTTTTTGCTTGTGTCATCAAATGTGTTGAGAACCATGGAAATAATTAAGAAACATACACTTGACACTTTTGACACATTGCAATACCCTCTTTGACTTCACAATTGCTTGTATGCCCAAAGTTTCTTTCTCCTTTGGTGGATTTTTTGGAGACTCTTGTTTGGTCACATTATTGCTTACCTATAAACACTCAGACCTGATCTAGGAAGACTCAAACTTGTCATGAATCTAAAACCAAAATAGTCTAAATTGGTCAAATTTCTAGAAATTGGTGGCAAATTGTCCTTTTTTGGCCTTTTATCATTTTTCCCAACATTTAATTATATGAAACAAGTGCTTCATCACACCTAGTTTTGTACTTTATCATATGACATAATCCCTTCTCACCATATTATCTCATATAATTTGGAGCTTCATCGTACTTAATTCTAGATTTTATCATACAATCTTGTACCCAATTGGTTATTAGGCTTGCATTGAGTCCTCAAAATTTTGACATCACTCATTGTCTAGTCCTCTCTTAGCTTATCTTATATTCAAATTAGAAAATTACATAGTTGAAACTGGTATTTTCCAACTAATTGATTCTTTGCTAGTAACTTGATTCATCTTTGCTCTTGTTTTAGGATCCTGAGAATGCTCTAGCTCTTGTCTCAAATATATTATCTCACTTGAGTTCAACATTTTCTCAACTTTGTCAAAAGTACCACTCATCAGGATTTTAGGCCTCATTCTTGGTACCTTGTACTTAGTTCTCCTAGCTACATCAACTTGGTTGCAAGTGTCACCAAGCAAGCATTCAGGCCTCATTCTTGATACCTTGCACCTTGTTTCATACTTATCTTTTTCTACCTATCCTTGAGATGGAGCTATCATTATCTAGATCTTTTGAAACTATCTTAGTAACCTTGTTGCTATTAAATTTTCAACCTCATCTTCCATGCCATTTCTAACTCAAAGCCGCTACCAAAAGGCTACCATTGATCCCAAAGGGAAAGTTATCGATGAGAACCCTAGACCATCCTTTCATGAGGAATATTTTCCTCAAACACTTGTCTACTAGTCAATACTCTTTACCTACGTCAACTATCATGATCAAACCAATAGGTCAGCATATGATTGCATCAACCGCAACAAGAAGGATTCTGAGTCTTCTTCAAATGAAGAACCTACGCAAGAGGAAATTAGAAAGTGTCAAGAAGATAAGTACTTTCATAAGGTGATCCAGGCTATTATGAGTCAAGAAAAAGATAGATACTTCATGCATCTTACCTCTGTGGGTGTAAAGATTCCTCCTAACTTTGATGTGGATGGCTTGTTACAAAAGGATGAAGAATCTCCTATCACTATCCTTAACAAACAACTCCAAAATTTTTGTTGTGAGATCTCGCAACTCATAAAGTAAAAGGACCAATCATTGAAGTAATTGCTTGAAACTATTTGTCCTTTCCCCTTTGAAAAAGGCCTGTATATGCCACCCTTCCCATGCAAGGTGGAAATTCCTAAATATGGTAAATATGATGTAAATAGAGATCCCCAAGACCATGTAAGATAATTTTACGTGTTTACCATAAATTTTATGCATGAACAAAGTTGTCTTGTCTGACTCTTTCCTTAGAGTCTCGATGGCCAGGCTATGAGCCGGTTAACCTCACTTGCCCTTGGCATCAAGACCTTTAATGATCTTGTTTAGAAGTTGATCCAACAGTACTCCTATAATATTTCTCACATAGTTACCATGCTTGATCTATGAAACACAAAGAAACGTATTGGAGAGCCCTTTGTTACATTCATTCAAAGATGGTGAAGTCTATTTGCTAGGCACCCTCATCAAATTCCTGAGACTAGGAAAATTGACATATTTATAAACATGTTGGTCCTAAAAATGAATTATGCTTTGCAAATACAAACTCATACCTCATTTTAAAAATTGGTTGAGAATTCTATGCACATAGAATATGTCCTTGTTCAAAAGGGAGAGATCACCTTTCAACATAAAGAACATAAATATTCCTCTAATAATCAACATAACAAGGATAAGCATAAATTTTGGACTAAGAACAAAGATGTTGTCAATGATGGAATTGTGGGTACGACTTATGCATCTACTTCTAGAAAACCTAAAGAACTAGCTTTCAACCTCTCTGCTTGCAATCAAGAAAAAAAATCTAACAAGAGCACTCAATCAAGCTTTAAACCTAAAGGTAAGAGAGATAGACTATGGATTCCTTGGCCTAAGAAATATTTCACTCCCCTTGGAGATTCACTTAAGAATTCTTTGAAGAATCTTTTGGCTAAAAAGATCATTGCATTGTCTAATAACTCAAATCCCTATGATCCTTAGATTAAACCTAAGAGGTGGGATGATAACCACTATTGTGATTACCATCACAATAAAGGCCACAAAACTAATGACTACATGAAGCTCAAGCATTTATTCTAGGATCAGATTAATAATGAGACCATTTTGATTGATCCCCCTTAGACAAAAATTAATCATAAGGCTTTTAAAGAGCATTTTCCTAAATATGAAAAGGGGGAATATTCTAACCCAAAAGATAATAAGGTGGGTTACACTTACTCTGACAATGAAAATATGATCCACATGCTTGAGTCCTCTAATTGTACTATTAATGGCATAAAGATCAAGAACAAGACTCAGGCTAAATCTTCTAATGTAGTGACTCAATCCCAAGGCAAGGTCACCTTACAAGGAGCAGGTTCTTCCTCCTCCTCTTCTTCTAAGAAACTAGCAACCCAAGGGTCCAAATCAACAACCACATTTGCAATGCACAACCATAACCTAGTTGATCATGTTCAACACACATCATCTCAGATATCAATTCTCAAACTAATTAAAACATCTCCTGCACACATAGAGATTCTTGATAAGCCCCTCTTAGTGGCTAATGTTTCTAAGGACCTAGATGTAGAAAAGTTCCAGTCCATGGTTGGTCATCTCACTTCCCAACACTACTTGACCTTTTAAGAAGAAGATGATAAATTTTTTAGTCATCCTCACAACTAGCCTCTCCATATTGAAGTCCTCATACATAAATACAAGGTAAAAATGTATTTTGATAGATGGAGGCACAAGTTTGAATATTTTCACATTCAACTTGGTTAAGGATCTCGGTTTCTTACAACATGCTATTGATCCTAGATGAAAAATCACTATCAAAGCATATGATGAAGAGGAATTCTCTTCTAAAGGTATGGTGGTCTTATCTATCCAAGTGGGTCTCATTCAAAGGGATGTTATTTGTCAAGTCTTATATATTCCACTCATGTACAACATACTCCTTGGTTGACCATGGATTCATGAAATGCAGGTCATTCCTTCAACATACCATCAATTTATAAAATTCCCCCATAATGGCATTGAGGTCATAATTCATGCCGACTTAGCATATACTTGCAACAATGTCAAGAAAACTAAAAGCATGGTTCCACACAATAAAGAGGCATTAAGGAATCAATAAGTTGAGAACTTAAAACAAGCTATACTCAATGACCTCAGAGAGAATCTTAGAATAAAATAAAATGGAATGGGAGAATACAAGTTGGATGCCTCATATTCCATGATCAGCCTCCTTATTCACCTTGATCTTATGGGAAACCATCTTCATCTTTCCAACCTAATAGAACCTTTTTCCTATGATTCATGAAGGAACAACTATGGTAAAATCAAGAGTTCCACTTGAGCAAGAAAATGAAGAGAATTTAGTCTTACAATGGCTTTATAGAGGCAAAGAATTTGAGCAAGAGGTAAAACGTGCTAAAATTTCTCCTAAGATGTATGTTGTAGGATACAAACTCATGCAAAAGATGGGATATAAAGGGAAAATTCCTCTTGGAAAAGGTAAAGGCCTTATGGAACCATTCCATGTTTAATTATGTAACCCTAAGGACAAAACAAGGGTAGGATACTATGAGCATAAATTTAATCCATCCTCTACGAATGACCATGTATTTGAAAAACTTGGAGACTCTAACAATGAGGATGAAGACACTTTTCCTAGGCTTATGAAAGAATTTTTCATATAACTATATACCAAGAGACTATACCTGAGGGACAACTTACTCAATATGATTCGATCACATCACAAGAAGATGGAAAAACCCAAGCAAATTCTATGGAGGAAAGACACCCTAACTAGGGAAACTTGTCAGTGTTACACATTTCTTAGACTTACCTCAATTCATAGATCCATTTAATGAGATAAGACAACCTATGTCACCATACATACCTATGTTAGATTATGGGAAAAACTCTCAAGCTATGGACACCCAAACACCTAATCAAGAGACTGGTCGTCAATCTAAAAGAAATGACCTCAATCTAGATGAAATTGAAAGGCAAGTTGTGAGTCAAGGAAAAAATAATTAAGAAGCTCCTATGACTCTAGCTCAATAGTTGGTACAATCTTCTAGTAGTCAAACTAACTTCTATGAGTATGAATGGGACCAGTTGTATGATGCTAAAATAGATATAGAGGTTGATATAATTCAAAAGTATGCTATCACTTCCAACTTTGAGTTTGGTGAAATTTATAACATATAGAATGATCCAAAGGACCATCTAAATTGCCCAGCTACATAACCTATTGTAATACGTCCTACTCAAGTTGCATCCGAAGAAGAAGAGTCTCTTGCCAATAGTCCTCCTACAGTTCTCCCTCATAATACCAACTAGAACTTTGATTCAAGATCTAGGATTATGATGGTCCTTTTGTAGAGATTTATTCACTAGAGAGAGGAGGTTGATAGAGATCTTAATTTTCATTTCAGGGCTAGATCGAGATGGTTAGGTTCACACAATACTTCTTATAACTCATGTAGTGATCCCTCGATGAATCGTGCTCAAAACAACTCTAGAGAAGCCAACTTTCTCTACTTATCCTTGGAAACCATGAATGATGATGATGATGATACGAGAGTCTTTTCCCTTGAGCCTATTGGTTCCTTACCTCTTGTTTACCCTAAATTAATTGATTGGAACATCTTTGAGCCCATAAATTTATTGTCCTTCTCTAATAATCATGACCTTTCATGTTATCTCCATGTTGTTGAGCCTCTTCTCTCTTCCACCAATGCAATGAGCGATATCATGTCAGTGGAAGATATCAAGTATCTTATTCATAAAAATAAAAATAAAAAGAACATGCAATTTGATGGTGAAAACCATTTTGTGGTAGTGTTAGGTCCAAAAATAGTAAAAATAAATGATGTATCTGATGGTAAAAACCTCTCTGAGGTGCCTGCAGTTGGGATACTTGATATCCTCCATGAACATTTTTAGGAGTGGTTGTCAATGCTTATAGAGTCTACACAAAAAGTAAACTTGGGTACAATAGAAAATCACAAATCATACATGTTGCACAATCTTTGTCTGGGGATGAAAAGCATCAATATATTCAGTTCTTTAAAGAAAAAGAGATCAATTTTGCATGGTCCTATTGTGACATGCCCATATTGGACACAAATCTCATTATGCATCACTTTTCTATTGCACCGAGCATAAAACTAGTGAAACAAAAGTTAAGAAAAATGCATCCTCACATAGCACTACTAGTTAAAGAAAAGCTCAAAAAGTTACTTAAAGATACATTTATACAATCCATAGACTATTATGAATGGATCTCCAACATTTTACCTATGCCAAAAGTAGACAAATCAATATGGATATACATAGACTTTAGAGATCTGAATAAAGCTTTTCCTAAAGATGACTTCTTGTTGTTAAATATAGACATGATTGTGGATCTTACTACTAGTTTCTAGATGTATTCCCTAATAGATAGATTCTCTGGTTATAATCATTGTACCTAAAGACCAGGAAAAGATAGCATTCACTTGTGTGTGGGGTACTTTCTTCTGGAACTTCATGCCCTTTAGACTAAAAAAATGTTGGTGTAGCATATCAATGATCAATGATGACTATCATTTATGACATGATGCACAAGAACATGGAAGAGTATGTGGATGACACATTGGCCAAATCTACTACAAGAGATGTACACCTTGCTGAATTGGATAAATTCTTCATGAGGATGGAATAGTTCAAGATATGACTCAATTCAAACAAGTGCATTTTTGGGGTTACCTAAGGCAAGCTTCTAGGGTACATTGTCTCAGAATGAGGCATTGCAGTAGATCCTGCTAAAGTGAAAGCTATACTAGAAATGAAACCACCTCGAAACATCAGTCAAATGAGGAAATTACAAGGTAAGCTACAATTCATCTAATGATTTATCTCATAGCTAGTTGACAAGGTGTAACCCTTCATTAAGACTTTTTATAAGGGTGTAACTTTCAAGTGGAATGACAATTGTGAGAATAATTTTCAACAAATTAAAGAGTATCCTAGGAAAATCCCTCAGTGCTAATGGCTCCTATTCTCGGTAAGTCTTTTTTTCTCTACATATCATCTACCACTTCTTCCTTGGGAGCACTACTCAAGAAACATGATGCTCATGATCGTAAAAGATCAATCTACTATATAAGCATAACATTGGTTTCTTATGAGCTAAACTATATAGTTATCGAGAAGGATTTCCTGGTAGTGTTGTTTGCTTCTCAAAAATATAGACACTATAGGCTCGCACACTCTACACAACTAGTTGTAAAGATTGATCCTCTCAAGTACTTGTTAAGTAAAGAGACACTAACTAGATGGTTGGAAAAATGGCTAATGATTCTAAGTGATTATGATATCATATACGTCCATCATAAAGTAATAAAAGGACAAGTATTCATGGATCAAATAGAGGATGCACCTTTGCACAACACACAAACTATCACTATTGAATTTCTTGATAAATCCATTCTGCACTTAACATAGCATCCTTGGAAGATGTACTTTGATGGCTTGTTTACGTGGCAAGGTACACATGGTGGTGTTTTCTTTGTCTCTCCTCAAGGTTACAATATTTCTAAGGCTTATAGAATGATCTTCCCATGTACCAAAAATGTCACAGAATATGAAGCATTGGCTAATAGACTAAAATTGGCTATTGAATGGAAAATTGAAGAGCTTAATGTATATGGTGACTCCCATCATGTGGTCAATCAAATCAATGATGAATACCATACTAAGGATGAAAAAATCCTTCCCTACAAGCATATGATCGATGACTTAAAGAAGTACTTTATGTTTATCACCTTTCAACATATACCATGTGCAAAGAATAGATCAATAGATGCTATGGCTACTTTAGCCTTAATGCTACTATTGGAAGAACACTAGTTTCGCTATGACTTATTGGTGGAAAAACTCCCTTTCCCTATGTATGACACAGTTGATTCCCAAATTTTCTACACCATCATTGCCCATGACACTTCTCATTATAGCCATATTTATGCCTATCTCAAAGACCAAACTATCCATGAATCTCTTTCCCAGAATGAAAAATGGAGTCCTATCTAGAGATCCTCATAGTATCTCATCATCACCAATGACTTGTTTAGGAGAAGTCATGACAGTACACTTCTTAGGTGTCTCGAGCGTAAGGAGTTTGAAAGAGCACTTAGGGTTGTTCATAAGGGTATATGTGAATCACACTTGAACAGTCTATCCTTAGTGAAGAATCTTCTCAGAGCTAGATAATATTAGAATACCATGTAGAAAAGTGTCATTCAATATGCTATGACCTACAATAAATGCCAATTTCATGGAAATCTGATTCACTCTCCTATAATGGAACTGTTGCCCTTTCTCACTCATTGGTTGTTTCAGTAATGGGCTTTCCATCTTATGGGTCAAATATATCCATCATCCTCCAATGTACACAAGTGCATTATCACATCCACCAAATACTTCACTAAGTGGGTTGAGGTTGTCCCTCTTATCAAAATAATAGGAAAATAGGTCGTCATGTTCATACTCAACTACATAATCTGTCGATACGGAATCCCCTCCTCAATTGTTATAGATAATAGAGGATACTTCAAAAATAAATATATTGATGAGTTGTGTGCTCAACTTCACATCACACATCATTCCTCTTCTATATACTACCCTCAGGGGAATGGACATGCAGAAGGTTCAAATAAAATAATCTTTAAGATCTTACATGGATTAATTAATAAATCTAGAAAGGATTGGCATTTATAGTTGAATCCATCTTTATGGGCTTACCAAACAAGCATTAAGACACCTACAGGGGATACACCATTCTCATTGGTCAATGGTTCTAAGGTAGTTTTAATGATTGAAGTTAAAATATCATCACTTAGGGTATCACTACATGGACTTGTCACAGATGAAGATTACAGAATCTATCGACTTCGAGAGCTAGAATTACTTGATGAATGTAGAAAAGTAGAATTTGAACATCCGAGGGTCTATCAAAATTGAATGTCTAAGGGCTATAACAAGAAGGTACACCTTCATGGATTTCAGGTTGGTGGTCTTTTTTTGCGGGAGAACGCAAAAAATCAACAACATAGAGAATAGAAAGGAAAATTTGAACCTAACTAGCTGGGTCCTTTTGTCATTACTGCAGCATGTGGTTCTAGAGATTATCAGTTGGCTACTCCATAAGGTGAAGTTCTCTTAAATCCTATCAATGATATCCACCTAAAATAGTTTTATAGCTAGTCATTTTGCATCTTGTACAACAATTTATGATCTTGAAAAAAATCCTAAAAAAGCATATGAAGTCCTGAAAAATGATCATCCTAGTGAAAACCTAGCAAATAGGCGCCTCTATGTATCGACAAAAAAATAATAAAAAATCTAAAAAATAAAAAATAAAATAAAAAAAGAGAAAATTTGAAAAGAGCGAAAAAAATCACAAAAGAGAAAAAGTGCCTTGGTGAAACTTGAAAATAGGCACCTTGGTAGCAAAAATAGAATAATTCCAAGTGGTGAAAACCTAGAAAATAGGCATCACTTGTAATCGGTGCTCCTTCTATCAATGCATGGTTGAGCTCTTGTTCTTTCATTAGTCTCTTTCTACCACCACCTTTTTCTTTTTGTCTCCTTTGGGTCATCGTGGGTTGGATTTGGTCTTAGTTTTTGTCCTCAGTTCTTATCTGGCACTTGGGGGAAATCATCATCTATTTATCTGAGTTGTCAGCACTTTACCACTTGATCAATCTCTTGAGCTTAACCAGAGTCAATATATCAATCCTTCTTGATAGATAATTTTCCACTGACATAGTCATCAGTGTTTTCTGTTTAACACCCCAATCCTACAGTGTTTCTCAACACTCCCTATCTAGACATCAATGTGTTTCTTAACACATATCATATTTTGCACTTTCACATCACACAGACACACTTTGACACAAGCACAAAGGTGTTTCCTTAACACCCAGTACAAACTTGAAACTTAGAAAACTGAAATGATTGAGATATGTTGAACTTATTTCTTGTGCTATTTGTTATCATTGATTTTCACTTGTTACGCCTTCTAAGGTTTCTCAATGATGTCCACATAACTAGAGGCTCATGAATGGGGGCATAACATTTTTCTTTAATTTATGCTTGTGGAATTTATTTCACAAATCCTAAGTTGTCTAATAAACTAGGTGTCTGTGGTAAGAGCCTTCATCATAATTGGAATGTCACACATACCTTGACCTGATTTATCTAGACACTTAGGAGCGGTTGGAACTATCTCCTTGCCTATTTTTGTGTTTGCTATGTAAGATGATGCTCATGGTTATCTTGACAACCTATGCCTTGCTACAAGTGGAATCTTACAATATCAAATTGAAACCACGTTCAGGTCATCTTGGCTCTTATGCCTCGATGCTTATATTCATTTTCTACATCTATCTGATAGGGTTATATTCATAGCTTCATAGTCGCTCTCACACTAGTGAATTAGGTTGTATTGACCTCGATCTCCCTAAATGCTCAAATAATGATAAATTAACAACTACAAGATCAGTTACTTAACTCATGTCTTAGGTTGCATTGTATTCTAGGGTTACATTTAATTGTGCATTTTGGGTCTCCCTTAAGTCATCCTTCCTTCCTCTCCACTAGCGCAATCAACTGCAATCATCTTTCATTGAATTTGACTAGTATCTATAGGCATCAAGGTCAATATCATCATAAAAGGGGCTTGGAGTGCTAAGTTTTCATTATTTCATATGTAGTTGAGTATGGAAAAGAACAACATGATACATGAAATACAAAGAAGAGCATACATAATATCAGAGCTAAAAGTAAAAGTATCATCAACATCTACACTATGCAATGTCAGTGGCATAAGCATGAAGTAAAGCTATTACAACATATGAATCAATACCATAAGCATGACATGATATATATCAACATGGGCATAAAGAGAATCATCAACCATCAACAATAATATACATGAGCATCTATCAATATATAACATAATCAAAGAAAGAACACATAAAGAGTAGAGACAACAACTGTAAACAAGAATATCTGACACACACACACACACACACACACACACATATATATATATATATATATATATATATATATATCAAAGAGTGTTTTGAGTACCAAAAAGGTGCATCCTCAATGCAGATATAGAAATGAGTACATCAAAATAATAGAAGGGGATAAGATGAGAAAAGGGAAATCAGGATTGTCTCCCTCCCTCTACTTGATCTCGAGGGGAGGAGGAGGGGCATCTTCTCATGTGGGAATTGGTGTTGGCATGGCTCCCTCAGACTGTGCCACGAGCTAAGTATATGATGGTGACATAGCTATAGCTAGCACCACCCCGATATATAACATGTAATAGTAAGATGCTTGGGAATTTTGATAGGTGGTTGTATATTGCAACTAGTCTCGTGCA
The DNA here is from genome assembly GCA_027943335.1 of Chamaecyparis obtusa. NCBI lineage: Eukaryota > Viridiplantae > Streptophyta > Pinopsida > Cupressales > Cupressaceae > Chamaecyparis > Chamaecyparis obtusa. The sequence continues at coordinate 2,009,529 of BSBK01000490.1, read as the reverse complement.
CTTTGGAGCTCCCATATTTGGTGATCTTTGTCTCACTCTACTAGATGTAGCTAGGCCTCTACCACCTCCTATGTTGTGATCCCATGTTCTCCCTCTACTCTAAGTACCTCAACAGGTGGTGTTTGTGCTACCGCCTCCTCCTCCATCATCTCCCCCTCCCCTCTGACTAGTCTCCCCTATTTATCTATCCTCATAAAGTGTACTCAACCCACATTTTCTCTCACCAGTCTCTCCCCCTCCTCCTCTAATAGATCTTCCTCTATAGAAATAACTACCCCCACAGACCCTAAAGATTCCATATCTTCATGTGGCCTACTACTTCTTGCCCATGGGTGCTCTCATGCCCTGCCCTTCTACTCTCTATGTGCCCCTCTCTCCTAAGGTTCATCTACTAGCTCCTCCTCATCCAGTCTCGGTACTCACTTAGCCGCATCGGTATATCTAGGAAAGGGGTGGTCTATCACATGTTATATGTAGGTAGGGTTGATGTTGACACCTATAGTAGTAGGCAGGTATTCCAAATCAACACCAACCAAGTCCCTTAACTACTATATTACAACAACATACACAGGTCATGGCCCCTAGTCTACCTCCTCGTTAGAATATCATACATATGCCAAAAAATCAATTGGTGTTACCCACCTCTAAGCGAACTAGATTCAAACTCAGCTGATACAAAAATGCTCAACTATGGGAGCACACCTACACAATTTATGTAGCATGCCAGAACTCAAGTGTAAAGGTATATCAAGATGAGAAATATAGTTGTAACAGTAATAACAAAATCTTACATGTCGATCAGTGGCCTATTGCTGAACATATAAGAATACTCTCAGGAAGACCCCAACCACCTCTCACAACCTATATATGACTTCCATAGCACTATAGTCATATCATCTAACTTTTGTCACCAAAATACAATCTTGCCCAAATTGGGCTGGTGAATTTAACCTGTATATTAGAATATATATGGCATAAATGCTCCTTGGAAAACCTGTGTAACTGGACGAGTTATAGGGATGTGCTCCCAAGCCCATATCTACAAAATTGTGACCCCATTTCCATGCTCCGACCTCTCCTATATATAATCTCATGTAGCTCTTAGTACACGTGGCATAATAAACATGTCCCCTAGTTGAATCTTTGCAGACTGCTCAAAATCTCATATAAAATATGGCCCTAACCACATTGAAATCCCTGTTGGTTGCGATTAGGTGCAACAAAACATCTTATCAATCCTACTAACATGTCAATGGGCAATCTTAGCCATATTTCTTGAGCATGTAGTCCCCTGTAATATGCCGGTCTAAGATGGTATCATCGGCAAATATGTGTCTCAACACTATGATTCCCTCTGTCAGATCCTGATCATAAAATATGAGATCCCTAACAATCAGCAATCTAAGAATCTAATAGATATCCTCATGTGTTATGGTGATCTCACCAGTGGGAAAATGAAACATGTTACGCTCACAATGAAACTGCTAGCTAATGTGGCCAACAACCCATGATTAACACAAATATCAAGTATCGTAATGAGCTTCCCCAACCCACACTGATCAAGCACAGCTAGCTCCTTCTTAGACAAATTTTAGACCAATATCAAATCCCATTGGTAGGTGTACCTAAAAATGGGGTCAGGTAGTCGCACCTACAAAAGGAACACAAGGGAAATGCATCAGTAATTAATCCAAATTATGAGCAAAATCTATCTATATTAAGCATCAAAATATCAAAAATTCATCATTTAGAATCTCTACAAGGCTACAAAGGTGCTACATAAGAAAGATTATTTCAACCAAGGGACAAAAAGTGAAAATTTTCCTCATACGATGACACAGCTGACTCATGTTTATTGTACAATAAAAATCAAAGAACGGTGTGATATGATTCCTTAATGTGATAAACTTTCTTGTATCGTATGATACGATGGTAGCCATCGTACGATAAAAGCTAAACAAGCATGTGATACACTTTTTCAAAATAGTTTATCATACGATGCAACCTAACTAAGGGTGCGATGAAACTATATACAAATAAATGTATCTTCATAGAATTAGGGTTAATCAATGACAAATAAATGAAATAAGAACTAAATACAACCACAATTGAGCAAATATTTCACAATATCAAAGACTAATTGAGCATCCTATGGCTCTCTAATTAGAATGAATAATGAAGCTCTCAGCAAGCTGACTAATGGCAGTTCTAATATGAGAATGATAATGATAAAACAATGCAAATGCTAACAATTATCAATATGAAATGCTAAAATTGCTCTCAAAATGCTTCCTAAATTCAAATTGCAAGAGGTTTGATGCAATTCTCAGATAGGTGGTTGATGAATTATGAAGGATTTTAGCCTTCCTTTTATAGATTTTCCCAATGTGAGGGGGTGTGGTTGCATTTGATCATGGTTGAGTTGGGGTTAAGGTTTGGTTCCACCCTTTGAAGACAAAGCAAAGTTTGTGTCCTCAAAGCTTGGGACAAGTAGACAAGATGGATGGTTGAGATTCTCTTTCACTTTGAGTGATTGAGATTCAATTTGACTTGATCCATGTGAGTGTCTTTCTTTTAATCTCATTGGTTGATTGATTTTCCTCTCCTTTTGGTTTGTTGAGAGTAATTGATTTTAATTAATTAATTTAATTGATTTTCTTTAACCATGTACCCCTTGAATGGGTTGAATTAATTTAATCCAAGACTATACAATTAATTAAATTAATTGTATTTTGATTTATATTGCACTTGATTAAAATGCTCTCAATTTTGATTGGTCTTGATTTAGGATTTGATTTTCATTTTGATTGGCTAATTATGCATTGTGATTCAATTGATTCAATTATGTCCTTGATTTTCTTTGATTTTACTTCATTTGCTTTGAATTATCATTAAATTTCCTTTGTCCATTTTTAGGTGATTACAAATGCCCCTCTTTGAGTTGACATGCGAAGCATGTCGATTCAAAGAATACTTTGATCTTGCTTGAGTGATAGGTCCTGATTCAACAATGATCGATCTCTGATGTTCATTCTTAATGTATTTTGATGGTCGATCCTTTGATTTTTTTTATGAAATTGATGCTAATAATGATTGATATGAAACTCTCCTGATTGATATGGTTCCTGATTTGATGATCTGATTTGATATGATGCCCCTTTCATTTTTTATTATGAAAATTTTTCTAATAAAAGCTTTTGCCTTGATTCGATGATTGGTCATTAATCTCGTTTGATGTTATTGATGTTGTTGATCTAATAATGTGATGGTATGCCCCCTCAGAAATGAAACATATGTTTGTTTTTAATTTGATAGATTGATTGATATGTTTTCATTTCTGAAAAACACTTTTGATATGCCCCACTTCATAAATTGCCTCTCTTAACTGGGATAGATTAATATAGGTCAGAGTTCAATTTTCACCCTAGAATTAGGTCAAATTAGCATAAATAGGTTGAAAAACCTAATTTTACTATTCATTTTTACTTTCTTCTTCAGTGATTTTGCTCTGGTCCCCTGTTGTTGTTCATGATGGTTGTGCTTATTCGGGAGCATCGATTCGAGTGGTGTCAGAGATATGCTAGACCACCTGACTATGGAGCTCTGATAAGTGGTTTTCGACCTTCAATAGTGCATTTATTACTTATTAGTTAGCATTTATTGCTTTTTCAAATTTCAACGATGCTTTGAATTATTTCATTCATGCGTATGAAAATTTTAATGTCGCTTAGCATTTTTAAATGTCGCATCTGTGGTTTTCAATGTCACTTAAGAAAATTTTAGTGTCGCTTAACACATTTTCATTGTCACTCACGGTTAATTTGATCATGCGTAGACCTAGGTAAAAAACTGAGTTTAACATCTGCTTACACATTGAAAACCCGAGCACTTTTTGATGTCGCCTATCAACAATTAGTTGTTGCCTAGCTTAAACGAGTGTCGCCTGTGAAACTTTTGTCGCGTAATAGAAAAATAATGTCGCTTGTCAACATTTTTGTGTTGTGTAAGATAAATATCACTTGCGATGATGAAAATCACGCCTGCAGCATGTTGCGCAAAATTTTTAGTTGTACTTGACTATTTTTGATTAAAAAAATTAGTACGTCCTGATGATTGATTTGAATAATATGAGTAGGTTAGTTATGTTTGATCGAAACAATTGATTAGAATAGCAGTATAGGAATACCAATGAATTTTAGTTATCAATCTGTTATGATAGGATGATGATTTAATAGTTTACCCTCAAGATCTAGAGATGTAAACCAATGATTTTCCCTCCTCAAGATAAAGATTTAGGAGTTTTGATGTACTCATGATGAGAAAATGGATTGTGTAATAACTTTGATCAACTTTAGATGTTCCTTGGTATATTATGGTGATATGATTCTCTCATTTTTGTCAAACAGGCTGACGATCCTGTATTATATATACGTTCAGTTCCATCCTGGGTTATTGACCTTGGGCATACATTGACTGATGCTGAGTTACGTGTGATAGAGTTATGTGGTCTAAGCTTTCTTCTTGATCTTCCCCAATTCCATCTGAACCATGGCTTGATGACAACTATGGTAGAGTGTTGGCACTCTGACCACAATACTTTCCATCTCCCTCATGGTGAGATGACGATTACTCCAGAGGACGTATATCATTTGTTACGGATTCCTTATCAGGGAGAGCTTGTATATTATGATTATGTGTATGATTTGACTATCTGTCGATGAGTGTTCAGAGACAACTATATTGATGATGATATGATTACCTGGCCACAGTTTGCTTCATTCCCTGTATTGCCAGCAGTTCTTGGTGCCTTGATTGGTAGACTACTTCCAGATCGACGAGGTCGTGGCTTCTCTGTGGGTTGGGGTAGGATTTTGGAGGATCTACTAGCACATCCATGGCATTTTGATTGGGGTTCTTGTGTGCTAGCCCAGCTATATTGCAATCTTCATGAGGTTGTGTATAGAGGGAGTTCTTCATTATATGCTAGTGCTATCATTCTACAGTTATGGATTTGGGAGCATCTTCCCATTAGTAGGCCTATTTCTGATAGGAGATGACCTCGCGAATATCCTTATGCTTATCTGTATACTAGGATGGTGATTCAGCATCATTTGGGTGACCTGGATTATTGGAGACATCAGATAGATGATCTAGATGTTGTGACATGGTGCCCCTATCTTGGTTGCGAGGATTGGTGGGAGGATGATGATGAGTTACCATATATGTTCTATCCATGTTGGATGATTGGCAGGTCAGATACTGTTATTGAGTGATTCTATTTTGGTCTGATCTCCAGACAGTATGGTAGGATTTAGGAGATGCCTTTGGGCAATGCTTTATATGCTCGAGTACAAGCCGAGAGATCTCTATGGGGTCCATGTATTGGTTATCAGTTTTCTATGAGTCAGATTTTTGGGATGCCTTTCTACAGATGGGAGATGTTACTAGGGATAGCTGATGCTAGGATGTCCCATGAGTATCAAGACTGGTGGTCTCGAAACAGGTTCATTTGTTTCACAGATCCAGCGGAGCCTATGCCTGCTCGCCATGGTAGGGATGGTGATGATGGGCATGGGGGTGGTAGACATCGAAGACGTTGAGGATGTAGAGGTCCTTGAGGTGCAGCAAGTAGAGGCCATGTGAGAGATGTACATATTTGAGATAGGGCCAGAGATAGATAGGCAGATGCAGTCCCTACAGTTCATCCTTGAGCTGCAGTGAGATAGGATTGAGTACATCACCAGTAGAGAGCACAGAGACAGGCTCATGTTGATGATGCTCAGTAGGTTCCAAGAGGTTTAGATCCTTTAGTATAGTTATAGAGAGTGGCCTTGGCACAGCAGGATGATGGTGCCCCTCAAGTTCAGGCACCACAGGTTCCAGCATAGCAGATGCCTCCACCAGGTCAACCGCCACAGGATTAGGGACAGGGTTCACAGGATGCAGTAGTATGAGAGGTACAGTCTATGAGGGTAGAGATGTCCACTGTTGTGGGCCGGTTAGATCAGGTTGCCACCTTGATGCAGCAGTTCCTATCCACACTCATTGGGCAAAGACAGGATGGAGCGAGCACTTCTCAGGCTCCTCCCTCACAGGATGGTAGAGATCCAGATAATTCTGGTGCTACAGGGTCATGATTGATTATTGACAGATTGATCTTGCATTGATGTCCTCTTATTGCACATTTCCTATTTTTGATCGATCGGAACTTGTGATGTACCACTTTTCATGAGATTATATCTTGATATACTTGATGTACTAGATCCATTGATGAACACATCTTTGATGATATATGATGATCTATTCCTTTGGTCTCATTGATGAGTTGATGTTATGAGATTATCTTTTTATGCAGCTATATGATGTTTAGGATGCACTTACTTTTGATGATGTGATGGATGCAACGTATCTTATGTTTATGATATAGATAGATGAATGCAATGACATATGGATGTTTATGAGATGTTTTCTATTTTTGTTCATGTATGGATGCAAAATTGTTTTTATGGCCAAATGGATGATTCTATGTTTTCTTTGATTTTTCAAATGTATGCAATGTCTATCTTTAATTACATGTATGCAAATGATGTATGAAGAATGATTTCTTTTTCTATTTTTCTGTATTTGAATGAATAATGATTAATGATTAATGCTATGCATGAATGCACAAGATAATCTCATTTTCATTTTTTGGAATAACGGATCATGATGTTTGATTCAAACCCCTTCTATTGTATTATTCCCCTTGCAATTTAAACTAAGAAAACCTAACAAAACACAATGCACTTAATCTAACATGGATGCAGCTAACTGTCATTTATTCAAGATTTGGAGCTTATTTTCATCATTGAGTGTTTTTGGAATCCTGTTGCTAGTACAATCATCACTAGTTCAACTATTATGATATGAATACTTTTTGCCGCTTTGTTTGCTTTCCCATTGGTCTCTTTGGTACGCCTATCACTGATTGAAGCCAAGCATGAGAGGGTGAATACCAATTTTGTCAGATTCTATGTTGCAAGTGGATGTTGGTATTATGATATGGAATATCAAAATAGCCAAGAGATCCATTTGTGTAAACAAGCAAAAATCTCTATTTTGTTCTATGTACAAGTCCTCGATGATTCTTTGATGATCGCGTCCTTAGACAATTTACATCGTTTAAAACGTTGATTTTAAGAGTCATGCAGAAATCAAGAAAATATCATCCTTTCATCATAGCTCATCTAGTCTAAAACTTTCATCGATTTGCTAGAAAAAGATAATTTCATCAATTATATCAACACTTAGAAAAAATTTTGCCATGTTTTTCAAATCCATAGTTCAAGTGTAGTTCCATCCATTTCATTTTTTAATCCTGATAAAGATAAAGTTATTTGAAGTTCTTGGATCAATTTTCTTCATTTTAGGCTCAAATTGGATTAGGATGTAGATTTGATTAAGTGTTCCTCTTTCGAGTGTGATGAATTGATTCTTTGATTGAATAAAGCTTGTTGATGAATCCTTGCTCCTTTAGAGTAGATTGCCCCTAGTTTGATATTGATTTTATTTGTGGGACTTAGGACAATTTTTTGATTAAGTGACCAAAATCTTGAGGTACTTGCAAATGCAACTGTGGGGTTTTATTATGATATATACAAATGCTGGGGAATGCAATATTTACAAGGTGACCTGCTAAGTATGCAACTAACTTGGGCGTTCAATGGCGCCTGTTTACCAAGTTTTCACAGATTGAATGGATCAAGCTCTTTTTTTCTATTTTTAAAGCTTTTTCTCTTTTTTTTTTGCTACCAAGGTGCCTATTTGCTAGGTTTTCACCAAGGCACTTTCTTCTTTTTCAAATTTTTTGTATTTTTCAATTTTTTCAATTTTTTTTATTTTTTCCATATCAGCAAGGTGCCTATTTGCTAGGTTTTCACCAAGACAACATCTTTTTTGAATGTTTTTAACTTTCTTCATGCTCAATTTTCCACTTTTTTTTTTATCTTTTGTGTTTTTCAAATGTTTTTGATATTTTCAACTTTTCCAATATTTTTAGGATTTTCAAGATCTCTATTGAACTATGTACAATAAATATGATGCTCTCCATCTGATACTCTTTATACCCTTTCATCTACCTCATGTATAGAACCTTTTAAGATGTATGTTATTTATAGGTTCTTGTAGTTCTTCACCATCACAATCTGATAACTTGTATGTGCTGGTTCCAAAATCTTCCACAATAAGAAATGGTCCTAACCAGTTGGCTTCCCACTTTCCTTTCTTCTCCCTTTTTGCTTGGTTCTTGGGATTTTCTCTTAACACTAGATCACCTATTTGGAATGTCCTTGGCTTTACATGTTTATTGTAAGATCTTGACATTCTATTCTGATACACCTTTAAGTGATCAAAGGCTTCTTTCTATTTTTCATCCAATAGTTCTAGTTCTTGTAGTCTAGCAACCCTATAGTCCTCTTCATTGATCAAACCATGCATAGATATCCTTAATGATGGAATTTCTACCTCCAAAGGCAATACTGCTTCTGTTCCAAAAACTAAGGAGAAGGGTGTAGCCCCTGTTCGCATCATTATGCTTGTTCTATAAGCCCACAAGGTCGGGTTTATCTTGATATGCCAATCCCTACCAGAATTATCCACCGTTCTCTTCAAGATTTTCAATATGTTTTTGTTTGTTGCTTCATCTTGTCCATTACCTTGAGGATAATAGATTGAAGATGAATGATGTATCATGTGGAATTTGGTACACAACTCTGTTATATCTTTATTCTTGAAATGTCTTACATTATCCATTATGATGGCATGAGGTACATCATATCTACAAATTATATGATTTAGGATAAACAAGGATATCTGTTTGCCTGTTGAAGTTGATAGGGGTATAGCTTCCACCCACTTAGTGAAGTATTTTGTGGCTTTTATGATGAATTTATGCCCATTTGAAGATGGAGGATGTATCGTTCCTATTAAATCTAGACCCCACTGGTAGAATGGCCAAGGTGTGGTCATTGGATGAAGTTCTTGCACTGGCACATGTATCAAATTTTCATGAAATTGACATTTCTTACAAGTCTTTGCAAAGTTACAAGAATCTTTTTCCATGGTAGGCCAAAAATATCCTATCCTAAGAAGTTTCTTAGCTAAAGACAATCTGTTTGAATGTGATCCACAAATTCCTTCATGAATTTCTCATAAGGCTAAGTTTGATTCTTCCTCTTCTAAACATCTAAGGAGCATTCCATCAAGACTTTTTCGATACAATGTTTTAGAAATTATAGTGTACTTGGAGGCTTGTCTAATGAAACTCTTCTTTTGGTTTCATGTTTGGTTGATAGGAAGGGTTTGGTCTTTCAAATAGGTGTAAATTGGTCCATACCAAGGTGATTCAGTTGTAGTAATTAGGCAAATGGTATAAGGATGGGTTGGATCATATGCGGGTTGAGTTGCTTCTTCTACCAAGAACTCATATCGAGCACTCTGATTAGGCATCTATAAAAGTGAGGCCAAAGTTGCCATAGCATCCACTGCTTTATTCTTTTCCCTCGGCACTTGTTCAAATGTGATGATAATGAAATACTTCTTGAGGTTATCCACCATTGTTTTTTAAGGTACCAATTTGTCATCTTTAGTATTATATTCTTCATTGACTTGATTTATGACTAATTGTGAATCTCCATATACCTTTAGTTCTGTTACTTTCCATTCTAAGGCTAGCTTGATTCCAATAACCAAGGCTTCATATTCTGCTATATTATTTGTACATGAGAATAGCAATTTGTATGACTTAGGTATAGTAGATCCTTGAGGCATGATTAGAAGTATGCCTGCTCCTAATCCATGGTGAGTGTAAGAACCATCAAAGTAAAGCTGCCATGTTTTTGCCTCAACCTTCACAATCTTTAAATTCAGGAATTCAACTTGTATAGGATGATCATCATGAAGTGGTGCCTCTACTAATTGGTCTACTATGACTTGCCCTTTAATTGCTTTTCTGTCAACATATTCTATATCAAATTTGCTTAGGATCATCACCCACTTTGCTAACCTTCCATTTAATGCAGTTTTGCTTAGTAGATATTTCAAAGGGTCAATTTTAGCAATGAGCCTTATTGTATGGGCTAACATATAATGGTGGAATTTTTGTGAAGCAAAAACTACAGCCAAGCATGCTCTTTCCATGAAAGTATAATTCAGCTCATATTTGACTAAGGTTCTACTAATGTAGTAGATTGCCTTTTCTTTTCCATTCTCATCCTCTTGTGCTACGAGTGCCCCCAATGAATTCTCTATTGTTGAAATATACAAGATTAAAGGTTTGCCTCTGATAGGTAGCATCAATATTGGTGGATTCATAAGGTACTTCTTTAGTAGATTGAAATCCTCTTCACACTTGGTATCCCATTTGAATATAGTGTCTTTATGCAACAGTTGATTAAAATTGTGGCACTTTTCTGCCAACTGAGAGATGAATCTCCTGATGGATTGTATTCTTCCTTGTAGGGATCTCATTTGACTAACTATTTTGGGTGCTTCCATTTCCATTATGGACTTTACTTTAGCAGGATCAACCTCTATTCCTTTAGCGGATACAATGTAACCTAGAAGTTTGTTGGATTGGACTCCAAAAGCACACTTCTTTGGGTTAAGTCTTACTTTGAATTCCTCTAATCTTTCAAAAATCTTTGCCAATATGGGAAGATGTTCTTTCCTTGAATGTGACTTAGCTAAAATGTCATCAACATAATCTTCCATGAATTTATGCATCATGTCATGGAATATAGTAGTCATTGCTCTTTGATAGGTTGCTCCAGCATTTTTAAAGCCAAAAGGCATGACATTCCAACAAAATGTACCCCATGCACATGTAAAAGTAGTTTTATCTTGATCTTCAGGGGCTATCTTGATCTGATTATAGCCACTAAATCCATCCATGAGTGAAAACATGGAATCTCCCACTGTTAAGTCTACAATAGCATCAATGCTTGGTAATGGGAAGTCATCTTTAGGACATGCTAAATTTAAGTCTTTAAAATCCGTGCAGATTCTGATAGACTTATCCGCTTTTGATACCGGCACTATGTTGGATATCCATTGTGCATAATCAATGGCTCTTATGAATCCAACCTTCAATAGCTTCTCTAACTCTACTTTGACAAGTAGGGCTATATGCGGGTGCATTTTCCTTAGTTTCTATTTGACTAGTTTAGCTCCTTCCTTTATATTGAGATGATGCATTATCAAGTTCAGGTCCAAACCCAGCATATCATCATAAGACCAAGCAAATTTGACTTGCTTTTCTTTGAAGAATTCAATGAATTCTATTCTTTCTTCACTTGATAGGGATGATGCTAACTGAATAATCTTGGGCTCTGTATCTGATCCAGTGTTTATCTTTTCTATTGGCTCGATTAGAATTGGAGACATTTCTTCATAGTGGTCTGGTAGAACATCCAAACTCCCTTCCAAAGGTGCCTCAGTTGGGTTTTCACCTTTAGAAACATCCTTTATTTCTTTTTTTCTTTTTTTTGGATCTAATGTTGCCACAAAGTGGTTTTCAACACTTGATTCTTTTCCTTTTCTATTTTTTTTATTTTTTTCATTTTTTTCTCGGATTAAGAGTTTGGATGCTCCCTTTGATCATTTCTTCTTGATAGTCCTTAGTAGAAGAAGGTTCAACCACGTTGAGGTATTGGGAAAGCATGTTGTCATTCAAGAAAGTTGGCAAGGTATCGGGTTCAATGGCATCCCATTCAATTAGGTTCGGCCGAATGAGAATTAATGGGTCAACGCTTGGATTTGTCTCAATGGGGCTTAAAGTTTTTATCGCATTATTGGAAGGTTCATACATTGTATCTTCAAAATATTAGACATGGGCTTCCTCTAAGTGTTCTAAAGAAGAAGGATCAAACTCCTCCTCACTAGACTCCACTATGGTTTCCGTTGGATAAAAATCATGCGGATTAAATCTAGCGTTTGATTCTTCCATAGCAGGTCTCCATGATGGAACATGCGGCTCACCTACCCATTGATTTATTTCAATTTCTATGGTTGGTACATCATTTTGAATCTCTTGACTAGAACTAGATGCTTGATTTGAAGTGGATTCAGCCATTAGTCCTTTATTTTTGGTAGATGCATATGTATGAATAACATCAATGCCTTTGTCATGGCATGGCTCATCTGATAGAGTCTCCCATTCCCATTCATTAGAATCCTCATCACTATGAGATTCTAATTGGAGTATTTAATCATATACTTTGGGATAATGCTTTTGTGTATATCCTTCTTCAAGATATCCTAAACCTTTCTTTTGCTTGGAATCTCGCCATGTGGACTCTAGGGGTTCAATTAGCCCTTCATTCCTTGTACCTAAAGGTCCTTGACCTTTATAACCCATTTTTTGCATGATTGCAAACCCTTTTCCATATTGATATGTAGGGATGGTTGTATCTTGAATGTGTTTAACATGGGCACTTGATTCTTCATCTTTATATAGCCAATTCATAATTTCATTGTCTTCTTCATTCATGGCGGATGATGTGCTTGCTCTCACAAAGTTATCATTATACCTATGAGGCAGTTTCGAAGGTTTTCCAAAGGATTTTGGTGATAAGGGTAGATCCATCATTGATAAGGAGTATTCGCCTACTCCTTGTTGTTTGATTTTGCATTGTTGATCAAAGTTTTTCATCATTTTATCCATCTTTTGGTAGTGTGCTTCTTTGGTGAACACTTGGACAGCCTTTTTTGATAAGGAGTCTTCTTTTGCTTTTTGGGTTTCTTGAAGATATCTTGTGACAGCCTTGGTAGATTCTTCTTTTTCTTCTTCACTAAAAATTTTATTCTCATTAACCTTCTCTTTTCATTTAGTCGATGTAGATTGGTTAATGAGTTTTGGAGTTTCTTGAACAGCAATTTCTTCTTCCATCTTTTCTTTTCCTTTCCATAAAGGAATATCCTTGAAACTTTGACCTTGTTTCATTTGACTTGATGTAGACCCTTCAGCATTATGTGGAACCAATGAGTCATTGATAGGTTTGACATTATTACAATATTGGAAGGGATTGAGGTCTCCACTTACCATTATCTCTTGCCCTTGATATGGAAATTTAAGGCATTGATGATATGTTGAAGGAATGGCATGCATTTCATGGATCCATGGCCTTCCTAACAAAATATTATAAGTTAATTTTAGGTCCAAAACCTGACATAGGGTCTCCTTTTGCATGGGACCAACTCTTATGGGAAAAACTATGACTCCTCTTGACGCTCTTTCTTCATCATCGTAGGCTTTTATGGTTATTTTTTTCTTTGGGTCAATAGCCTCCTCAGAAAATCCTAAGGCTTTTACCAAGCTAAGGGTACAAATATTTAGGCCAGCACCTCCATCTATAAGGACTCTTTTTACCCTATGTTTGTGGATCAACACTTCTATGTGTAAGGGTAGATTTTGAGGATGATTAAGAGACATATCATCTTGCTCAGAGAATGATAAGCAATGAGGCGCAATTAGGTGTCCCACCATGTTTTGGAATTTGTCTACCTCCAAATTTAAAGGCACATTTGTTTCCAACAAGGCTTTTTCCAAAATATCCTTATGGATTGGTGATAGTTTGAGTAGCTCAAGAATAGAGATTTGAGCGGGAGTCTTTTGCAATTGATCAACCAAGTTATATTGTTTCAATGATGATGTGGAAGCTTGGTTGGTATCACCACTTTTGGAGCATTATTAGATATGACAATTTTCGATGCTTGCCCCCTAGTGACCACATTTGCTGATGCTTCTCTTGATTTACCTTTTATTACAACCACATTTATGCTTTGATCTTCTTGACTAATGGTATTTATTGTGTTATCATAAGTATGGGCAAAGTTTACTTTCTCATTACCCTTCTTTTGACTTTGATTCGTATTGGATGACTCACCCTTTTCATGATTCAAAAAGGGGTTTTTATAGGCCGTGTGGTCCTCATTGTTTCGAGGTCCTTCAACTTGGATGATGTTGTTATTAATCAAATCTTGTACTAAATTCTTCAATTTCATGCACTCGTTGGTTGGATGACCTCTTTTCCGATGGTATTCACAATGATGAGATGCATTCCACCAATGAGGTTTGACTTCGGGTTCATAATTTGATATATCTGGTAGTGTGATAACTTGATTAGCCAACAAAGTTTTTAGTACATTCTCCAAAGGTTGTCCCAAGGGAGTGAATTTCATTTTATTATAACTGGAGTTTGATTTTGATTTATCCCAAGTCTTATTGTTGGAAGTATTTGAATTATTGCTGTTATAATTATTGGAATTATATGGGGCTTTATTTGCTTGGTTGACATTGTTTGAAGAATCCACTCCATATGGTAGAATAAAAGGGGTAGACTTCAAGTTGTGTGACTCCACAACCCCATCATTCACAAGATTTTTATTGTTACTTTTATTCCATGATTTCGATTTATCATTGTGATTGTTGGACCCTTGATTGACATATTTAGGAACATAATTATTGTTTTTGTTTTTGTTGTTGTTGTTGTTAGATTTATTCTCTCTAAATAACTTAATCTCCCCTCTTTTGACCAAAACATCTTCAATCTTAACTCCATTTTCAATAAGTTTGTCAAATGTTGGAGGACATTGAAGTTGTAATCGATAGTTCATTTCATGGTCAAGTTATTGGTGAAAATCTCCATCTTTTCTTTCTCAGGGATAGTTCATGGATACCTTGCGAAAATGGTCCTCCACCTTTGTAAGAATCCTAAGAAGGACTCTCCATCTTTTTGCTTGGTATCGCATAACTTGAGCATCATGATCTCATGCTCAATGTTGTAAGAGTAATGGGTTATAAACTTTGAGGCCAACTCCTCAAAAGTCTTGATTCCTTGGGGTAGTTTTGAAAACCACTCCATTGTGAGTCCTCCTAAGCTTCTAGGAAAGAGTCTCATTAGGTACGTATTGTTATGCATGAACTCTATACTTAGGGAACAAAATTCCCTTAAGTGATCCTGTGGGTCTGTTTTACCCATGTATTTATCGTATTTAGGAAAAACAGTGTTGAAGGGAAATGACACCATAAATAGGCTTTTGTCGAATGGAAAAGGACACAAAGCTTCAATTGAGAAGGCTTTAGATTCAGCCACCTTCTTTAGGGTATCTATTTTCTCTTGGAAGGCCTTGATTTTCTTAGTCATAGTGCTCATTGGATCCTCTGGCTACTGGTTTTGCTTAAGTTGGTCTATATCAAAGTCATGAGGAAGCTTTACTCCCTTATGTGCTAGGTTTAGGAAAAAGTTCCCCCTATCCCTATCTATTAATTTCTCCATAACTTCTAAGAAGTCTAGATCTTGGGCAGCCTTGTCAACTCTTTCTTCAAGCGTACCCATTGGATCTTGGTTGGTGTTATTGATATTTCCTTGTTGAAAATTATGGGATGCTGAATTCCTATCCAAGTCGTCAAGGTTTTGTTCAAATAGGTTTGGAAAAAGGTCCTCTTGGTTGTGACCTTGAAATGCACTTTGGTACTCAATTTCGTCTTCTTTTCTTTCCACAAGAATGTTATCACCTTGTAAGGATACTGTATATGCTTGGGATTGCATGGAAATCGGCATCCAACAATGGTTCATTTTTGGAATGATCCTTGATATTTAGAGTTGTTGATTTTATTATTGAAGAAATTTAAAAGATAAGATGATTTTCAATGGATATCTCTCACTTGTTTATGTATTTGCAAACACAACAACCACACATTCACTTGTCTCTTTTACCCTTTTAAACACAAATATTTGATGTATAGAACATTGCCACGGGTTTTTCACAAGAAAGCACTTCAAGCACCTACCTTAGCACAATTTGGTTCGTAAACATGGCTCTACAAGGTGGTCTTTACTACTTTATCAAGGTTTTAGTAAGTATTCCATTCAAATAGATTTCAATCTCTCATCCCCCAAGTATGTTAAGGGGCTTCCCACACGCACCAAGGTACGATTTTGCACAATCCGTGAGGACTACTAGAGGAAGTTTGAGAAATTAAGATCCATTTTTCATGAACCCCATTAAGGATACATGTGTTTCATTTTATAGTGGGTCGGATTCTCACGGTGAAAGCAAGTGTATCCCACTTTGGGCTATCCCTCTCACTAGCCTTGCTAAGGCAAATTCAGGAGGCGAGCCCACTAGATTTTTAGCATGTTCATTGAAAAGAAAGAAATGAACTTAGTAGGACAAGTTTGGGAGTTTGATCCACTCAAAGAGTGAAGAGCATATCCCTATTGTCTTCCTTTGTTCCAAACAATCAAATACACATTTGTTCTTTTTCAATCCCTTGACAAGGGGATTCCTATAATTGAAGTGTGAAAGGCATTTCCTACTTTATCCACGGCTTATATCAAATGAAATGCCACAATCTAAGAAAATGCAAGCTTGAATAGATGAATACCTTGTTTGTAGCTAGCATAAAGCTAGGGGCATTTTTGAGAATATTTCCTTTTTGCAATTTTTCAACTCACCTTAGGCATAGCTCCATCCAATGTGCTTAAACTCCATCAAGTTAGTCAACACCACCAAACAAAGCAAGGGGAAACCACAATAGAATTGACAAAACAAAGATTTATGTAAAGAACTTTGATCACTTTTAATTGTAAATCTTCAAAAAGAATTTAAGGACTAAAGATCCAATTAAGAGACACAAATTTTCTTTTATAAGCATCAACTATATCAAGGTATTTCTGATATACCTGACTATCTTCATCTTGTGTTTGCTCAAGGATAGCTTTGAGATGTGCTTGATTCTCCTTCTTAATCCTTTTTGCAATTATATTTTCCTCTTGATTGTATCTGGATTCTAGCTTCTGTACCTTCGGATGTCTGGGCATTTCAACAGGCGATAACAGATTGTTGATGTGTGACACTTCTTGGCTCATACGTGTGACTGTTTCATGCAAAGGCAAGCACACTTTATCACAGAGGCGTGAATTATTTTCTCTGAGGTGATAACAAAATGTTTAAGACAACATCAGAATGTATCACTAGGCATGAGTATTCAGTGGATAGGCATCGATACAGAGTCTACAGGCGTCATTAAATCTATTACAGGCATGACTGAATGTTCTGTAGGTGACACTTCACCTGTTTCCTACAAAAATTCCATGGAAAATAGCAAATGCAAGCATACAAAAATTGATCTAAATGATAAGATTGATAAATTGAGGCTTAGAGCCCCACGGTGGGCGCCATTTTGTATACAAATAAATGTATCTTCATAGAATTAGGGTTAATCAATGACAAATAAATGAAATAAGAACTAAATACAACCACAATTGAGAAAATATTTCACAATATCAAAGACTAATTGAGCATCCTATGGCTCTCTAATTAGAATGAATAATGAAGCTCTCAGCAAGCTCACTAATGACAGTTCTAATATGAGAATGATAATGATAAAACAATGCAAATGCTAACAATTATCAATATGAAATGCTAAAATTGCTCTCAAAATGCTTCCTAAATTCAAATTGCAAGAGGTTTGATGCAATTCTCAGATAGGTGGTTGATGAATTATGAAGGATTTTAGCCTTCCTTTTATAGATTTTCCCAATGTGAGGGGGTGTGGTTGCATTTGATCATGGTTGAGTTGGGGTTAAGGTTTGGTTCCACCCTTTGAAGACAAAGCAAAGTTTGTGTCCTCAAAGCTTGGGACAAGTAGACAAGATGGATGGCTGAGATTCTCTTTCACTTTGAGTGATTGAGATTCAATTTGACTTGATCCATGTGAGTGTCTTTCTTTTAATCTCATTGGTTGATTGATTTTCCTCTCATTTTGGTTTGTTGAGAGTAATTGATTTTAATTAATTGATTTTCTTTAGCCATGTACCCCTTGAATGGGTTGAATTAATTTAATCCAAGACTATACAATTAATTAAATTAATTGTATTTTGATTTATATTGCACTTGATTAAAATGCTCTCAATTTTGATTGGTCTTGATTTTCATTTTGATTGGCTAATTATGCATTGTGATTCAATTGATTCAATTATGTCCTTGATTTTCTTTGATTTTACTTCATTTGCTCTGAATTATCGTTAAATTGCCTTTGTCCATTTTTAGGTGATTACAGAAACTATTTCATCACACAACACAACAAACTAAAAGCTCTAAAATGCATAAAAAAAAGCTATAAAAGTAACTAAAATCTACAAATCACAAGATGGGATCAACTACTTACTGGTACACCATACACTTGAGGTCGATTGTGCCACCTCTGAAGCTCAAAATGATGATTACACACTAGAATTAGTATGTTTATCTCTCTGGAAGTCTCTGGGCTATCAAGGTCAAATGTAGTAAATGATTTGAAAATGACCCCTCTGGGCCCCTTTTATAGATTTTGACCTAAAATTCAAAGTTCTCGGAAAGCCACAAAAATTACACCATTAGCTAATTTTGACATCCTGAATCCATTTTCAAGATCAAAATCAAAATCCAAGTTCATTTACCTAGTCAAATTGCTAAGTCAACCCTTCTTGGTCAAACATAGTTGACCACTAACACTATTGCTTCTCGTTCACTTCCACCTTCACTTCTCACCTTCCTGAGGTCAATCTAATTCAATTTTTTACATTCAAGTAATTTCAATATGGTCCAGCCTGGTCAAAATTGGTCAAACTTTAGTAAAAAATGGTCAATAGGACCTCAAAATAGCTCAAAACAAGCTCTAATTTATTCTAAATTTACAGATGATCTAATCTTATCAATTCAACATCAATTCTAATCATAATCAGTGCTCTTCATCAGTTCACTCTTGCTTTGACCGCTCTGCCTCATTTCAATTTCGATCCTGAGGGGGCATGACAATAGAGCAAGTCTTCTTCTACAATCAATCATAATCAACAAATCAATTCAAGCTTCATGGCTTGGGGCATCTTAGCTTCATCAGGAACCATATCAAGTTGAGATTCTTTGTATCTCTTTGAAAGAGCGGTCTCATCGATTCATATCAAATAACTCTAACATGCATCTATTTGATCTCTTTGGGGCATGTAAGGTTCATTAAGACCCATATCAATCTGACATCATTTCTAGGGCATATCAAGTTTGTTACGGCTCATATTAATCCGATATTTTCTCTCAATCAGGTGATTGGTTTCTTCAGAATATTTGTCAAGGAAATTATCTCAAGCTCCTTGACAGTGATCAGTTTCATTGCTCCATATCAAACTGGTTAGTTGTCATCATCTTTGGATAGATATTCTATCGCATCGCATCATATCAAGCTAGATACTATGGTCTCACTCAATCAAATTCAGAGATGGTATCATTGATCTCCAATTGATATTCGTTCAATCAAGTCTAGATTCAGTTTCTCCTTATCAGAAAAAGTTTCATTGCTTCATATCAAGTTGTTCTTTGATTTAGCTTCAATCTATTCTTTGAATCAATGCATTTCTCACATATCAATTCAAAGAGGGGAAAATGTAATCACCTAAAATTTGTCTAGTAGAACCTAAGCCCCTAAATTTGATCAAATTGCCTTAAAGGAAAATTTTGAATCTCAAAAGGCATAATTTACTAGACATAATTATGTAAGCAATCTGAATAATCCCCCTTGCATAATTAAATCATTTCTAAATCAAATGCTTGAAAATTATTTAATTTTCAAAATATTTCCTTTAATATAAACTCTTATCACTTTTATTAAAAGAGAATATTTCTCACATAAATGTGCAAACTTAATCTTGATTAAATGACAATTAAAAAGGGGGATTTGTTATTTTGTCTCACTCTCCCATCAAGCTTGACCAATCAAAATTATTGGATTCTTTCACATGGATTGATCTCCCTCACCACTCATCTCTACCTAACATCTTTGGCCTCTTAATATTTACCCTCCATTCTTGAGGCACTTTCTTAATTAGGAAGCTCTTCCTTGGCTCAAGGGTCCACTTTTTTGGCATCTTGGAGTCCAATCCTTATCCATATTTGTGCATTATAGAGTTACTATGCTATTTTAGAGTTCTTAGATCTTATTTTCTTTCATCATATTCTCATATATCTCTTGCATTCTTAGCTTATCTCATCTCCTAGAGTAACATAGATCCTTAGAGTACTTTCATTCTAGTTTATTTTGATAGTAGCATTGCTAGTATTTCATCATAGCTTCATTCTAGCTTTGCATTGTATCTTGATCATCTTATAATGGTGAATTTAAGTATTGCATCTCATTCATGAATTGAATCTTCGATTTTGGAGTAGTCAAGTCACTAATCCTTTATGCCAATCTAATGAGCATTCTAGAAAGGATTAAACTCACTTCAACTAGGAAGCAATAAGCCACTTTTGGGAATTTAGTTTGTTCATTTGAATTGAACTCTTGTAGCTAAATTCTTGACTTAATGGTTTCTTGAATGTTGGTTACATTCCAATTGAATATCAATTTTAAATCAAACACATATCCTTAGCAAAAGAGTGAAAATTCTTGTTGACCAAGGAAATAGATAATCATGAAAGGATATCTACAAGTGGGAAGAAACCCTTGAAAGGAAGATATCTTGGTTACAAGACATCTACCTTCATGAGGAGTTCTTGCACAAAGATAACATATTCAAGATGAAGAGGGAAGGATAACAATAGTGCACTCTTTGACCCCCCTATTTCTAGGTGAAAAAGGGATTCTTGATGAAGGATAACACACCTTAAGCCCCCAAGTAAGTGTATGTGTTTATGATAGATGTGTGTTACATGTAAGGAAAAGATTGTAACTTGGGATGTAAATCTCCTAGAAAAAGAGAAGATCCTTACATAAACAAATAAATTCCATGCTTGAAAGGGTATCATGCAATAAAAAAAAGACCACATAACCTAGAGAAAGAGTATCCTTAGAAAGGAATAAGAGATTGAGAAATGAAACATGTCTCCCTAAGGGTGAAGGAAAGGGAAAAGATAACGCATTATATCTCCTAAGTGATAGATCTTTTATAATATACATGCACTTTCAAGAAAGCATAAGGTTGCAACTTGAGAAGTAAATCTCCTTTAAAAAAAATATCCTTGCATAAAAAAAAAATCCATGCAAGAGAAGGACATCATATTATAAAAGAAGTAATTCCACGGGGGATATTATATCTATTGGAAAAGAAGAGAAAAAGAGGAAGGAGGATCAAGTATACACACCTTCCCTATTGCAAGGTAAGGGGATACTTGACAAAGGATGACACATCATGCTCCCTAAAAGAAAATTTCTTTATAATAAACATGTGCTTTCAATCAACCATAAGGTTTCAAATTGGGATGTAATCTCCTGAAAAAAGAGAATATCCTTATGTAAAACAACAAATTCATGTAGGAAAGGATATCATGTTATAAAAGAAAATAAGTCACCAAAGGGATAAAATGGGTCCTTGGGTTAAATAGGAGAGTGAAATAGTACCCTTGCTCCCCAAGTGTGGAGAAAAGGAATAAGTACTATTATGTTGCTCACAAAGTATGATTACACCTAGAATTGCACCATTATAAATGAAAATGAGCCCTCAAAGGATACGATAACAATGTCACATAGTCAGGAGAAACATAATAGGAACATAGATGTTATTTAGAATTGTCATGATAAATATGCCATTCATTGTTACGTGTCAATTGAATCATACCACAATCAATGAATTCTTGAATTTTACACTTCAAATCATAACATTCATTAGTTTTATGGCCACAAATTTGATGATACATACAAATCAAAGAATTATCTTATTTTTGTTTGCTATTTTGTTTGTCTTTTAAATGAAGAGTAATTAAGTTGGATTTAAGAAGCTCAAGTAAAATATTCTCTTGTAGTGATGAGAAATTAGGAAAAAATTATATAGATTATTTAGACAAATGGGAAGCTTCAAAAACAAGAGTTTCGTTTGAAAAATGTGATGTAGATTTTCATGAGTTTCAATGATTTGTTGCACGCATCCTATACCATTTCCATCAGGAAGGTTTGATGTATCAAAAAGATAAGGGTCTCTTTTAGGTAGAATGGGGTTTAAGTATAAAGAGGTTCAATCAATATCCTTGCATTCGCCATATTAACATCTTTGGTTCTCAAATTTAGGGATTTTGTCTTTACTACAAAAGGTTGGTGTGAAGTCTAAGGTTCCCTAATCATCATCTTGAAGAGTTGATGGTTTGCCTATTTGTATTTGAGGAAGAATTGAAGAAGGAAATGGAGATTGAATAGTGATGAGTTCATTAGGATCCT
Source organism: Chamaecyparis obtusa (assembly GCA_027943335.1). Lineage (NCBI taxonomy): Eukaryota > Viridiplantae > Streptophyta > Pinopsida > Cupressales > Cupressaceae > Chamaecyparis > Chamaecyparis obtusa. The sequence continues at coordinate 1,987,307 of BSBK01000490.1, read as the reverse complement.
TATGTACTAAGGTTGGATTTGTAGAGACAATTGTTGTCATATGTGTATGGTAATGCATGATAATTAGGTTGCATAGCACCATTTAAAACAACCATTGATTTGTTTTGAGGGGTACATTTAATGCTATTGACTTTATTAGGTTCTTTAATCTCAAAAGCTTCATTTGGAAAAGGGAGAGCATCAAGGACTATTGGCCCACTTATGGTCCCCTGATTTAATATTTTGAGTTAAGCCCCTCTGTTTGCATGTCATTGTTAGAGTAAATGGTTCTTTACCATTTTACTCTTTACTTAAGTTTACTTAGGTGAACTTATTTATAGGAGGATATTGTTGGGCCCTACTTTGACTCCAACTACTTCTAAGATGTAATTGAGTCCAAGTACTCCAACTACTTTGTTTGGTAGTTGATTGACTCCAACTACTTCTAAGATGTAGTTGAGTCCAATTACTCCAACTACTTTATTTGGTAGTTGGTTAACTCCAACTACTATTCTCAACCATGTCCAAACCTCCTACCATCTATTGCCTATATAAACAAGCCAGATCTCTTGTATTTGTAACTTTGGAGATATATTGTATATGCTAGGATAGCATAATAGAGATTTTCCTTAATGTTGTTATGCCTTTGAGCATATACATTAAGATTGTCTAATAGTGTTATTCTGGTTATTTTATTTCCATTTTTGATCTAACACTTTCAATTAGATTCTGGGTTATTTCTGTTTATTAGCAGATTCTAACAGTCATACCCCCATTGACATTTTCCTCTTTAATTTTGCATGCTAAATTTTGGTTAAGTGAAACACAGGTCATTGAACCCCTCGAACTATTTCAATAGGTTCATCCAAGTTCAACAGGTTTGATGGTTCAAAAAGGTTCCACAAGGTTCAACAATTCAAATAGTTCAATGGGTACGAAGTGTTCAGCCAGTTCACAAGGTTCCACAGGTTTGAAGGTACAGGTTCAACATAAAGAGTTCAGAAGTCCAGAGTGTCGAACCATTGAACCGGGTTCAAGCGGTTCAAATTTTGTCCTTCCTGGTCGAAGTATTGTACTCTTATGGAGTTTGAGAAAGGTCGCACACCCACTTTAATTGCCACTTGCCCAAAGATCTAATATGGTATTGCTATCAATCAACATATAACCAATCCAAAATAGTAAGTTGGTCGATATGAAGGGTAGCTTGTTGAGGGATATAGTGGCTCAAAAATATCTCAAACTGAGTGTTTTGTAAAATCCTACATCAAGAAAGCTATGTAGATGTACATCCCCACCAATAGAGATGATGTCAACTTAGTGTGTTGTATTTCTAGTGATAAAGTCATGATTATGAAACAGTCTCACTATCATCTTTTTGAATTATTGTTCTGGTCGATTTAGCTCCAAGCTTATCTATGGGCATGATCAGTAGAATTGAAAAGAAGTTAATAGATTTTGAAGTCCCCTTTTGAGATGGGGAATCGGGACATTATAGAATCCTCAAGCCATATCAAAACCGGTTCAAAGTTTCTCTAATTATGACTATTAAAGAGAGCTTCTAGTTAGATGTAGAATAAAAATGTCGAAGGGAGATTAAAACTTTGCCTGAAATTACCAACCAAATAAAAGAGTGATGGATAAGTCCAATTCCAAATAGAGAAATCACAAATATATCCCTACGTGCTAAATGGTTGTGGCAAGTGCTCTTCTACTAAAATGATTCCTCACATCAAGCTGCTGAAAGTGTCGAGAGATATCACACCATTGATCTCCCTATGGATTTTGTGGCAAGATTTGATAATGAAGACGAGGATATACTGGTGCGCAAATGATGATTGTCTCAACAAATCCAAAATGGAGGGATTTCAATTTATTCATCAATTTCATTAGTAAAGGGTGGCGTTGAGAACATTTGTAGTAATTATAACATTCCTCTGGACAGAATATATTTATCAAATGATGATAATATTTCCCTTCAGATACTACTATGAGATTCTCTGTGGAGTGATGAGAAAAGAACAATTTTATGTGCCTTAGTTTCTACTGGGAGATAATCAATTCTCAGAAGCCAACAACGAGCTCAAACTCAACACACATCAAGACGCCTTTCATAGACTGTAGAACAAAGAAAATATGTGTATTACCTTAAATAGCCCGATGGTTCACTCAGAACACATAATACACAAGGACTTGAGTTTATTAAGGTTGAGGAAGTTTGACATTCTAGTGAGTCAGAACAATTAATCAATGATGATGGGGAAAGAAAAAAGTCTATATTAGATTCAAATAATAAAGGGATCTTCAAACATTTATATAATTAGGACGACATAAATGATACAATGAAGCAGAGCCACGTTTGAAGGAAGACAAATGTGTTGATACTTTATGTTTTAGACCAATAATGAATTAGCAATATTATCTCTACTTACGACAAATCATAAAGTACTAAGTGTTCATTTTTAAATGACTCTATAAAAGGACTTTCAAGAATCGATTATATAGCGATAAATTTTCTAAAACCTAGGGGGTCATTAGGAGATATTATCTATGGTAAAATTCTGAAGAAGGAGCTTCTTCTTCTTTTTCCAAGAGTCTGTAGGATGCAGGGGAAGGAAATTTTTTTCTTTTGAGTTATTGTAACAGAGAGAGAGAGGGGTGACATTTTTATTTTTACAACTTGATTTTATGCAGGGGATAGGGATGATCAGTAGGTCATCTTTATTATGTATTTAAGATAAGGAGAAATACATTTTCTAGATCTTTTGGTTTGAAAAATATATTTTTCCGTTTGAAAGCAATATGTTGGTTGATTCAGTCCATTGAGATATTGTGCTATTTTGAGCGAGTGTTTGTGTGCTTTATAAAATCTGTAAGTTTTATTCAGTCACATGTGTAAAGTGGAATGTCAATCTATCCTTTGTTTCTCTGTATACTGGAAGATTGATTAAATGGCCAGTGTGCCATATATTTAATTTTATTTTAGCTATTTGAATTTATATTCGTATTCATTTCATATTGATGAATGGATGTCAGTGCGCCTTATGTGCCTTTTGGTTAAACGAATAATCATAAAATCATTCACTGTAAATCAAATGAAGGGAGTTGTACCATCACATCAAAATTTAGAGAGAACTTACACATAACCATTTCAAGTGACTCAATTGTTAGTTTCATATTATGTTTTCATGTTTGGGCATTCAGGAATCATTTTGAAAATGGTTTTGTGAAAAGATAAATTTGTTCACTAACAAGGACATAATCCTTTTCTTCTAAGGGACTTTCAATAAAAACTTTAAGAGAATCACAAATCAGTAGATATTCATCTCTAGAGGGAAGACGATTGATGCATAACAATGGCTACAAGGTATACACATACAATGGCTAACACACATGCCAAATAGATGCATAACTCAAGGGATAGTATAGTAATCCCAATACAATCACAATATAAATAACAATATGTAAGTAGGTCAAAGTCAGTACTCTGAAAGTTAGATAGGGTTAGGTGTCAGTACTCTGAAAGTTAGATAGGGTTAGGTGTCGAGACTCAAGGATGAAGTGTCATCACATGTCTCATATTAGCTTGTGTAGTATTGTGCATTCCTTCTATCATTAAGGAAGCCCTACTATGTTGGCTCAACATCCACAGAAGACCATGATTGTGTCTACTCAACATCCATAGATGATCATGGCTATGCCAACTCAACATCCATAGATGGCCACAACTATACCAACTCCACATCACTCATATGGCCATAGTACCAATGTCAAATTTATGTTTGATTATGTTTTACCCTATTTTATTTTATTAAATTATCACTTGTTTAAGTAACTCTTCGACATGTCCTATGTTGGCCACTTACAGGTTCAGATCCACATAAGTATCCACTCCAACCCACTACTCTACACCTACCGATCAACCATGCAATGCTCAATAAAAACATAAAGTAGAATTTTCACGCCAAACAACAAGGAGAGACAAGGTATGCTCAATTGGACTTGCCAAGAGCTCAGGTCACTCAAACCTGGACATAAGAGCATAGATATACTACATGCATGGATGTGGTCTCAAAACTAAGAATCCATAAAACAAATGATCTCAAAATCAAAATGGAAAAATGAGAACAAAGCAAGAAATGGCTATAAATACAAGCCATGAAAACCACAAGGTATAAACTCACTCAACTGGCCATGTTGCCAGGAGCACAAATTCCAAGGCTAATTTGATATCCACAAATGAAAACCACACATTTTCCACAATCATGGGGCTAATTCCCAATTCCAAAATGATAATAAAATTTGAGAAAATCTCATGGACTAAAATTCAATCCCGGAGGGCATCATCGTTGATGGACATTCAAAAATTGTCCAAAATTCAAACTTCAAAGAATTCAAAAGTATGAAAACCTAATTTCTATCATACACCCAACATAACAATTATCCAATAAAATTCTCATTCTGGGCACCCAAAAAAAAAGGTAGCATAACACCATATATGTGGAAATGCAAAATCCAAACAAACACATGAAAACTGAAACAGGTGTAACAATAAACCTACACATGGGGAAAAACATCTAATATATCCAATGGATCAATTAAAAGAAATCACAAATGATTAAAATAGAAATTGAGTGAGTTTCGAGATGTTAAAATTTTTTATTTTTTCTTGTATTTATTTATTTATTTAGGAGATTCCTATGGAATCCCTATATGTATTTTATCCTCTAGTCCAAGTGGGTGTCATTTCTTGTATATCAATTATTAAGGAAATTATTTTATCCTCCTTAAGAGGATGTTACCACTTTGTACACACCTATTATGAATGTTGGCATTCATAGAATGGTGAGTTACTTAGTAACTCAAATCCTCATCTCTATCTAAGAGATGTTATATATCCTCTCTCATTTCTACTTTTATGAGTTTATTGTAAATCTCTCTCTCTCTCTCTCACACACACACACACACACACACATTAGGCTTTGCCTCATTCAAAATATCACAAGGGGTTTTTATATGCTTTTTCCCTTTCAAAACTTTGTGTCTCCTTTTCTTGGCTCTTTGAGTGCTTGCTCCAAGTATTTGAAATTCTCATGGTAACACTCTTTCATCATATAACTCTCTTGGATTATTATTTTTTCCTTTTTATTTTATATTCCTTTCATGGTATCAGAGCTTGGTTACTAATCCTTGTTTGAGTCAAATTTGTTGAAGCTTACCATTTTGTGGAGCACGCCTTGTTCACTTTTTTTGAAGAGAGAGAAGCTTGTACTCATTTCATAACTCACTTGTGTTGCAAGAGTTTGTATATTTTTTCTTTCTAACCCTCTTTGGAAGGCTTGTTGACTGAGAGTTGTAATTTTTTTTTTTTTTTTTGTGTTCTAACCCTCTTTGGAAGGATTGTTGCCAGAGATTTTTTTGTATTCTTGCAATTTTTTTAACATATAATAAACTCTTGACCTCAGTCGAGAAACCGCAATGTTGAATTTGTTCTCCTGTGTATTTTCGTTTGCAAAGTTCTCTTCCATTTCTATGCATTTGTTTTGACATATTATTGATATCTGACATGTTTATATGTAGGTTTAAGTTTCAATCTGTTCAAGTTTCTAACAATCTATAGGTTTCCTTTGTGCTTGTTTTTCATTAAGACATTTATTTATTAAAAAAAATTTGCTACAAATGTTTTATTATATCGTTGTGTATTTTGGTTCACATCTTTCTTGCAGGTTAAATTTATCTGCAAATCTAAAATTTATTCAAGTTTTAAATCTAATTTCTTTCTATAGGTTTAAATTTAAACTTATTTGTAGATTGAAATCTATTATAAATTATCTGCTTTCCTGTAGGGTTTAAAAATCTAGATTCATGCAGATTTAAAATTATTCTTATATCTTTATATCATTTTAAAACTCATTTCTTATATTTCGAGATTAAAAAATTTCCACTTTTTTTACACCTCTATTTTTCTCGCAGCTTTCATTTAAACTCAAGTTTATAACATTCTAACATTGGTTTGTAAAATAACATATTTCACAATCAAACCTCTAGTTTCTATTTCGCCCTCTTTTAATTTTGCTTGCACTTATATATTTTAATGCATTCTATATTGCCTTGTTTCACAACATAGATCTCTTTTTTACGCAACACATCATTTTTATCATTCATTTTATTCACAGTCAAGTTTCTTTAAGTTTATTCATAGAGTCGTAACTATCATTTTTTGTCCAAGTTTATTCATTTTCAAAGTGTGAATAACATTCAATCATGTTTGTATAATTTAAAGTTTAATGCCTCCTTTCTAGGTTCGCAAGCTTCTGCGTGTGAGAGTTCAGACTTATCACGAGTTCATTCAGCTCCTTTCGCTTTCATTTAGTTTATTTCTGCAACATTCAACACTTGTTCTATTCACCAAGTCTTGTACAATAGTAATGCTTTTTTTATTAACACAACTTTTAATCTGTATAAGTTGAAATGCCTTTGTTTTAGTTTGTGAACAGTCACATTCATTTTAATGTCATTCAAACTTTACACATCTCTTCTCACCAAGTCTACCATTCCAATTATCATGCAGCCTTTATACCTCTTTTAGTGTCTCCTTCTGTGCAGCCTTATCTGTAGTGTAATGACTTTAGTTTGAACGGTTTAACGCTTTTAGTTAAAGCTTTTTTCCAGTTACACTTCTCTGCATTTCAATTTATTATCTACTCAATTAATCATTATTTGTTTAAATGGTTTGAATTCAGTTTGACTCATTTTGTTTTCAAAAAATAGTTTAATTACACCTTTTTATAATAATTTAAATACATTATTTTAAAAATATAGGTTTTTTTTTACCTAAATCAACCTTTTCTAAATAATTTTTTAAATAGCTATATAGCTTAATAAGTTTTAATAATTCCTTTCTATAGTCTAATAAGAGATTCATTTGTTTAAATAAGTTTTCTTTTAAAAATAATATTTTATTTCAAAATTATTCAAAGAATTTTAATTTCTTTTATTAGTTTCAACTCCTATTGTGTGTCTTTTTCAAAAAAAAATTTAAAAAGCTTATTTAAATACTTAAAATCTTCATTAACATTACGTTAAATTACTTTTTAGAGTTCTTTGGCATTAATTTATCTCTATTTCTAACATGTTTTTATGTAATCTTACAGTTTATCTCTATTGTTTTTTACAATATTGTTCAATCATGTCTACCTTAATTTCTGAAATTAAATTAAATAATAGTAATTATCATGCTTGGAAAATACATATTTCATTCATCTTCATGTTTAAACATATGTTAGATGTTGTTATTGGTGCCTCTTCTGCTTGTGTCACCAATGCTCCTC